>JAPPVO010000017.1:41648707-42055912 GCA_030407325.1 Camellia japonica
CCGTATGAAATACGTTGAGATACGTCTGTTGGTTACACCATTTTTTTGCCCCTCGGTTAAAACCTTCCCTCTCTCCGTATGAAATACGTTGAGATATGTCTGTTGGTTACACCATTGTTATTCACCCGGTTAAAACCTTCCATCTCTTTGTGCGAAATACGTTGAGATACAACTGTTGGTTACACCACTATTCCTCCTCTCGCGTGAGACGCGTTTGGATCCCGAGTTCACCCTCTTTCAGTTGTGCGGTATGCACATCTGTATGCGATGCAACCCCTTTCAGTTGTGCGGTATGCACATCTGTATGCGATGCAACCCCTTTCAGTTGTGCGGTATGCACATCTGTATGCGATGCCACCCCTCTTTCAGTTGTGCGGTATGCACATCTGTATGCGATGCAAACCCTCTTTTCGTTGTGCGGTATGCACATCGTATGCGATGCAACCCTCTTTCAGTTGTGCTGTATGCACATCTGTATGCGATGCAACCCCTTTCAGTTGTGCGGTATGCACATCTATATGCGATGCAACCACTTTCATTTGCGGTATGCACATTTGTAATGCGATGCACCCCTTTTCGTGGTCAGGAGACCTTAAATCCCTATAAAGGTGCAATTCCTCTTGTGTTTGTCGTGCCCGAAACGACTTTAGGTGATTTGGTATAGTCACCTGCCTGTGATTGCAATGAGTTTCCTAGGAGACCAACTGCGACGGTGGAAACTAGAGTTCGAATGGCCGAGACCTAGAACGCAAAAGGTTCAGGATTTTCGAGACTAAAGTCTGGTTTAAATACCCAGAGGTGCATCCGGGGTGCATTCTCGGCTTGAAATCTGTATGGCAGCCCCATAGGTTGAGGTAGCTTGTATGCGCCTCAACTCTGGAAACTGAACCAACCTAGTCTGTCACCCCATTGGAGAATAGGGAAAGTTGTAAATATGATCAGAAAGCGGCATCCGGGCCACCCCAAATCGTTTGAAAACAGCAGGTGCGCTGTCTGTTCACACACCCAATTGGTTAATAATAGCAGGTGCGCCTGTCTGTTTACACCACCCTTTTTCCTCTCGTGTGAGATGCGTTAGATTGTTGATTCACTCGGTTAAAAACATCAGGTGCGTCTGTTGTTTACACCATCTTTTCTCCTCTCGCGTGAGACGCGTTAGGATGTTGATTTCTCTTGGTTGAGGTCTTCCCTCTCTTGCATAATCAGTTTTTCAAAAACATCCGGCTTTGCAAAGCGTATAAGTCCAACTTTCAAACTGCATTTTGTGTATATCATTTGCATTCTGCCCCTGAACTACGCTGGTTTGATTCCTTGCAAAGGGATACGTAGGCAACCTTCGGGTTCAACCACATGCATTGCATTTTGTTTGATTGCCCAAGTCTTACGGCCTTGTCCAATGAGTCATCTTCTGGCTTTGACATTCACTCACGTCATTTCATGACTTCGAGCTCTGTCAAAGAGGGGCAACTGTAGACACCCCATTTTGACCAGCCCTAAGACTGGGCATTTTATTTTGACCAACCTCACCCATTTTTGGCCATCACTAATATTTTGGTAATTTGTAGTGTTTTATAATTTTATGTGTTTTTATCATTTTATGTGTGTGTATTAAATTAGGTGTGCGCATGTTTTTTAAGTGTGTTATAAGTGATAACTATTTTAAAACAAAAGAAAAGAAAAAAATAAAAAAAGAAAATTAAAAAACAAAAAAAAAATATATAAAATAAAAATATAAAAGGCGGTGGTGGAGAATATATCATAATGTGTTGAGTGGAATTGTGGAATATAATCATCAAGAAGGCACTGATCAACCTAGTAGAGGATATAGTTTTAAAGAGGGGAAATGGGTTAGGTGAAGAAGGCACTCGGCAGTGGAAAAATAAAAAAAACAAGAGGGGAAATGGGTTAGGTGGAGAAGGCACTCGGCAGATACAGAGGATATAACCAAAACACATACACTCGGGCAAGGGGGGTAGATGGATATTCATTGTCAAAAGGAGGGGAGAGCAGCTCAAACAGGGGGAGGATGTAGAGACACTCACAGCTCACGGGTGGAGGGAGATACATGACACGGGGAGAAACTCACACACAACACACAGCTCACATGCACACAGGATGAGATACACGGCTTGAGAGACACATGAGAAAAGAGAGGGGAAGGTGGTGAGACACACATACTCACGCTACACCAGCACACTCATCACCACGGGAGAGACCCACGACATACACACTCACCATGGACTGATACACATTGTCACAGCAGTTGGGGGGAAGACACCACGCACACACAAACAACACCACCTTGGCGTCTCTCTCTCTCTTCACCATGCAACACCTCACTCTCACACCTCCCACCCACGGCAAACCCACAGACCCATGCATCACACACCCATCATTCACACACACACTCGTGAGACACCCAGCGGCAGCACATGCACACCTCACTCTCACACCTCCCACCCACGGCACACCATGCACGCACACACCCACGGCAGGGCATAACACATCAGTCTCTCTCTCTCTCTCTCTAGAGACCCATGCATGACACATGCACACACAATACACACACAGACTGTACACCAACCTGCATTCTCTCTACCTCCATCCATTGTGAGCTCTCTCTCTCTTAGCAAGACCCACTTCAACTCTAACACACACCATGCACACTCACCTCTCTCTCCCGTGGGTTTGATAATGACTTGAACAACAAAACCAACCTTTCTCCCTCTCGGCAACTCTCTCTCTCTCTTTGATCTCTCTCTCTCTGATCTCTCTCTCCTCACGGATGGTAACAAAACTCCCTCACGGATGGTAACAAAAGAATTTCAGGGAGAGCTTTGGCTGTTGGGTTCGGTGGGGAGCATGAGAGGGTGAGGGAGTGAGGGTTTGAGGCCAACATATGGATGGACATGGACTACCAAACTTGAGTTGGTTTCACCTGGATCAGTATGGGCTTCAAGGCTTGAGTTGGTTTTGCTTGGGCTTCAAGGAAGTGGATTCAATTTGTGGGTTAATATACAGGGCTTGAGTTGGTTTTACATGGGCTTCAAGTGGGCTCATTTTGTGGTGTGTCCCTGCTTCATTTTATTATTTATTTTTTATTTTATTTTATTTTATTTTTTGAGTGTTTGTGAGGATTTTATTTTTCATCCCTCCTCTCTCTCATCGGATCTGTAATATTCAAGGGTTGTAATAATTCCCCCACCTCGCTTCTTTCTATCCCATTCTTTAATCGCTTTCCCTAACTGTGTGTATGTATATATCTTGACATGTCATGCATATCCCTGCTTTACATTTATGTCTCATGCATTAAGATTCGGCTACATTTACATGTGTGGATTTAATCAATTCTTCTGTGATTCTGTGTGCTATTGTATGTTTTGAGATGATTCACATGCCGTATGCTAGAAGCCGAATCTTTAGTGCATCTCATGAGTGAATTGCATTAGGATTCTGTATATAAGATCATGCATATTTTACTAACTTTGTTTTGTAGCTTGTTCGCGGGTCGTCAAACATGTAAGTTTTTATGCTTTAGCATCCCGTTTGTGTGTGCTTTTCTTACTATGTTTAAGCATCCTACCATGTGGCTATTTGCTTATGTGATATAACTGTATGAATGCCAGTGGATGGAGGTTGTGTCGCTTCATTTGGAATGATGTTGATTTTCATGTCAGTAAACTCCATTTATTTGGGTTGTATATTTTCAAAACTCTTTCAAAAACTACATGAAATCAAGTTGTTCCAAAATTGGTGACATAGTCTATACTTGTATGTTTCACATAGTAAATTTTAGGATTTATTAAATAATCAGAACATGGACATATAAAGAAAATAAAAGTCATATCATGGTTTAGTAGAGGCCGATCTTTTGATCGGGTGAGCGGGGGTGCTCATTATTGACCTTCCCCTCTCATACCTAAGGTTCCGAACCAAGCATCCTTGGTTACGACGAACAGTGGCCTTGGCACCGAGTCATGGGTTTCCTAATTTCCCAAAATATTAGGTGGCGACTCTGAGATCTGATGACGCAGTCCATTTTTGACAAAATTGCAATAAAATGGATTTTCAATAAAAGTTGCCAAATCTGGACTCTCATCTACGTTTCACATTGCACTCGTGAGACATTGAGATCAAAGAGATCTCGGGAGTCCGAACTGTTTAACGCGTGCGGGTACCCCCCGGGCATGTTACACTAAGTCAAACCCCCAAAAAGTAGAGCTCAAAATCGAACCAAAAATCTAGAAATTTACTCACAGGGGTCGACCCTTCAGACAGTTGTGTCAACCTTTCAGGAAGAAAAGCTGAGACACTAATGTGTGCAGAAGACAAGGGTCGACCCTTGGAACTAGTGGTGTCGACTCTTTATTTCAGGATTGCCACATAACAAAACAGCAATGGAAGGGTCGACCCTTAGAGCCCCTGGTGTCGACCCTAAAAACCAGCAAAGATACTAAGGACAAGGTAGCAAGGTGGTGTCAACCCTCAGGAAGGCTAGTATCGACAGCAGAACAGATTTTCCAAGTTCCCAAAAAAACTTTTCAACGTAAACAAGCGCGAATTAACAATCCCAACAAGTTTAGATCAAATCATACACCTCCAAAACCAAGATACAACAACTTCAAAGACTTCTGAAATGAAAATAAATGAATTAAATACACTCTCCAATAGTATAAAGGATACAAGTGATACAAAAACCCTATACTGGTTTGTTAAAATAACAAGATATATATGTAAATATATATATATATATATATATGTATATATGTTAAATTAGAAATCTACATTATATATATAAATAAATAATTATATATGTATCAATTTTTAAAATGTAATGCTTTGAGATCTTTGTGCAAATTTATAGGACAGGTGAAGGACAATCGTCAATCATTATCGATGTCATTTTCATTCCTACTGTTTCTTTTGCAAATTGGTTAAGCTGCTTCTACTACCCTTGAGCCTTCATTTCTATATACATTCTCATTTTTTTGTTCAGAATTTCTATATGCCATCTCATATAATGATTCTTTCCACTTGATACATGTATGTCTATGTATATATATGCGTATATATAACCACATATGTATAAAGAGCAGAGAGAATGAAAATGAAGAAGATAAATGGGCATTAATGTCATTTTACATTTATTATTAACGACGTTAATATTGCACTTTAGTCCAAAACATTAGGGAGGTTTTTAGCTATTTTTAAATATAAGAGAGGTTAAATACTCCAAGACAATACTATAATAAGGTAAAATAGATTTTACCCTATTAATTATCAAAATTATAATCTTTAACATGAAATTGTAATCATTTTTTAAAAGTATCACCTTGTGATAATTTTCTTAGTATATATATATATATATATATTTTTGTATGGTACTACTCAAACTAATAGCTTTCCATTTGTCTATATAAAAAAATTTCTTCATAACATCACTTAAGTTGAATTTTTTTTTTTTTTATTGTTTTTCAATCAATAAAAGATTAAATATTAATATTGATAGAATATTACACAATACTAAATAATCAACAATATATACCCACAATAATCTTAACACCAATAGCTACTATCTATCTTAAAGAGTGTGTAGGGGTGAAAATTTGGCCCGGGCCGGCCCATGTTGGGCCTCACGGGCTCCCGCCAAAATTCAGGCTGGGCCATGGGTTAGAAAATTAGGCCCAGACCTAGGGGGTATTTGGGCCTTGGGCAGGCCTGAATATATATTTTTATTTTCTCTACCAAAATTTTATTATTTTTCACAAAAAAAAAAAGACGTTGGGCCTTGGGCGGGCCAGGCCTTGAGTGAGCCTTAAGTTGGCCAATGGGCCGGGACGGACTTCAAAATGATGGCCAGGGTCTCAAGCTGGACTCGAGCTTAGGCCCAAACGGACCCAGGCCACCCTAGGCCACGGGCGGGCTTCGGGCCACCCATGGGCCGCTGGCCATTTTTATATTCCTAAGTGTGTTGATATTATCT
Organism: Camellia japonica; assembly: GCA_030407325.1. NCBI lineage: Eukaryota > Viridiplantae > Streptophyta > Magnoliopsida > Ericales > Theaceae > Camellia > Camellia japonica. Next base: position 41,654,691 of record JAPPVO010000017.1, read on the forward strand.
ATGCAAATCCTAATAAACATACATTACACATAAAAATACATCAATAAAGGGGAGGACAAGAGCAAAAAGTATTAAAGTGAAATTCCAATTTCCAACTAAGTTATTACTAAGAATATCACCCAATCATTTGCTAGCTCTGATCCAAAGTTGGTGAGAAACCAACAAACAAGGAAGCAAAGAAACAACCAAAGAAATACATGCAAAGCAAACAATAATTACACCACAAGTAGGGGTGTAATTTTGGCCCGCGGCCCGTAGGCAGCCCGAAACCCGCACACGGCCCGAGGTGGGCCCGGCCCGTTAAGGCACGTTTAGGCCTGAACCCAAGCCTAGCCCGAGGCCTTGGGCCAGGGCCTGGGCCTGGGCCATCGTTTTGAAGCCCGGCCCAGCCCGCTTGACTCGGCCCGTGGCCCGTCCATGGGCCCACTCAAGGCTCGTCCAAAAACCCAGCCCACCCGAGGCCCAGCCCGTCCGGCCCACCCGAGGCCCAGTGTTATTTTTAATGAAAAATAATAAAATTTTGGTAGAAAAGATTTTAAAAAATAAAATAATTTGTTTAGGCCAGCCCAAAGCCCGAGCCCAGGCCCAAGCCTAGGGCCCAGTCCACTGGCCCACCCATAGCCCGAATACCCTTGGGCCTGGGTCTAGTTTTTTGGCCTGTGGATCGGCCCAGTCTGGCCCGATTTTTTAGCCGGAGCCCGCAAGGCCCGACATGGGCCCGGGCGGGCCCGGCCCGAGCCCGAATCGACCGGGCCAAAATTACACCCTTAACCACAAGCAACCAATAAGCCAAAGCAACCACTAAACGAACTAGCAAACCAGTAAACCAGTGCAATCTCTAAGCAAATCCCACTACTGTTGTGATAACTGTGTAAACTCCAACTTGAATCCCTCCTACAAACACCTCGACAAACTGGATTGGCAGTGCAATAGTGGATTGATACAACAAACTAGATTCACTATACCTATTATCCCAACCAAAATCAAAAGTAACTAAACAAGCATTATATCATAAATTTGTAGTAAATCTTTAAAATAATGTTAAGATAATCACATTTTATGTGACATACTATAGCACATTCAAAAAATATTAATGCAATGAATTTCACACAGATTTCATTAATGTCTAATCACTCTAAACATGTTACATTTGTTATAAATTGTATATATATGTATATAATTAAGTGTGGTATTACTAAAGCCCAAGTTAATTAATGAGTAACATGATAGAATCGCCATTGTAAAATTTAAAAGACTAAACAAAATGAATTGAATTAGGTTAAGATGACAAAATGGCATAAACTTGAAGGTTGCCAAAAGCGTTTTTAAGGAGATATTAAAACTCAGCTGTTAATAGTGGACACACATTGGATGAAATGAGAACCAATGTTATATTCTATTCGTTTGGTAATTTAGTGCAATTATGGATACTTCAATAGACAAGTGTATGTTTACGTAGTATGGGACCACTTAAGTGTGTAAAATTCAGAAAATAAAATATATTAACCCTGTCATTGTGCTACCACTCTCCTCTCCTCTCCTCTCCTCTATCTTTCTCACTCATTAAGTGGCTTTTTTTTCTTTTTCTTTTTAGATTGAGACTCATTCAGTGGCTTGTCGGAGAGTAGAAGTGGTAGTTACTGGCAAGCTTTGTGAACAAGTCTTATCATCATGATGCAGAGTTGTGTGGTTCATTTTTTTTATCTTACTACTTACAAACATGGTACCATTTTATATTCACAACTTTATATGTACATATAGAAATATCATGGAAAAATCACTAGCACCCTTATCTTCATACTTTGAGCCCCTCTCCATCCTCATTCATACCATCCAAGCAAGTAGGTTATTGGTAGATCATGCATCCAACTTAAAGCTTAAGACTCAAACCAACCATTATTCATAGTTAATGAGCTACAATATTGCATAAAGGGAGCACATTGTTTCTAGTGGATCTACGCAGCCCACCACAAATCTTATTTCGAAAATATAATTTATATAATAATTATTTTTATATAATTTTATTATTTTTTCTTCAAATAAATAGATAGTGAGTATGAGTTTAAAAATAAATTATTTTTTTTTAAATATAAATATTATGAAATGATGTGGCTATGATTAATTGATCAATCTGATTTTATTTTATTTTTTATCAATGATAGATATACAAAAACCAACAAAATAAACAAATAATATTATCGTCCAGTCCACCAAGATATACTGAAGCCAAGATGGTCACTTGTACGTTTACAAAAATAAAACAAAAATATTACATGTTTGAGATTTATTTCAAGTGTGATCTCTTGTAAAAGGGAGGTGGTTCACATAAGGTCAAGTTTAGGGTGTGTCTAATCTTTTCCTAAGTGGTTGATAAGCTGACCTTTTTAGGTATGAAAAATGACAAATTTTTCTTGAATATGTGGATAAAATGACTAATGTATCGATAGAGGTGTAAAATCATCCCATCAGCCTGTGACTCGAAGCAGCCCGACTCCAGCCGGTAACCCTAGGCCTGGGCTTGGATTGTGTGTTTTGAGACTCGACCCGACCCAAAGCTCTGCTCACTGGCTCGTTCCACCCCGATGCCTAATATCATTTTCAAGCTATTTTTGTGGAAGAAAATAAAATTTTGGTGCAAAACAATATTAAAAAAATGGTTAGACTCGACCTAGGCCCGACCTGCCAGCCCGCTTGAGGCTCGAGTACCCCCTTGACTTGGGCTTAGGCCTAGGCTAAGATTTTACACGAGTGAGCCGACCCCGCCCAGCCAAATTTTTGGCAAGATCTACTAGGCTCGACGATAGGCGAGCCAGAGCTTGAGTCGGGTTGGGTTATTTTTACATCCCTACGTATCAAAATGGTCACATGACAATGTATAATATCTTTTCTTTTTTTCTTTCAAATTCTCTATTCGAATATCTTCTGTATGGATAGAGAATCATAACCTATACTGCATATGTACTTGCTTACATGTAGTATAGATTTCAATTAGCATGGCCGCTAAAGTCAAATTTGAAAAAGGAATACAAAATGTTTATGGTTCTTGATTTATTTGAATTATATATTGATATTCCTATTCAATTTATAAATTCAATTTATAATTTCAAACAAAATTATAATGACGAATAACATTTAAAATTTGTTGATAATAGAAATGCAATAAAATATGGATCATAGTTTCCTTGGTACTAGTAACTTCAAAGGTTATTTGGATAACATATTAATTTCTTTGATAATAAAAATACAATAACAAGTGGATCCCACTCCCCTCGTTTTGTGAGTTTGGATCCTCGGTCGTATTTCTTTATGGCCCTCTCTGTCGCGCTTCAAAACGACGTCATTTTGATTATTTTTTTTCCCTTCTTATTTTTAGCCCCTTTTTTCATTTTTGAGCCCTAGCTCCTCTGAAGAAGAGAGACGAGCAGAGCTAAACAATCTGGACGAGAGAGGCGACGAACGCAAGACGACGAGAGACGAAGACAAAGAGGCGGTGGTGAGGCGAGTGGAGGCGGCGAGAGACGAACACAGAGGTCGACGAACGCGAGGCGGCGACGAGGTTTGTTTGTTTTTGGTTTTTGTGGTTTCACAATGGTTTGATTTCTACTTTTCTGTCCATTTTATCATTGAATGGAATGATTTGTTGAGGTTTGATGATCCCAGAGCTTGAAAAGCATAATTTTCACTATATATATACACTTGGCTGAAGTGAGTATATATATACATATACATTTTATCATTTAATAGAATGATTTGGCTGAAGTGAGTAGTATGGAGGAGGGGGATAAGTAGAAGGTGGGTATAAACCAGAATTAGGAGATGGGCTTGGAGGTGGAACCTGAGGGTATCCATAGCCATAGCCAGTATTGTAAGGATTGTAATTATCCATCAGATGTACACACTGACCTGTTAGGGTTTTTCTACACAGATGCACAAGAAAAAGAAGAAAATCAAAAGGGTTTTGTTTCTTTTACACTGAGATAGAGATTTTATTAGATTCAAGTGTAAAAAATTTATCAACAAATTCACAATCTGATTGCTGAACAAGCTAGAGAGAGAGAGAGAGAGCAAAGGGCATTGTCTATTAGTTCAATTGAAGATCACAAATAGCACAATTGAACTTGAATTGCTGGAACAAGCTAAGAACAAAGAGAGACGATTTGGCTGAAGTGAGCATATATATATATACACATTTGGCTGAATGGAATGATTTTCATCCATTTTATCATCTAATGGAATGATTAGTCAAATGGCTGAAGTGAAAAAAAATATATACATTTGTTCGTCATTGTTCCGCATTTACACTGTTCTATTTGACATCATTTGTTCCTCATTGTTCCTCGTTTACACTGTTATATTTGTTCCTCATTTACTATTTCAAATTCAATACACCAACTTGGTAAATCCATTTGTTGTTTTTGCAACTGGTCACAAGTTGATAGTATCTGCCCAAACCCCCACCTAAATTGTTGACTTAATAACCTGACAAATAAAAAATATAAATGAAGTTAACAAGGATCAATTCAAGAATAATAGTTTGTTTATTGAAAACCAATTAAGTCAGAAAGAAAATTTTAGTTTGCAACAAAAATTCTTCAAGATCATTATATATCAAGATTATCTCTGAAGACATTTATCAAACAATTGGTTTGCAACACAAAATGTAATACAAATCACAAGGAATGCTTCCAAAATGCAAAACAGAAATTTCAATTAAAAAAAAAAAAGAGGTCTATAAAAGCACTTTCATACCCCCTCTAGGAGAACCGCCATTAGAGAGAGAGAGAGAGAGAGAGAGAGAGAGAGAGAGAAGAAGAAGAAGAAGAAGAAGAAAAAGCACAAGCAAAGCAAGAGAGGTTTGAACAAAGGCAGAGAAGAGAACCCAAGTCTCCATATCTTTCTCTCAATCTCAGATTTTCAAAATGAGTACTATGAAATTTTGCCGCGAATGGTCAATCCTTCAATCCTCCCTTTTTCCACATTCGCACTCACAGATATGAATGTATATATATATGTTCATTCACTTGTACATAATAGCAAGAAATGACAATGATGATAAAATGGACCTCATCACGGCCGCAATCTCGCCTTGCCGCCGTCGCGTCGCCGCAGACTCAGCATCGCCAGCCATCCTATGTCCTTCGTCGTCGCGTCCCTCTGCCATCCTCTATCATTCACCGTCGTATCCCTCTGCCATCTCTCTCAGTTCGTTTCTCTCTCCGTCGTGTTCCTTCGTCTTTCTCAGTCGTGTTCCTTCGTCTCTCTCAGTCGTGTTCCTTCGTCTTTCTCAGTTCGTCTCTCCGCCGCTATCTCTCTCTCTCTGTGTCTCGCGTCTCTCAATTTGTTTCTGTGTTAGGGCTAAACACAGATGAAGGAGATGAAACTGAAAAAAGGGGAACAACTCAAATTTGAAAGGAAAAAAACAAAAAACAAACCAAAAAAAAAAAAAAAACCAAACAAAGTAAGTAAAACGTTATCGTTTTGGATAGGGTCACATGAAAGTGCAATCGATCCGGACTCCTCGTTTTGTACGTATAAATGTGTGTCATGTGTTTGCTGTGTGAAGACTAATATATACTGAAATAGAAGCATGCATGTCTCCTTCAAGCGAAGTACATATAAGACAAAAGAACACATAGAAGATAGTATAAATGGGTACGTTACAAATTTCATCCAGTAACTTTCATTTAAATTTTATTTTAATCTATGATCTTCTAATTATAAAAATTACATCATCCTATTTTAACTTTTGTTTTTATGTATTTTTGTTATTCACCGTTTAAAAAAATAATAGAAAGTGTTCACTTGATGATCAATAAAAACTTGTGCCTCTATTTCTATTGACTATGAGGATCTTTTACTAAAAATCTTTTAAGGTAACTTTGGTTAAAGTGAAAGTGGTCAAAGTAATAAAAAAAAAAAATTGGTTATGTTGGCTCCATTTTCAAATTATGATTCCACTCTCATATTATAACTCTCTGTTTGATTATAGTTTTCAAAATATGATTGCAAATCACATTTCAAAATACATTTGAAAATATATTTGGTAAACCAGAGAGTTTTTGAATTTTTGGATCTACTGACCATTCGCCCGAACATTCTTCTGGATGTTTAGTCGGTTGACCAAAACAGTGCTTTTTTTTTTTTTTTTTGCAATTGCATCCTGTTATTTGGAAAAAAAAATATTTTTTTTTTGATATTTTTTATATATAGAAATTATTTTTTTAGACCAAAATGACAAATTATTTGGCCATTTATTTTTTAAATAAAAATTAATTTGTCACAGTAATTTTTAAAAAATAAAAAAATATTTTCAAACAAAATAATTAAAAACAAATCTCCCAACCAAATATACAATTGTAGACACCCCATTTTTGACCGTCCTCAAGACTTGGACGTCATCGTTTGAACACCCGATGATCATCCATGTTTGTATTCGTCTTGAGTTCTCGGAGGTCTCGGCCACGCGCCTTGCCTTAAGACCTCTCGACTCGACTGTTTTGTGTTTGGTTTTGCACCAAACACTTGTGTTTTGCTTTTGAGGGGCAAAGAATGGCTTGTTGGCCATCCCCACACCTCACCGGCCATGGCTTGAGGCCACCGGCCACTTTTTTGTTGCCATCGGCCAATTGTTTGGCCAGCCAGCACTCTTTGTGGTCGGCCGACCATTGTTTTGGCCAAATTGGCATTTTTAGCTGGCCGACCACTGTGCATCTGCTTTTGCAGATATTTTTATGCCAGCTGTGTTAGTTGGCACCCACTTTGCCCCCCTTCCATACACGTGTATGGAGGGATTTCACTCTTGCTTAGCTTGTTTTGTAAGCTTTGCAAGAGTGATCCTCTATAAAGGGAGGGCTTCTCCTCCCTCCTAAAGGGTTACAAAAAATTCCAGAAGGTCTCTGATATTAGGGTTAGGGTTGTGTATCTCTTCTATCTCTATATCTCCCTCTCTTGTGTGTATAAGTGTGTGTTTGTCCTTACTTTTGTGCACAAAAACCTAGTTCTACACCTTACCTTGGTTGCTGAGGAGCCAATAGGTTGTTCTTGAAGTTCTTGAGTGGATTCAAGCTTGGAGAAGCAACTGGAGTGCTGTTCTTGAAAGGGACCTACAAGGGTAAGAATTTCACCCTTTTTACCCCATTTTTGCATAGGCTTTTAGCCATCCTTGCTTGCTGTTTTAAGCTTAGTATATAACATATAAAAGTTCTGATTTTTCTTGCTTAAAATAGTTGTTTAAGGTTACTTTGAGCTTTGGGGTTGTTTGACCCCTCTTAAGCCTTGTTTGGCCCCCATTTTGTGCTATTTTTGTGAGCTCCGGGACCACCTTGTTTGGGCCTCCTCACCACTGAAATCTTGAGGGATTTCAGTGGTGAGGATGGTGTCTTAAGGTCCTAAGAAGGAGAGGGTCATCCCCTCTCCTTATTACCTTCAAAAAGTGCCATTTTAGCCTCATGTGTGAGCACCATTCTTGAGTTCATGTTGGCCATGTCTTAAGTGTTATTTGTGCTTATTTTGTTATGATATAGCACTGTTTTTACTTGGTTTAGACACACCATGCTTTCCTTGCATACTTGTCTTGTAATGCCATGAATTACCTTAACATGCTTTGTGCTTTGAGCCTTGTTCTAGCATGATTTTGGTCAAGCTTTGTGAAGCTTTTATGCGTGCTTTAGTATGCTTTAGCTTTGTTTTTAATTGCTTCAGCCATGCTTGACATGCTTTGTATAGCCACCTTGCATTTTGGCTTGCTAGCCTCGGGTGTGTGAGTGTTTAGCATGCATTGCTTAGCTTGTTTCAGTGGTTTGGCACCACTTATAGCATCATTTCAGTCCCCATGGTATGCTTGTATGCTTGCATTTGATGCTCCCTTAATGCTTTGAAAGGTTGTAGTCTTGTGCTCCATGTTTGGCCTCTTTTGTATGCTTCCATGCGTAGGCCACTTAGATGCTATCCAGGCGTGTCCTTAGCTTTCTTTAGGTCTACCTTGGGACTATTTTAAGTCCTCTTAGCCTTGTGAGGCTTGGTTGGCATGGCCATGGTTTAAGCCCCTTGGCTTACCTTGAGTTTCGGACATCGTTGCATGCTTAGCTTGTCTTGTTTACTTGGTTTGGCACCTTTTATAACATGATTTCAGAGCTTAGTATGCATGCCATTAGTCCATGATTGTCCTCTTTTAAGTGTGCTTAAAAGTTGCTCTTTGGTGCCTAAGTGTTGGACCATGTGTGCATGCATGTTTGTATGTGTTTTGGCTTTCATTTCCTTGGCATTTGGCCACTGTTTTTGGGCTTGTTTGAGAGCCACCCAAACTAGTTTAAGACCATCCTTTATATATTGTTGCATGCTCGCCTTGCATGTTGTTGCATACTTGACCTATCGCATGTGTTGCATGCTTGAATCACATCGCATTTGGCATGCATTCTTCCTTTTTGTCTTGGTTGCTTAACATGTTATGTGTCTTGCATGTTTGCATGTTGGCATTGCATCTTGCATGCTTGTTAGCTTGCATATGTTGTCACATGCCTTGTATGCTTGTTTGCTTAGGTTGCATGCATAGTGCACATTACTTGCTTGCATTGTCATGTTGCATACTTAGCTTGCATGCCTAGGTTGCATTGCATTGAGCATGTACGCCTTGCCTCTTGAAATCACCATGATAGAGGTTGGGCCTTATGTGTTTATTTGGTTTGCATTTCATTTGATATTGAAATGGTACACTTGGTTTCTTGGGCCATCACGCATTGAAATGCGCGATTGGTGGTCCGAGAATCAAGGACCATCCTCCTTTGAGTCATGAACATGATAAGGAGGGTGTTGGTGCACACATTTGCTTGAAATGCATTGCCATGCCATGTTTACCCTCTGCTGCTGTCAAAATAGGATTCTGCAGGCATAGATGGCCGACCGACCACACTCAGTGCCGGCCGGCCATGAATTGGTGGCCGAGAGCTCAATAGATGGTAGATGACCACTCCTCCATAGCTGGTGGTATTCCCCCTTGGCCGGTGACCTTCCACTGTGATCAGAGAGTGTTCCTTGGGACTTGTACAGTTTTCAGAGGAGAAAAACAGTGCAAACAGAGGCAGCTTGTGCATGGCGGTGGATTTCCGAGTGAAGCCAATCCGAGCATGCGTGCATCCCTCTTCTCGAGGCCTTTTACTGCTTTCAGTAGCTTAATTGATTCATTAATTAGTTAAGTGTTGTATAAATTAATTAATTAGCTTGTTAGTTGATTAAATTGTATTATTCTTTTGGTACCCTGAGCGAGGGTGAATTTGTAATAAGTGTGCGTGCGTGTGATGCATGTCTTCCAATCCCCACTTCTTTCTCCCTTTTACTTACCTGCTTTTGATGGTTAGTATTAGGGCATATTTAATTTAGCATCTTTATGCTATGCATGCGTGCATCCATTCATTTGTATTGCATGCACCGGGCTCAGCGCATCATGCTAACTGCATAGTATTTCAAATCTAACTTGAATACGTGCTATTTGTTGCATTCCACATGCCATCCTAGGATTAGCCGAGCCTATTCTAGTTGCATTTTGTATGAGATGCATTAGCCACTTAACATGGACTTGGATCATACATTGATTGCTAACAAGTTCTTTGTTTTGGCTCGGAGTACTCGGTAAGATTTTTATGCTTCAGCATCTTGCATGAGTGTGAATGTTAACATGACAGCATGCTTACCATGTGGCTATATGCTTATGTGATGTAAACTGTCTGAATGCCTGTGGGTGAAGATTTGGAATGTTTAAGTTGGAACGACTCATTGAAATTCGTGTTTTAGCCTACTTGCAAGTAGCAAATTTCAAACTGTCTTTCAAACGAACGGATATGCAATGCTTTGTTCCAAATTAGGCGATCTAGTCTATACTTTCGTGTTGTGCGCATCACATAGTAAACTCTACCTAATTAACCGGAATAAGAACGCGTATGTTTTCAAAACTAGATATCATGGTTAGTAGAGGCCGATCTTTGATTGGGCGAGAAGGGGGTGCTCATAGTTGACCTTCCCCAATCGTACCCAAGTTCCCGAGCCGAGGAAACTTTGGTGATGACGGACACGTGGCCTTAGGCAAACGAGTCAGGGTTTCCTAAATTCCCCCTTAAAATATTTAGGTGGCGACTCTGTATCTGGCAAAGCACTCCATGTTTGGTACTTCTTTCTAAAAATCTGTTTTTCAAAACGATTTGCCGGATTTGGACTCTTTGATAATTTATCGGTCTTGCATTGCACTCTGCGAGATTAGATACAGGACCATGACATTGAGTCTTGAACTGTAGTGAGCCCCAAATGAACAAAACGGGATTCCCTCCCGGGACGTTCGGGGACGTCTACAACAATCAAAAGTAATTTTAAAGCATTAGCTGAATATTTTTTTAACAAAAAATAATATATTTTTTAAATATTTTAAGTAAAAATATTTTTGAAATTTTTGAATTTTTAATTTTTTAAAATATTTATTTCAATAATTATTTTTTTGAATTGAATTTTAAAAAGAATTTGGTTATGAGTTATATGTTTTGAATTAAGTGTTGAAAACTCTTTTTAAAACTCATAACCAAACAATTTTTCTTATTTCAAAACTTATTCAAAAAATTCAAAATTCAATTCAAAACTCTTTTTAAAACTCATAATCAAACAAATTTTCTATTTTCAAATTATGATTCAATAACTCATAAATTTAAAATACAACTACATTATGAAATTATGATTCTAAAATTAAAACAAACGTAAGCTAAAATAGTCTTTAATACGCTTCTAACTCTAATTCAAAACATTGCACTTTTAGAGATATAGACCAACAGCTATTCACTTTCTTCACTTTTTTTTTTGGTACTGAGAGGGTAATTTGTGAACAAATTGGGTCGAGCTAAGGAAGGGCCTTCTTTGTAAGTTAGGCCGCACAAATGGGCCGGGGTACAGGGTTGACATAGCCCGGTCTTAGAGCTAACGAGTTGGACCCAGGTGAAGTTGGACCGAGCTAAGCATCGCGCATAGTAGCGCCGAGCTAAGGTCGTCATTGGGCATGGTTCGATCAGTATTAAGTAAATAGCTCGGTTGGAGTATGCCAAACCGAGGTACAAGCGGTAAAGGGAAGACCCGAGCTAGGCAGAGCTCAGTCTAACCTGCCACTTGAGCATGGCAATACTAGCTCGGTCGTTTGGTCATACCACCGAGCTAGAACCATCTCACTTGGTTTATGCAGTGAGGGAGGTGTTGAAGGATAAGCATTATCTTTCAGGAGTGTGATTCCTAGGAGGACTCTACATGAAGGAATAAGAGTCCTACTAAGATTGTGCCACGCGAAACCTATAAAAGCTCATAACAGAACCTTTGGAAGCGGTATCACAACTTTGATTCTCGAATACATAGAACTTTCTTCTATTTGTCTATTTTGCTAACTTAGGCATCGGAGAGGTATTCGGCACATACCTGCCGGCTAGCTCACATTTGTGTTTTCAGGGAGTAAAGCTACGACGTTTGGAGGAGCGCAAACTTGATCAACAGGATCATACGAGGAGATTATTTTGTGCTCGCACAATTGGCGCCGTCTGTGGGAAATACACACAGAACAAAACCTCTTGATCAAGTTTTTTCCTCTCTAGTCAGAAACAATGGCGCATAATGAAGACTTGCCACAATCAACTATCGACGGACAAATCCCAGAGGGAGGTGGGAGGCGCGAAAGTTTGCCTTCTATCCCTCCCATGGCGGATTTAGAGCCCCAACGACAGAACCCCTGGAGAGATGCGAGAGGGAGCGGGCTAACAGCCCCCGTCGCTCTCAAAGTCAACACGCCCCTCGCCACTCGGAAGATCGTGGTAGGCATACCACACCATCACAAGCAGTGAGTAGAAGCCTGAGAACAGGAGACACTCAATCAAGGACTTCCAGGACTCGTTACTCCAGGTCGGAGAGAACGAGAATAGAGAGGTCATATACTGAGGGAAGCACCTATCGGCCCTCGCACACGCACCAAACGTCATCTAGGCACATGGAGTTGCCCAGATCATCTGACTTGCGAACTGTGCTTGAAGAAAGGACACGATAGAAGAAGGATGTCAGGGCACGCGACTCGCGCAGAGTTTCAGCCCTTCAGCGGTTGGCCCCTCGGACGCATGAGAGCGTCGAGGTAGGAATACCAATACCGCGCCTTGCTTATGAACCAACGGACAAAGCATTAGCAAGGCTGCAGACCTCGCCATTCGTTCTGGCAATTGAGAACGCGTCCCTACCTTCAAGCTTCCACCAGTCCAAATTCACCACTTATGAGGGGAAAACAGACCCCTATATGCACCTAAGCCACTTTCGCCAGGTTATGGCAGTATACCAGCGAAACGAAGCTTTAATGTGCATCCTATTCCCATCCAGCCTTGGCGACCTAAGTTTAACCTGGTTCAAAAGGCTACCAGAAGGTAGCATTGCCTCCTCGGCGCAATTGGCAGAGGCGTTCGTGACTAGGTTCAGAACGAATACCAAAACACCAGTGGAGATCGATCAGCTACTCTCCATTGACATGGGTGACAAGGAGACGTTGAGATCCTACAATAGTCGTTACTGGGAAACCTTCAACCAGATTGGGGACTGCCCTACAAACCTCGCCATTGCACAATACAAACGGGGCCTGCCAGTCGGCAACAAATTGAGGGACTCAATTACTATAACGCCACCCCTCACGATGGAGGCCTTGATGGAGAGAGTGCACCAGCATATTCAGGTGGAGAAGGATGGCACCCGTGCTAAAGCAAAATCTGGTGCAACAGCAGTGCCAGATAAAAAGACTTCAGCAAAAGTCAACACGGTAGAACAACCAAGCAGGAATGGGCGAGGCAGGCGGGCTCACAGAGAGGATCCAGACAAAAGAAAGTTAAGAGTTCACACTGCCATTACCACAGTGTTCAAAAAATCAATCTACCGGATTCTCAATGAAATACACAACGAACCTTTCGTTCGATGGCCAGCCAAATTAGGAGAAGCCCAAAAGACTACGATGAAAGGTCCCGGTGCACCTTCCATGATAAAAAGGGGCACCGCATTGAAAATTGCATGCCGTTGAGGCAGCATTTGGAGGAGTTAGTGGCGGCTAGGCACTTGGACCAGTACATTGAAGGAGGAACACAGCCAGCCCCTCAGAACCACAACATCCCAAACGGGATGCCAGTCGACGCTCCACCTCAAGGCGTAATTAACGTGATACACGGGATATTCGAACCTGAACGGTTATATGAGCTCAGGGGGATGATCAAAAAGGCTGAGCACTTAAGGGAGGTATTAAGTGCACAACCTACCATCAAAAAGGGGAGAATAGAGGCCACAAATGTCATATCTTTTTTAGACAAGGATTTAGCAAGGATATACTGCCCTCACAATGATGCACTGGTTGTCACTCTATGCGTCAAGAATTTCGACATCAAACGGATTTTGATCGACCAATGAAGCTCATATGAGATAATGTATTACGAAACCTTCAAACAACTGAAACTAGAAGATAAAGACATGGCACCCGCAACATCTCCCCTAATCGGATTCAACTCAATGCCAGAGTGGCCAGTGGGCAAGATAATCCTCCCAGTCAAAGCAGGAACCATGACAAAACAGATGGAATTCTGGGTGTTGAAAGTCCCTTCCACCTACAACGTAATCTTGGGGAGGGCATGGTTGTACGCCATGCGATCGGTAGCCTCAACCTACCATTAAGTGCTACGGTTCCCCAATGAAACCAGAGTAATTGAAGAAGTCTTTAGAGACCAAATTATGTCAAAATAGTGCTTCGTCATAGTAAATGGCAGCCGCGCTGCCAAAGGCTATGTACAGATGGTGGAAGAACCCAAGAGCAATGAACTATTTGCCGATGTTGGCAAGGCAGCTGAACAAAAGGCAGTGGAAGACTTGGTACAGGTACGGATAGATGAAAAAGACCCAGAAAAGTTCTTTTTGCTCGACTCGTCATTGTCCAGCACTGAAAGAATAGAGGTCATGGAATTCTTAACCTCTAATATCGAAGTGTTTTCCTGGACACTGTATGACATGCCTGGCATTGACCCAAACTTCATCTGTCACCAACTGAACATCCATCCAACTGCCAGACCAGTTATGCAGCACACTCGAAGATCGGCACTCCACCATACCGAGATAGTGGCAGAAGAAATGGGAAACTTGCTGGAGGCAAGAGCTATCAGAGAGGTGCCAAAGAAGAACGGAAAATGGCGTGTCTGTGTGGACTACAAAACAGTCAACAAAGCATGTCCAAAAGACAGCTTTCCCCTACCACGGATAGACCAACTGGTAGACCTGACAGCAGGATACAATCGACTTAGCTTCCTTGATACGTACAGAGGTTACCATCAGATCGCTATGTATGAACCTGACTAGGAGGTCACATCCTTTACAACGCCTAGAGGATTGTATTGTTACAAGGTCATGCCCTTTGACCTAAAAAATGCAGCGGCAACATTCTAACGGATGGTCACCAAGATGTTTGAACCATTATTAGGCAGAACAATGGAGGCTTACATAGACGACATGGTGGTCAAGAGCAAGGATGAGAAGGACTATCTCAGGGACCTAGATGAAATGTTCCAGATTCTAAAGAAGAACAAGTTGCGCCTAAATGCATCCAAGTGTGCGTTCGGTGTAGGATCAGGCAAATTTCTAGGCTTCCTGGTGACCAACCGAGGTATAGAAGCAGACCCTTCTCAGATCAAAGCAATCCAGGATCTTGAGAGGCCCAACACAGTCAAAGAAGTGCAACATCTCACTGGCCTAGCAGCCGCACTCAACCGGTTCATAAGTCGGTCGTCAGACACATGTCGACCATTTTTCCAAGCATTAAAAGCCAAGTTTGAGTGGGATGAAGAATGCTACCGCGCTCTAGAAAGCTTGAAAGAGTACATGTCTTCTCCACCTTTGCTAGTAACCCCAGTACCTGGAGAAGAGCTCTTTTTGTACCTGGCAGTTTCACATACGCAGTCAGCGCAGTGTTGGTCAGAGCGGAAGGAATCCAACACCTGCCCATATTCTATGTTAGCAAGACTTTGCTGGGCGCAGAAACCAGGTACTTACCATTGGAAAAACTGGCCTTAGCTTTGATGATGGCCTCAAGGAAGCTGTCGCATTACTTCCACGCCCACACTATAATCGTCCTAACAGCTTTTCCCCTAAAAGCTTTGTTTGAGAGGGCGAACTTTTCTGGGCGAATCTTGAAATGGGCGATGGAATTGGGACAGTTTGATATCAAGTTTCAGCCTAGAACCGCAATAAAAGCCCAAGCTTTGGCAGACTTTGTGGCAGAGTTCACACCAGGAAGTCATCACATATGCCCAGTTGACTTGACTGGTACAACAGATGAGGGGATGGAAAGCGCCGCAGGAAATACGCA
The DNA here is from genome assembly GCA_030407325.1 of Camellia japonica. Taxonomy (NCBI): domain Eukaryota; kingdom Viridiplantae; phylum Streptophyta; class Magnoliopsida; order Ericales; family Theaceae; genus Camellia; species Camellia japonica. Next base: position 41,670,073 of record JAPPVO010000017.1, read on the forward strand.
GCCCCCAAGAAAAGATGCCCAGCCACAGCTCAAGGCACACCGGATTAAAGAAAGGGTGAAAGAGGCAAAACAAGCCATTCCCAGTGAGACCTCATAAAAAAGCAGAGAGTTAAGGCAGTCTAATAGTGAAGATACAACACCTACAGCAGGCATAGACTTGGAAGAAAACATCAACAACACTCACGATCCCAAGACATCATCCGACCCCTCCACTTGCTGGAAGCTATTCGTTGGAGAGATGTGGAAGCTCTTCGTAGATGGAGCATCTAATAGGCACGACGCAGGACTTGGCATAGTCATCATCTCACCAACCTTGGCTTCCCAGCATCGAACAATGAGACGAAGTATGAAGCACTCTTAGCAGGCCTAAAATCAGCACTCTTCATGCAGGCCACCGAGCTAATGGTTTACAGTGACTCCTAGCTGGTAGTAAACCAAATTTCAGGCGACTACGAGGCAAAGGATGAGAGGATGCCTAAGTACCAAGAGTTAGTCAGAAAGGAGATCATGAAATTCGAAGTAGTACAGATAGAACAGATCGGCCGAGAAGAAAACAGTAGAGCAGACGAACTGGCAGGCTTCACTTCAATGGTAGATACATACATCCCACATCCATTACTGATCGATTTCTTACCAAGACCAAGCATTGAAGAACCCGAAGTAGCTGAGGTATGTTGCGCCGAATTAGGCCCTTCATGGATGGATCCCATTATAGTATTCTTAAAAGACGACGTCTTACCCGAAGAGAAGAAAGAGGCCAACAACATGAGAGCAAAGTCACAGCGATTTTGGCTCTCCCCATCAATGGCCTTGTACAAAAAATCCTTCACAGGACCTTACTCAAAATGTGTCCATCCTAGCAAGGTTAAGGCATTCTTATTCGAGATACACGAAGGCGTTTACGGAAGCCACCAAGGGGGAAGATCTTTGGCCTACAGAGCAATTTCACAAGGATATTGGTGGCCTTACATACAAGTAGATTCAGAGAAGTATGTCAAGAAGTGCGAGAAATGCCAGAAGTTCGCACACTAAATACATCAACCAGCCAGAGAGCTTCTACCATTAACTAGCCCATGGCCCTTCGCAATGTGGGGCTTGGACATAGTAGGACCACTTCCAACAGCACCCAACAACAGAAAATTCTTTCTTGCAGCAACAGACTACTTCACAAAATGGGTGGAAGCAGATGTACTCGCATCAATAAAGAAGAAAGATGTGAAGAAGTTCGTTTGGCAGAATATCATCACTCGGTTTGGCATACCAAAAGCTCTAATATCTGACAATGGCACTCAGTTCAATGATAAAATTTTTAGAGGCTTTTGTGAAGAATACAAGATAGAATTCTACAACTCTACACCGGCATACCCCCAAGCAAATAGCCAAGTGGAAGCATCAAACAAAGTCAACTTGGATGGATTGAAGAAAAGGTTGGAGAAAGCAAAAGGCAAGTGGGCGGAGGAGCTCCATCATGTTTTATGGGCTTACCGTACCACACATCGACAGTCTACTGGAGAAACACCTTTTTCCTTAGCCTATAGCATGGAAGCAGTAATCCCACTGGAAGTCGGCCTCTCCACAATTAGAAGTGAAAATTTTGACCCAGACTTGAATGGAGAAGCCATAGCCTTGGAACTTGACCTAGCTGAAGAAAGAAGAGAAAAAGCACTGGTCCACATCGCTTCATATCAGTAAGAATTATCCAGAAAATATAACAAGACAATACATCCGAGGCAATTCAAGATTAGAGATTGGGTGCTGCGCAAAGTAATGGGAAACACCCTAGTACCCGGAGACGGCAAGTTAGGGCCTAATTGGGAAGGACCTTACAAAGTGGTTGGATTAGCAGGAAAAGGGGCATACCACTTGGAAGACGGAGACAGCAAGGCCATTCCCAGGCCATGGAACACTACCAATCTCAAACTATTTTATTTTTAGCTTTTCTTTAAAGAACTTGTAATTTTTCTTTTTTCAATAAAGCAAGTAGTTTTCTTTTCAGCATAATGGTTTTCTTCTGTAAAAGTTGTTTCAGTGAGCTAGGGGCAATGACAGCAGTGTTGGCTAAAATAACCAACACTTGGCTCTAGGTTGGCAGGAATAACCAACTTTAAGCCCTCTTCAGCCGAGATCAAGATCTAGGCTAAAGTAGTTTGGCCGGAATAACCAAACACCTTACTCAAGGTTGGCAGGAATAACCAACTTTGAGCTCTCTTCAGCCAAGATCAGGATCTAGGCTGAAGAGGTTGGCTGGAATAACCAACACTTACTTCTCCTAAGCCGAGATTAGGATCTGGGCTACAGGAAGTTTGGCCAGAATAACCAAACACTTTACTCTAAGTTGGCAGAATAACCAACTTTGAGCTCTCTTCAGCCGAGGTTAGGATCTAAGCTAAAGAGGTTGGCTGGAAAAACCAACACTTACTTTTCCTAAGCCGAGATTAGGATCTGGGCTATAGGAAGTTTGGCCGGAATAACCAAACACTTTACTCTAAGTTGGTAGGAATAACCAACTTTGAGCTCTCTTTAGCCAAGATCAGGATCTAGGCTGAAGAGTGGATGGTTGGAATAACCAACTTTAAGTACTCTTCAGCCGAGGTTAGGATCCAGCCTAAAGAAGTTGGCAGGTATGGCAAAAGAGAATACAAGGTTAAGACCGAGATAGGTATCTCGGCCATAAAATGTTATACTGCATACAAATTACAGTTGAAAAATAAGTGTAGGCATGGAACAAACTGAACAGAAAGAAAAAGATTTTCATTCAAAATTCAGACCAAAGCTACAAAAGACGGGGCCTCAACCCGGTTACAAACTTCATTGATAGCAAAAGAAGAAAAAAAAAAAAAACAAAATCACGCAAAAAGGTCTTCCAAGTCGACATCCAAATCAACCCGGGCTTCACCCAATGGTAGCTCGGTTGAGGCAAGCACACCTTGGTTGAGCTCAGTCGAAAGCACCACGGTAGTCACAACAGTTGAAGGTGGGATGGAGACTACTGGAGTGGGAGAGATAGATTGGCGACCAAGCTGGGCGTTGGCTTCAGGAGCAGGATCCTCGTCGTCCTCCCCTTCTTGAAGAAATCTTTATTAAATAGCGTTGGCATACTCTACCATGTAGCTTGGAATAAAATGGGGAGGAGGGCTCTGAAAAACCTCGGTTTCCTGGCCATAACCAAGTTGCACCACGGCTGCTTTCCACCCGCATTTAAAAAATATATCCTTAGCAGCCTCACACTGCTAGATATAGGTGGCTTCTCCCTCCTTGTAACCGTGGTCTTCTGCGTCTTCTATCTTCTACTCCAGCTTGGTTATTTCGTCGTTCTTTTTCCGCTCAGCCTTAGCCAACTCACGCAGATAGCGGTCCTTTAGCTCGGCCAAAGCCTTTTATTTGTCTGCCTCCGCCGAGTCGACTAGTCCGGTGAGTCGGGTGACCTCTGATTGTAGCTCGGTCATTTTTTGTTTGGCTTCGTTAAGCTCGGCCGTCTTGCTGTCAGCCTCAGCCACGGCCAGCCTTGTGGTCTTGCGTAGTTCCAACACACGCTTGTGAGCAATGTGGTTTTTTTGCATGGCCTGCACAGAGGGTAAGAAATTTTGAGTACAAACCGAGCAAACAGATGTCCGAAATTGGAAAACAAAAGAAAGAGTACTCACCAGCACCATCGATTTGGTGGCCGAGCGAATGGCCTTCAGCTCGGTGAGGTGGTCGTGATGTTCCATGTCGGCTGGTAGGCATACGCTCTTAGCAAGATTGAAAGCCAGCGAATGGTCTTTCTCTGCGACCACCGAATCAGTGCTAGTAATAGCACAGTTCTTGAAAGTGATCTTTGGTACCCATTCAGAGGAGCTAGCTCGGTCTGAGCGCTCAAGTTGTGGGCTCGGTGGTGTGGTTTGGGGAAGCACGATTTCATCCTCGTCAATAAGGCGTGGCTCGGTTGTGGAAGTCCGAGCATGCTTGCTTGGCCGAGATGATGAACGCTGAGTGGTTGGAAGGGCTACCACGGCCCCTTGTGTCTGGGCGGCTTGTGGTACCTCGGCCTGATTTGTCTCGGTGATAAGGGCCCTTACTGCTCTCTTTTTGGCCATTTCTTGTTCTGCAGTTAATGGGATCAGGTTGATTTAAGATAGTGTTGGATCTGGTTCTAGTGATGGCTCTAAAAGGAAATCTGTCACCCTGGTTTTCCTCCTGCTGCTGTATCTATATGTCGGCTCAAAGTTGAGTAGCTCGGCCCAACCTCGGTTAGGATATCTTAGTACGGCGCGGAGTGCGTCAAGGTTGGGGTAACTATATTGGGTCTTTAGATGGTCCAAGTCTGTATAAAGGAAAAAGACAATGGTTAGCACGGTTGAAAATGAGACCAATGAAGTAAAGAAAGCACAAAACTGAGCCGAGGTATATATACTGACTACTCCTTTATTCCAGTTGATCCGGTCTCCTGGTATTTGGGCTTCTTGGTCTTCGAAGTTGCCTGAGACCCGGAAAAAATCGTCATCATTTACGTCTTTGTCCGGGGTGTTTTTTATTATTTTCTCTCGGCGGCGTCTTAGTCTTAAATAATAAACCCAGCCATCTTCGTTCTGGCCTAGGGAGTACTGGTGAAATAGCTCGGCTAAACTGAGGTTGAGGCCAAGCCGACGATTTAGCTCGGCGATGTCATTTATTATTCGGTAAGAATTGGTGGAAAGCTGGGTAAGGCAAAGTCTTGTTTGCCTAAGGAATTCACAAAGGAGTGGTTGGATGGGGAATCAAAGTCTGGCTTCTATAATGGATATGACGTTGAAAGGGACAAAGCCCGGTTTTCCCCAGGGAATGGTGTCTAGTTCGGCTAAACTAAGGTTGTAATACCCCTGTTCCGTAATATGTTAATTGGTCCTTAATATGAGTATAATTATGTGATTGATATGATTTCATGTGCCATTATGTGAAAATATGTGGTTTTGAATTTCTATCTGTTCACCGTAGGAATATCAGTTTGATTCTCCCGCTTCGGAAATTAAATTGAAGGCCTTATCGGCCACAGAACCCGAAATTGATTACGCCATTGTGATTGGCATAATTTTTGGAACCTATGGTGAAATTTAATTGAAAATTAATTCGGGTCAGATTAAATCAATTAAATTGATGAATTAGAGCCCAATTACCTTATTAATATTATATTGGCCTTAGTGGGTTTTGTTGTTAAGTCACTACACTCTCCATCCTCTCTACTTCACTTCATTTGGCTGAATTTGGGACCCAAAATAGAGAGAGAACCGGCTATAGAGAGAGAGAATGAGAGAATTGTGTAATTTTTGGCTCAAGCTTGGGAATTTGGAGATTAAGCTCAAGATTTGGCTAGAGCTTGGATGTTTAAGGCTCCTAGGTGAGTAAATTCATGAGATTGAACTTGTGATTTTGTGAAGTAAAGATTAATCGGTGATCAAGAACAAGAGTTGTGCTATAATTGATGAATTTGAAGCCAAAGTGCACATGCATGGGTAGGATCACCATGATTTTGCATAATCAAGCATGTATGAAGTTGAATATGGAAATATGAGTGTTGAATCATACATGCAAGCATGTTTTTGTTGTGTTCCATGAGGATGAACACCATTTGCATTATTTGGAATAGAAATGAAGTCAAGATTAGCATGCATGTTTGAATAATTAAAGATAGGAGCTTTGAATGCATGAATGTGTATGATGGAATTGGGTTTGAGTTAAATTGACCCATGTATGTGATTTAATTATGAAATTGAGCTTCAATATGTTGTAATTTATGCTAGTACCATGTTAGTACATGTCTATGAGTAATTTGAGCCATATAATGCATGAAATATTGGCTGGAAAATCGAATTGGAGCTCAAGAACTTAATCTGGAAAACCCAGCTTTTTGATGTCCGCTCGAGTGGGGGAAGTGCCGCTCGAGCAGGAAAATCGTGCTTCCAGCACTTTTTGCAGACATGGTTCCCGCTCGAGCGGGGAAGTTTACGCTCGAGCGGGAAGCGTTTATAGACAGGCCTTCCGCTCGAGCGCCCTAACTCACACTCGAGCGTAATTTTGAGGTACCAGTATTTTTGCAAGCCTTGAGGGTCCACTCAAGCTGGGAAGTCCACGCTCGAGCGGGGACCCTGTTTTCTGAAATTTTGAAAATGTATTCTGTGTTCTGTTTTTCCGTTCCCTTTCACTTCTAAGCACTCTTAGGCATACATTGAGCATTGTAAATGAATTAAAGAAGTAAGAATGAAGCCTAAAGAGGAATATGTGAATTAAAGAACGGATTGAATTATTTGTGACCCATATGTGTTACGTGATATGTAGGGTCAAGCTCCAGAGCAATTCAACCAACCGATCACTGTGAGTAATATCTGACATATGTTATTGTCCAATGGCTACTTCTATGTAAGTTTTGTAAAGTTCATTAATTTGAATGGTGGACATAGTTTGATATGAAAGGCCTATGAGCCAGTTTGATATAAATGAATGGACCGAAGGTCGTTTTCACATAAATGAATGGACCGAAGGTCGTTTTCACATAAATGAATGGACCGAAGGTCGTCTTGGCATAAATGAATGGACCGAAGGTCGTTTTGGCATGAATAAATGGACCGAAGGTCGTTTCGACATGAATGAGTGGGCCGAAGGCCGTTTTGACACAAATGAATGGGCCAAAGGCCGTTTTGACATGAAAGAATGGGCCAAAGGCCGTTCTGTCATGAATGAAAGTCTGAATGGGCCAAAGGCCAGTTTGACACGAATGATAGTTTGACATAAATAATTGTTTGACACGAATGATAGTTTGACATAAATAATAGTTTGACACGAATGATAGTTTGATATAAGTAATAGTTTGACACGAATAACAGTTCGATCTGAATAATAGAATGAATGGGCCAGAGGCCGTTTTGACATGAATGAATGGGCCAGAGGCCGTTTTGACATGAACGAAAGTCTGAATGGACAAAGGGCCAGTTTGTTATGGAAAGATAAATGGGCCAAAGGCCAGTATGTTTGGAACCATAGTCACTTGACTTAAATTGTATATATATGTTAAATAGAAATATGAATTGGGCCCAAGGCCATTCGGAATATGTTGTTCTGTATATTGTTGTATCTTCTTATTTGATATTATTCACTGGGCTTTCGCTCACGCTCATTCATGTGTTTGTAGGTGAGTTAAGAGAGGTCCAGACCCAGCCCCAGTGAAGCCATTGTGGAACAACCAAGTTTTTGAGAGTCAGCCCCTACGTCTCACGTACGAGACTTGTCTTCGCCCTTTTGTTTGGTATTCATATTTTGTCACGTTGGCAAGGACTCTGTATCTGTTGTGTACAGTTTTGACGGGGTGACTTAGACTAATGATCCTGTCTGTACAGAACCTTTTGTTACTGTATTTTCTAATGTGAGTTGTTAACATATTTGTGCCTGGAATGTTATGACGTGCATGTAAGCACAGCTCTATGGACAAAGTTTTAAATTGCTTCCGTTTGGCCCCCATTAACTCTGTTAAAATACGGTTGGTTTGATTTGAGGCCGTAGGTAATCTCATGATTACTGGCCGGTTACGTCCTTAACCCATGGGGGCAGGTTCGGGTCGTGACAGAGTGGTATTAGAGCACGAGTTAATAACTCACACACTTGTCCAAAAGAGCAATAAGCGTCTAGAAAAGATCTAAGATGCATTCATGTGATAAATGTGAACTTAGAAGCATCAAGAATATGCTTAATTGTTTCGATATGAACAGTTATGTGTTATAAATTCGTGAATTGCTTGCATTGCAAACCATTGGAATATGTATGCTCTCTAATGTATGCATACTTGTGAATCTTTTGTATAAAGTACAATGCAAGCTTAATCAAATGGTGAACTTTAATTATTTTCTGATGATATGAAATGACAAGTTCCCTGAAATGCTATGTTTTGCATGAATGAATGACTGTCTAAATTTTCTTCGAATGTAATTGTGGTATCCTTAGCAGAAGCCCTCGCCCAGGGGACATGATACTGTGGCTGATGGTCATGAGGCCCTAACCCGGGGGAAATAATACCGTGGCATAGGCCCTCGCTCGGGGGAAACAATACCGTGGCTTATGAATGAGATATGTTACCAATTATGCTTGACCAACATGATATGCTACACTAAAGGAAATACCACACATAATTTGAATATGAGATATGAATTGTTACACTACTGTGTACAATAAAATTTGTTTTGTTATAGTGCACATATATGAACATATGAACCATGAAAAGTTGCTTATGTGCATTCGATTCTGCCAATGGGTGCCTATGTGAAATATGAACATGATTTTACTTAGTAAATGTTCAGCATGCGATATCTGATAAGTATGCAATCATCTGTTACCTATGTGATTAATTGTGTTGGGACGGTGCATAAAATGAGAATATAACAATGTGTCTATGTGAGAATGTACCCATGTGTATCTGTGTTTATTTTTGTATTTGGCACCCCATTATTTGGTAAGGCTTAATAAGAGGTTGTGTAGAGTATGGATAAAGTAAGGGCATACGGATTAGAAGGCTCTTCCACAGCCCAACTTGATAGCCTAGAAAGAGTAGTACAAGAAATGGCAGGGATCTTAAGACAACAGCGTCAGATGTCGCTACGGCAAGAACCTTTGCCACCACCAATGTAAGAAACACCGAAGAGTTTGCTATCAGATTTTCTGGTGCTCGTTATAGAGGTGGTAAAATGGACCATACGGTAAGGAACTGTCCCTAGATTGAACGAAATGTGAATGAATCCTTTGCCTCGGCTGAATCCGTACCAGTGGTAGGAATTGCTACTCAGGATGGAGTAATTGCACTCATCCCAGGAAGCACTCAGAATACTGTGATTGTTATCCAGGTATCTATATTGTTTATAAACGAATGCCTATGTGTTGATTGATTCTGAATTAGTACATTTGTACATCTTCACTTGGGATATTATTTGATTCGGATCGGCATATTTTTCCATATCTGCTGCATGTGTATCTAGATCGGTTAGACCCACATGATCGAGACTGTATTCATTGGAGGTATATGCCCCGTTTGGGAAATTTGTGAAATACGTTTTGGAATATTGATTGACTCTGCACATGCACATGTATATCTACACCTATGCTCAGGGTGATTTATTATGTTACCATCTTCAATGACTAAACCACTGGGATTATGACTTTGTGATTGTGTGACCGAGTTGAGCACCCCAAATGATGAATTCTATGACTGTGAGGCCATGTATTTTGATTGGTAGAAAGTTGACTGGATTATGTGACTAATTTGGAACTTTTGCGTAACAATCCTATACTATGTGTACCTGATTTGAAATACTTTGATATGAACAGTTGAGATGAATGATTTTGATATGACTTTGAGAACTGATAAACTTAGGACACTTGTGAAACTATCAGCCATGTGCCTAAACAAATGAAGTGAGCCTTACGGAACCGAATGTACCCCATTTGAGAAAATTTTTTTTATCTGATTCGATCTGATAGAACTTTTGCCTGATATTGTCTTGATGGAACCCTCATTAATATAATCTGATAGAACCTTTGTTTGATTTAATTTGGCAAGACCTGTGTCGGGATTGGTTTGATAAGACCCTCTATCTAATTTAATTTTGTAAAAAGGGATTGAGGATTACCTGTAAATAAATAGCCAGAATATTCTTGGCAAAAAAACTGATAGACCCAAAACTTGAATCTGTTTAGAGTACTTGACCTATTTGAAAGACCTCTTGTGGGCTATGACAGATTGATCTAACCATGAACACCGTTGAGAACCAACCCCCAACTATCGAGGACATATGCGTTGAAAATGAGCCGAATTGTACAAATCCCGTGATTGGGTGTCTTAAGGAACGATGCTTGTGTATTGTCCCATCCTTGTTGGTTGACGCTATGGGGACCGATGATGGCAGATCGATTTGATTATAAGCAGTACTGAACATTTGTCTTTGACTGATCAGAATATGTTTTGAAAGGGAGAGTAGTTGCTTCAATGTTATCAGATTTTGGGAAATCAACGGTCTTGCACGGGTGGGTTTGTCTAATCGATCTCGGACCGGCCACCGATGGTCGTGAACGGGTGTGCTTTCGTCCCGAGGCGATTATTTGTTTGCTTTGTCCCAAATGTCATCTCTTGAGATCATGTAGATGTTATTAACATCCAAAGAAGCTTTGAAAAACCCTGATTATCCGAAAGTGTGTGGATTCAGTACGCCTTGTGTAAATAACTACTCAGTGCCATTATATTTTTGCAATTGGGGCTCTGAGGATGTATAAATTGTGTTTAACGCGTGTTTGACTGTTTTTAATACTACCTTTGACGCCGTGGGGATTAATATGTGAATTGCCTTATGCTTTCGACAACTATCAGATAATATGGAGAGACTCAATAGAACCGGGAATTGAATGAATTGAGAACACGTGTATTGTGTTAAAAGTTGACTGGTTCGATGTTCTTGTGCTTTACAATTGGTGCTATGGGGATATATGAGTTACGTATGTCGTGTGGTGGATTTTTTTGTTATTATCCTTTGTTGGTTCGGGAATCTGTATCTGGATCCACTTTGTGTTCCTGAAAACTTTTGATTGACCTTGGATGACTGTGATGAGTCACTAAATTAAGTACTGAATTGGGTTGTAAATTGCGGGATTATTGAAGAACGAATTGAACTTCTGTACAAGGAAATGAACCGAACTTCTGGGGTAAAGTTAGTTAGCATTAGAAATAAATATGTTGGCGACCTATTGTGAAGAAGAAATTGTATAATTAGTGCCTAAATGTTTTCGGTGCCAACAAGGCAAAGTTGAATAACAGATATTGGCAGAACTACTGCAATCTCTACCTCTATTTCGGAATGGAAATAGAAATATGTGACTACAAATTTCGTTGTGGGGCTGCCTTGGATGCCCAAGTATAAGTCCCGTTTGGGTTAATGTGTACAGAATTACTAAGTTTGCTCATTTCCTCCCTGTGAAATTTTTGTATAATGCTAGTTGACTAGCCACTGTTTACATCGTCAAGATTGTTTGTTTGCATGGGGTCCCAGTATCTATCGTTTTAGACAGAAATTCTAAAATGTGTTTGAATTTTGACAAGCCTTCAAGGGGCAATGGGGACTGAATTATGATTCGGCGCTGTTTTCCATCCGCGAATTGATGTATAATCAGAAAGAACTTTTTAGATTCTGGGAGAAATGCTCCAAATGTGTGCGTTAGATTTTCGGGGAATTGGAAAGATCTATCCATCGTTGGCAAACTTTGTTTACAACAACAGCTCACACTCTAGTTTCGGTATGGCACCATACAAGCCTTGCATGGCGGAAAGGGTAAGTCTCTAACTGATTGAAAATAGAGTGTTGCTTGATTTGAGACTAGGTGAATGACTATCAGAAAGGATTGGAACCGTTAAATGAAAAATGTTCCGAATTGTTTTCGACTGAAGGTAAATCAAGTTTGGAGGACCAAACTTCCTAAAGGGGGGAAGACTGTAATACCCCTGTTCCGTAATATGTTAATTGGTCCTTAATATGAGTATAATTATGTGATTGATATGATTTCATGTGCCATTATGTGAAAATATGTGGTTTTGAATTTCTATCTGTTCACCGTAGGAATATCAGTTTGATTCTCCCGCTTCGAAAATTAAATTGAAGGCCTTATCGGCCACAGAACCCGAAATTGATTACGCCATTGTGATTGGCATAATTTTTGGAACCTATGGTGAAATTTAATTGAAAATTAATTCGGGTCAGATTAAATCGATTAAATTGATGAATTAGAGCCCAATTACCTTATTAATATTATATTGGCCTTAGTGGGTTTTGTTGTTAAGTCACTACACTCTCCATCCTCTCTACTTCACTTTATTTGGCTGAATTTGGGACTCAAAATAGAGAGAGAACCGGCTATAGAGAGAGAGAGAATGAGAGAATTGTGTAATTTTTGGCTCAAGCTTGGGAATTTGGGGATTAAGCTCAAGATTTGGCTAGAGCTTGGATGTTTAAGGCTCCTAGGTGAGTAAATTCATGAGATTGAACTTGTGATTTTGTGAAGTAAAGATTAATTGGTGATCAAGAACAAGAGTTGTGCTATAATTGATGAATTTGAAGCCAAAGTGCACATGCATGGGTAGGATCACCATGATTTTGCATAATCAAGCATGTATGAAGTTGAATATGGAAATATGAGTGTTGAATCATACATTCAAGCATGTTTTTGTTGTGTTCCATGAGAATGAAAACCATTTGCATTATTTGGAATAGAAATGAAGTCAAGATTAGCATGCATGTTTGAATAATTAAAAATAGGAGCTTTGAATGCATGAATGTGTATGATGGAATTGGGTTTGAGTTAAATTGAGCCATGCATGTGATTTAATTATGAAATTGAGCTTCAATATGTTGTAATTTATGCTAGTACCATGTTAGTACATGTCTATGAGTAATTTGAGCCATATAATGCATGAAATATTGGCTGGAAAATCGAATTGGAGCTCAAGAACTTAATCTGGAAAACCCAGCTTTTTGATGTCCGCTCGAGTGGGGAAGTGCCGCTCGAGCAGGAAAATCGTGCTTCCAGCACTTTTTGCAGACATGGTTCCCGCTCGAGCGGGGAAGTTTACGCTCGAGCGGGAAGCGTTTATAGACAGGCCTTCCGCTCGAGCGCCCTAACTCATGCTCGAGCGTAATTTTGAGGTAACCAGTATTTTTGCAGGCCTTGAGGGTCCGCTCGAGCTGGGAAGTCCACGCTCGAGCGGGGACCCTGTTTTCTGAAATTTTGAAAATGTATTATGTGTTCTGTTTTTCCGTTCCCTTTCACTTCTAAGCACTCTTAGGCATACATTGAGCATTGTAAATGAATTAAAGAAGTAAGAATGAAGCCTAAAGAGGAATATGTGAATTAAAGAACGGATTGAATTATTTGTGACCCATATGTGTTACGTGATATGTAGGGTCAAGCTCCAGAGCAATTCAACCAACCGATCACTGTGAGTAATATCTGACACATGTTATTGTCCAATGGCTACTTCTATGTAAGTTTTGTAAAGTTCATTAATTTGAATGGTGGACACAGTTTGATATGAAAGGCCTATGAACCAATTTGATATAAATGAATGGACCGAAGGTCGTTTTCACATAAATGAATGGACCGAATGTCGTTTTGACATAAATGAATGGACTGAAGGTCGTCTTGGCATAAATGAATGGACCGAAGGTCGTTTTGACATAAATGAATGGACCGAAGGTCGTTATGACATGAATAAATGGACCGAAGGTCGTTTCGACATGAATGAGTGGGCCGAAGGCCGTTTTTACACAAATGAATAGGCCAAAGGCCGTTTTGACATGAAAGAATGGGCCAGAGGCCGTTCTGTCATGAATGAAAGTCTGAATGGGCCAAAGGCCAGTTTGTCACTTGAGTGGGCCAAAGGCCGGTTTGACACGAATGATAGTTTGACATAAATAATAGTTTGACACGAATGAGTTTGATATAAGTAATAGTTTGACACGAATAACAGTTCGATCTGAATAATAGAATGAATGGGCCAGAGGCCGTTTTGACATGAATGAATGGGCCAAAGGCCGTTTTGACATGAACGAAAGTTTGAATGGACCAAGGGCCAGTTTGTTATGGAAAGATAAATGGGCCAAAGGCCAGTATATTTGGAACCACAGTCACTTGACTTAAATTGTATATTTATGTTAAATAGAAATATGAATTGGGCCCAAGGCCGTTCGGAATATGTTGTTTTGCATATTGTTGTATCTTCTTATTTGATATTATTCACTGGGCTTTCGCTCACGCTCATTCATATGTTTGTAGCTGAGCTAAGAGAGGTCCAGACCCAGCCCCAGTGAAGCCATTGTGGAACAACCAAGTTTTTGAGAGTCAGCCCCTACGTCTCACGTACGAGACTTGTCTTCGCCCTTTTGTTTGGTATTCATATTTTGTCATGTTGGCGAGGACTCTGTATCTGTTGTGTACAGTTTTGACGGGGTGACTTAGACTAATGATCCTGTCTGTACAGAACCTTTTGTTACTGTATTTTCTAATGTGAGTTGTTAACATATTTGTGTCTGGAATGTTATGACGTGCATGTAAGCACAGCTCTATGGACAAAGTTTTAAATTGCTTCCGTTTGGCCCCCATTAACTCTGTTAAAATACGATTGGTTTGGTTTGAGGCCGTAGGTAATCTCATAATTACTGGCCGGTTACGTCCTTAACCCATGGGGGCGGGTTCAGGTCGTGACAAAGGTGGACATCATCAGGGATGTTGTAGTCCTTTCGGAACTCGGCTATAGCTCTTGGGAAGTTTACTAAAAATCTATATTTACCCATGTGGACTTAAATTAGGTATAAATTAGCTCGATGTTGAGAAGGTGTTGAGTATCTCGGTTGAAGAGTTCAAAGGAGTGCCTGGGCAACCTAATTCAGTCTGCAAAGTGAAAAAGAAAAGTGGTAAGCACAGATCGTTGGACAGTGCTAAGTACAAAGACAAAATAAGTATAAGCCTAGCTCGGCTATGAGGAACACTATCTATTCTTAGTTCAGTTGTTACAAAGGATTTTAGCTCGGCTAAAATAAACTAAAGGTTTGGCATGAAGTTTTAGTTCGGTCATTTGAAGAGTTATCTAGTTTGGCGTGAAGTTTTGGTTCGGTTGTTGGGGAAGTCATCTAGTTTGGCTGGGTGCACACCTAGAAGGTTCCCTAGTCCAGTTGAATCTAAGCCTTGAGTTGCCCAAACAGGTTTTTAGCTCGGTCACACCACGATTCTAGATTCAAACTTCATAATTTTTGAATCCAGAGGGTGTGCTCTTAAACACGAACCTATGGTTTGGGGGTTTGGTTTTTCGTGCTGTCTGTTCTTACTCATAACATGTTTACACAGAGTATGTTTTGTAATATATATGAGTATATATGTATCTATATTATGTATATTCACAGAATGAATGGAAAGAAATAGGGATTCAGCTACTTACCACTTCGAAATGGAAGAACAGAGACTTGAACAGTAAAGATGTTAGGCAAGAACACGAGCTTCGCAAATGCTGTGATCGAAAGGGTAGAAAGACAGAGAACGAGAGAGAGAAGATGAACAAGAGTGTTGTGATTCAAAAAGGAGGTTTTTCGAATAAAGCAAAGAAAAGGCGGGACTGTTCAAATTTTCCAGAGTACGAGGACGGCGCAAACAGTTGTACTTGACCAATGAGAGTCAGCCATGTGTCCACACAAATAGGAAACGATTCAGATGTACACACTGAAAGGACGTTATGAACCGAGCTAGTCGGCAGCCCGGTAGGAAGTGACCTCGGTTGGCTTGACAGTTTTTAACTCGGCTGGAGTAGAGTAATCCCAAATCATGCTGCGCAGATGGAATTAAGGGGCAATTGAGAGGGTAATTTGTGAACAAATTGGGCCGAGCTAAGGATGGGCCTTCTTTGTAAGTTAGGCCGCACAAATGGGCCGGGGTAAAGGGTTGACATAGCCCGGTCTTAAAGCTAACGAGTTGGACCTAGGTGAAGTTGGACCGAGCTAAGCATCGCACATAGTAGCGCCGAGCTAAGGTCGTCATTGGGCATGGTTCGATCAATATTAAATAAATAGCTCGGTTGGAGTATGCCAAACCAAGGTACAAGCGGTAAAAGGAAGACCCGAGCTAGGCAGAGCTCGGTCTAACTTGCCACTTGAGCATGGCAATACTAGCTCGGTCGTTTGGTCATACCACCGAGCTAGAACCATCTCACTTGGTTTATGCAGTGAGGGGGTTGTTGAAGGATAAGCATTATCTTTCAGGAGTGTGATTCCTAGAAGGACTCTACATGGAGGAATAAGAGTCCTACTAGGATTATGCCACGCGGAACTTATAAAAGCTCATAACAGAACCTTTGGAAGAGGTATCACAACTTTGATTCTCGAATACACAGAGCTTTTGTTTATTTGTCTATTTTGCTGACTTAGGCATCGGAGAGGTATCCGGCACACACCCGCCGACTAGCTCACGTTTGTGTTTTCAGGGAATAAAGCGACGACGTTTGGAGGAGAGCAAACTTGATCAACAGGATCATACGAGGAAATTATTTCGTGCTCGTACAGGTACGGAGAGAGATCTACTAACCAAAAACATGGATAAATTACACTAATACCTAGTGGTTTTATGCTTAATACAGAGTCTCACACATTTAAAAAATTTAGACTCCGTTTGGTATACCTCTCAAATTATAGTTCTACTTATTGATTTAAGTATGGTGTTTGTTTTGAGCTTTCAAATCATAATTCTACACCCATTTCTCAAAAGTCAATTCAAAACATAATCATTACTTTTCAAAACTTATAACCAAACACATAATTCAGAACTCTTTTCAAAATTCAATTCAAATCAATATTTTAATTTTTTTAAATATTTTAAATATTTAAATATTTTAAAAATATTTTAATTTTGTTAAGATTTAAATATTTTGATATTTAAATATGCTACGATTTTTTTAATTTTTTAATTTTTTGAATATTTTTAAATATTTTAATTTTTAAATATTACGATTTTAATTTTTTTAAATTTAAAATATTTTATAAAAATAAATTCAAACTCTATTTTATAAAAATATTTTTAAATATTTTAATTTTTTTTTTGTTATGTATTTGGTTACGATTTCAGTGTAGAGTTGTGAAAGTAGTGTAGAGTTTCGAGTTATGTATTTGGTTATGAGTTTTAAAAATAATTTCTTGATTCACTACAACAAAAAACATTTTTGGGGACGTTTTTTAGCAACCAAACTGAAATTTGTCGCCAATTGTATATAATCGGCGACAATATACTTGTTGGTCGCCAAAAAATAAACTATTGGTGACGAGTTGAGATTTTTTGTCACCAAAAGGTTTGGCGCCAATTTAAATTTATGCGCGGGAGCGCCAAAAATGTTTTCGCGACCAAATTAATATATAGCGACGAAAAGTTTGGTCGCTGATTTGTAATTTTTGGCGACGGAAATAAAATAGTTGCGGAAAAGTGAACGATACTTATGGCGACCGAAGGATTTTCGTCGCCAATAAATTAGAAGTCGAAACCACGTCGTTTTGCATTTTTTTTTTTTTTTAAAGACTTGACCGACCCTTTTTGGTGAATAAACAAATAAGACCTAAAAGCAACACCCAACATAATTTTTGTTCATCTCATTCTCTCCCTCAAGCGGCGCACAGCAAACACAGAGCTATGTCTCCATCTCCATCTCCATCTCCATCTCCCTCTCACTCTCTCACACCGCCTCCTCCTCCGCAACTGGGTTCCAGAAAGAAGGCCAAGCGAAAGGGCAGGGGCAGGGGTCAGAAATCGAGGTCTGGCCCCAGTGTTCGAAGAGGGTTTGAAGGTGGTCGGATGCCTTTTTATCAACGAATTCCCAAGCTCAAAGGAATTGCTGGAGGTAATTTTAGTCACTTTTTCTATTTCCATTGTATATGCTTGTATATATATTTTTATATGCGTTTTTGTTGCTCAAAGGGATTTTGGGTTGTGATTGTAGGTGCAAAATTTTAATAGATTTGACTCTCTATGTGTTTAATTTCACTGCTTATATGGGATAGTGAATATGTTTATCATGCACACCACTTGTTTGGGGAAATGTGTCATTGGGTTTTTTTTTTGGATTCAAATGAAGAGATAAAAACTAGATTACACAGATAGAGTCTTGGGGATCTTAATCCCTTCTAGTGCCAACATTTATCATGTCAGCAGTTAACAAAGAGAGAATAGAACTAGGAGGGTCTTCCTTAAATTTGAGGTGCCTTTTTGTGTCCTAGAAATTATGTTGTCCAATATATTATAGAGCTTAAGATCCCTTCAGCTGCTGCTAGCTTGATTTCTCAGTTTGAAGGCCATTACATTTACCTGTCCATGTAAAAATTCAGCAGCCATGTGGTTGAAAAATGCTTAAAGTTCTTTGAAGAGAGCCGCCCAATTGGCGACTAATCAACACCAATATTTTATCACTAAAAATGTTGAAATAACATTGGGGTACATGTGCACAAACTGCTCTCTGTGTGCATGTGCATGAGTGCTTCTTTATCTGTGTTTATAGTTGAGGGGATCTTGGTGTAGTAACCCTTAACTTTTCTTTGTTTTGCTGATTTAATAGCGTTTTTTCAACTGAATTTTTTTTACCTTTTATGCAACTAGTCTTAGAATAATTAACCCTTTGTTAATTTAAAAAGTGTTTGGTTGCAGTATATATTGTATTATTTCCAGTTTTGTGATTGTAAAAAGATGGAGAAAAGGGGAAACAATCACTGCAATAACTCCGAATTGTCTGGTTGCTGGCTATGGACCAACTGTTTTGAGTTGGTGATATCTATAAATGTATGAGAAAATGATTGTATATTTATGGTTGGTTATTTGTTGTGCTTGTGTGTATATATAGATACACATGTTCCTGTCAACTTGTCATCTAGATTTGGATTTTAAAATTCCATAGGTATGGTGAATCTGTTGAGCTAGAGGATCAATCAACATCATAGCCTAGGCCTATAGCAAAATAATGAGATCCAAGCTCTACAAGAGATAAATAAATGAACACTTCTAAATAAGTATTATTTCAGGAACTGATCGGGTCTTCACATTGCCCTCGCTTAGATTATATGAGGAATTTGTCACATTTCAGTCTGGACTGTTATGTGGCTTTGAGAGGCCCTTTTCCAAAAAATATGACATTGGAAATTCTGTACCCCACAAAGCCAACGACTAATGAACTTTCATGATGTATTTCCTTTACTTTTTGCAATTCCTCTATCTGCTATTCTTCTTAATAGAAATTTCCTCATAGTATGAAAGGGTTAATACATAAGGAGAGAATTGGCAAATTCAGAATCTTGCTTATTAGGTGGAGGATGTTGGATGGAATTAGTCTGTTTCCTCAACATCAGACATGCATTGTGTGGAATCTTTTAATGTACTCGGATTTCTTTCTGGAAATAATTCTAAAAGCAGATGATGCAGGATGCAAACCTGCCAACTTGAGATTTTGTGTTTCTGAAATCGTCTTTAACTTCTTAATATTCATATGCATGATGTGATTTGCAGAAAATTTATGGTTTCTTTATGGATATCTTTTGTGGATTTGTAATTGATGTACTCGTCTATCAAATGCAGTCAAATCCAGTTCTTGAAGCATTTGGCAATGCAAAAACTGTTCGAAATAACAATTCTAGGTGAAATCTCTTAGTCATTCTATGAACCTGCACTCTTTCACATACATAGAAAAATGGTGCATTTTTCAAAATGTTGTTCGTAATGATGCTAACTTAATTTTAATTATTGGTACAGCCGCGCTTTGGTAAATTTGTTAAGCTTCAATTTGATAAGCATGGAAAAATTTCAGGAGCAACTTTCTCTCTTCCTGGCTTAATCATAGGTATGGTGAATCTGTTGAACGGATGAGTGTTGATGAGTTAGAGCAAGGAAAAAAATGGTTGAGTGATACATTTTATCTCATAAGGTGAGTAAGAATCTTTAGTTTTCATTGGCGTCATTTACTTATTTTTTTGCTGTAGGATTGCTAACCCTTTTTTGTTCCCATTCACTTCATTGTCATTTTCATAGATGATGCTATGAGCTGTTGAAGATATAAGTATTTCAACTCTGTTGGTCATATCCTTGTTTGTACTGTTTGCTGAGCTTTTCTAACGTTTAACGCGTTCAGCTTATCAGGTTAACTGGCATAAGTTGTGCCCCATCCTCAATAGAAAAGTAGAATTTAATGCAAGAACAAAGATGTAAGGCAATCAGTTTGGTTTAAAGCTTGTTTTGCATGGACCATGGATCAATATAAATAAGTGTTTTGGTCTCTATGTGGTTTGGTCAACCAAGTGACCAGACAGCAGTCTTGGTTGGCCATCTCCAAATTTTGTACCTCACTTGGGCTGTTAAACCATCGTCCTTGTCATCCTATTTTTGTTGAAAGCCAACTTCACGTTGGTGAAGCTTCTCCTTGCACTTTTTCCATTAATCTTCCAGCATAGATAGATATTCATACTTAAGCATAGATTTTAATTATTATGAAACAGAGCTTGTTTATAAATAATTTGTGCTTTTGAGTTTCTTGTTTTGATCACATTGTTGCACTATCGACTAAGCTTACTCTGCTACTTGTGATATTATTAGCATTTTCTTCATTATTCTCATAGTGGTTTACCTTATGGTTTGTGGATTAGGTGTGAGAATGACTGCCTTCCAAGTATCAATTGGGTCCTTGGGCTTGCAAAAGCAGCAGTTCTAAGACATGGGGTGAATGGACTTGTGATTGATCCATACAATGAGCTTGATCAACAGCCCTTTCTCATACTCGACTTCTACTTTTGGGCATTCCTTTTATACTGCGTTCTCCAAGCATTTACTTAATCTGTGACAGGACTGAAACAGAGTATGTGAGTCAGATGCTAACTAAGGTCAAACGATTTGCCCAACATCACTCTTGTCATGTTTGGTTTGTAGCACATCCAAGACAGGTAACCAACCATAGGCTTTGATTTCCCACCTAGTATTCTTATTTGTCTAATCCTCATTTACGTCATAACAGTTGCATCATTAGGTTGGGAGTCCTCCTAATTTGTACGACATCAGTGGAAGTGCACACTTCATAAACAAATGTGACAATGGGATTGTTATTCATCGGAATAGGGATCCAGATGCTGGCCCCATGGATCGAGTGCAAGTGAGTTTGTCTCTTACTGTCTGCTAACTTTAGTATTTTTTAGTATTTTTTGGTAGCATGGTATTTTTTGAATTAATGCAGCTATGGGCGGCTCTGTCATAATATTATGTCCTAATCTAACATTATCATAGACTTATTCTGGAATTATTCTTATCGCCATTAATCCATTGTTTATAATAGCCTTTGAAAGATTTGATTATGATAAATTAAAATCTTACAAATAATTCATGAAGATGTGTCATGAATTTCCCAGCCAAATTTATGGAATTTAGGCCTATTTAAGGCCATTTTATATTTTGCAGTTGTTTTATGACCATTACCTAAACCAAAATTATTTTTCGTGGGTTGCAATTCTATTTGATGACAGACATGTTCTCACACAGCTTGGCCCCTCAAAGAATTGTAATGAAAGTAAATAAACTTGTAAATGGGCAATTTGATCAGGAGCCTCTAGATGGTTTGATACCATACAACCACTAGAGAGCCCAGAATTTTTTTCTTTTCAACATTCCACTTTATCCATCTCATCTTTGGCACGTGCTTTGTACATCTCGTAGTTTCAAACATACAGTTCAGGTACATCAGGATGTTTAAGTGACTAGTTTCTGTGTCTCTGCAGCATAGGAGTTTTGCTGCACTGCTTTATTCTTTGGTTTTCAGGAAATGATCAGACATATCCAGAGTGGTATGCTGTAAGCAATGGTTAAATTGCTTGATCTGTTCCACAATAATGCCAATGATTGTTATTAGGTTTCCCTTGAGTGTGCAAAAATTTTGTCACGCTGCTATCACACCTTTGTATAATATCTACTAATATTATGTTTATTTTTATGTGGCTCCTTTTTTTTTTTCCACATAACTTTCAGGATTTAATTAATGATGGAAGCATCTTAGCAAGTGAAGTAAATTTCAGATTATTGTCATACTGTGGTCTATTAATGCATGCTTTCTCACACTCCTACTTGTCCTTTGGATTCATCTTCTCATTTCAAGTTTAACATTTCTTTTTCTTCTCTGCATTGTCCTTTCTTTCAGAATGTGCCCCCTGCAATACTTCTTAGGTTCTTGCAGGAGCACAGGTCAGAATGGGCAGACAGCAGTATTGATGCTTATTCAGCTGCAGCTGTCAAAGTTGGTCCCTGTATCTTACCAAGGGCTCGAGCTGGAAGTTTTGGGGGCCAAGTAATTCTTCCACTAGCTCATACTATTGAGCACGAAGAGGTAAGTTATTTATTCTTGATTTACTGCTGAAATCACTATATAAGGTTGATCTTTTTTAATTCAAATTGACTTGTTGAATTGTAATGGTTTTCTTCAAACGGGAACAAACGGGACCTCAATTGGATCTCCGATTAGAAAGTTAGAAGGAAAATTGTAAAACACAAGACTTAAAAGGCCCGTTCGGGGGCTCAAATTGTGAAATGACAATCGAAACCACCAAAACTTGGCACGGACAGCTTGTTCAAACCTAAATAGACTTGAAGGAACAAACGGGACCTCGATTGGATTTCCGGTTAGAAAATTAGAAGAAAAAATGTAAAACACAAGACTTAAAAAGCCCGTTCGGGGGCCAAAATTGCAAAATGACCACTGAAACCACCGAAACTTGGCACGGGTAGCTTGTTCAAGCCTAAATAGAGTTGTATGAGCAAACAACACCCGATTGGACTTCCTGTTACAAAATTAAAATCAAAATTGTGAAGTTTATATCGAGTTTTTTTTTTTTTTTTTTTGTCAATCTAATATTGTTTTTTCTTTTTTCATGTGACAGATTAGCAATGGTGAAAAATAGTTTGGGCTGCATCAAAAGATTTGATTTTGTGTTTTTGGAAATATTTTGACATAGGATTTTGGTAAATGATTTATGGATTAAATGTTTAGTATCAAAATATTTGGTGTTGTGTTTTTACAAATATTTTGACGTAGGATTTTAGTAAATGACTTGTTGGTTAGATGTTTAACATCAAAATATTTGGTTGTAATTTTGAAAATATTTTGACATAGGATTTGGTAATGTATTTATGGGTTTGATATTAGTAGTTTGTAAGTACTTTGGTATGCATGTTTTAGATTGTCAGAGAATTGTAATTATGTTTATTAGGATTTTTCATAGCTATTAATTTTGAATTAGTATGAATGTTTTGCACAGGTATATTATTATTTACATTACATTTGTGTATATATTGTGCACAGGAAAATAAGTGTTTTGGATTATTTTGAACAGAAAAATTATTAAAATCAAAATTTGTGTAGTGAATTTTTAGTAACAGGTGGTGTTTTTGTCGCTGTTAATATATTTGGCGACAACATATTGTTTTTGTCGTTAAAAGTTAGTGGTTATTCCAGGAACTTTTAGCAACCAAACCTTACTCGTCGCTAAAAACGTGATTTTTAGCGACCAAATTAATTTTGTCGTTAAATAGTACTTTTGGCGACGCATTTATTTGTCGCTAAAAGTACATAGCCTATCCAAATTTTAACCTTTTAGTAACAAATTATAATTTTATAGCGACAAAATATATGGTTTTTGGCGACCAATTTCGCTTGTCACTAAATGTTTACATACGGTGACAATTTCTGATTTCGTCGCCAATACTTTTAGTGACAGGGCTTTGGCGACAAGTTGTATATTTTGTCGCCGATTCTTTTGGCGACGAAATTTGTACTTTTGGCGACGAAATTTGTGTGTCGCCAAATGTGTTTTTTGTTGTAGTGATTGAGTTTTGTTTTATGTGTTTGGTTACGATTTAAGTATAGAGTTGTTTTTAAATTTAAAATATTAACATTTTAAATTATTTAAATTTTTTGAATATTTAAATTATTTAAATTCATACAATTTAAATTTTTTGAATATTTGTTTTAATTTTTTACTTATTAAATTTTTTAGATTATTTAAATTATTTAAATATTTATGATTTAAATTTTTTGAATATTTTTTTTGAAAAAAAAATTATTTCCTTTGTAGTATTTTCAATTAAAAATTTGATTAATGTTATTTTCTGTTAATAATAAATTTTTTAAATTGAATTTTAAAAAGAGTTTGGTTATGAGTGTTGATCAGAATTTTCAATTGTGTGAAAGTAGTGTGTTTTGTTATGAGTTATAACAATTTAAATTAAGTTTTGAAAACTCTTTCCAAAACTCATAACCAAACAAATTTTCTTACTTCACATGTCAAATCAAACTTTCAAAACTCAATTCCACACTCAATTTAAAACTCAATTCAACACTCTCTTCAAAAACCATAACCAAACAAATTTTCTACACTCAAATCATAATTCCACAACTCACAAACTCAAAATACAACTCATACTCTCAAATCATATTTACAAAACTCTACCAAACGCAATCATAACTAAACAAATTTTCTACACTCAAATCATAATTTCAAAACACACAAACTCAAAATACAACTCATATTCTCAAATCATAGTTAGAAAGTCTTACCAAACGGAGCCTTATATTTTCTTCCTGCAATTTATTATCTAATTATAAATTGCCCATTGGATTGATGATGTCAAGTCCTAAAATATTCTATCTTGCCATTTTTCTTATCATTTATTCTTCCTATCATAATGACTATATTATATAACTTTTCATCATTAAATTCTATCTGAATATATTCTTATTGAGTGATGATATACAAATATAAACTTTATATAGAATTTTTAAACACAATGATATAGTTTAATTGTGACCTTTCATTTTAAAACAAAACACCCATAAACATGAATAATGGTGACCTTTTTTGTATAAATTTACATATATGAATAGAATTTTTCATTTTTATTTTCATAATCATTTTTCTTTCTCGTCTATTCATCCACATTTATTACAAAATTACCAACTACCGCCATTCACGTAAAATCTAACCAGCCACCCTATAACACTTGAAAGCACAAAAATACAATGCATATATATTCGTTCATACAAAAATAACATCAACAAAAATGTACTCCACACCCTCACGGAGGTTTTAGAAATAATTTTTGAGTATTTAATTTATATTTTTGTAATTTCAATAATTTTTAAAATATTTTAATTAATATGTTTTTACTTTTTAGATCAATTTAATCTAAATATATTTGAGAAGTATAAAATCTGTACAAAAATTTTTAAAAAATCATTGAATAAAGATTAGGTGTATCTAAAAAAAATTTAAAAATTACTTAAAATATTTAAAAAAATCAGTAAAAAAAATACAAAAAAAAAAAAACTCAATTTTTGTGTGAATTAAATCAAAGAAGATAATTGTTATTTTTTTGAAATAACATGAACAAATATCTGTGTTATTTTATTATTTTATATGTATAAAGATTAAGGAATAAACATATCATTTTAATCTCATAAGGGGTGAAAATAATTTTTCAAATGTGAAAAATATCTATATTATAAAAATATTAGAGGGCATCATTGTAATTTACCCCAAAATATTCTATTGCCAATTAGTAAAAGACAAAAATTCATTGAAATAGATGTTGGGTAATTCTATTTCCACCAACCTTATAAACTCAGTCAACACACTTAATGAAAAATTAAATTAATGACAATTATATCCTAATTAAAAATTGCCATTGAAACAAAAATTGCCAATTCTATCCTAATTATATCCTAATTGCCATTGATCAACACTCCTAATATTATATATACAAATTCTATATACACATCTTTTAGAAATAAAAATATCTCAATATACACTTTTTGAAACAAAAAAATTAAATCGATTCACTGTCCAAGAACTGTCTCTTATGTTTTTCTATTTTCCCGGAAAATGCTGAAATAAATAAAAGAGTCATGATATACTGGTGGATCGGGGAAGGTTTTGCGACCACAGAGCAAATCACCAATGATTTATTCATCAATCTTTTCGTGGAGCGCTTCATTGAGCCCGTGTGCAAAATGGGTAGCTTTGCAGTCAACATCTGGAAGATGGACCCTTTTGTTCGATCTTTGGTGATTGAGATTGCCAAGACATCTAGCTTCTTCGATTTTGATCACGATGATGATGATGATGGTAATGTGACTTCACGGGCATGTTTAATTGCTAATGGGTTAACAAAGATTCAGGATTTTGAAAAGCTTAACACATTGTTTAATGTTAATGAGTCTATTCTGGAATTCAATCCTGAATTTTTTTCGAAGATGAAAAAGCTCTTTGTACTTTATCTGGGACGGTGGCAGACCTCTGTTTCGCATCACATTGAAGTTGCTGACACCAAGAAGGCAGAGAAGGACAAGTGGGCAAAAATCTACTCGGAGTTCTACCATGTGGACATGATTGAATTCAATCCTGGAATCTTAGAAATTGATTCAGGAATCATCACTGAATTCAACTATGATGGTGAAGCTAATGATGAATTCGAGCCAGAAATCGAAGGAGAAAATAAAGTGTGTATACATATGAGTGAAGGATTTATTTGTAATTTTAAGGATGTGGATTGAGATAATTACTTAATAATTAAATTAATAGAGATGTGTATTGAGAAAAGATTTGTCCTGAGTTTATTAGGGTGGTGGAAATAGAATTTCCCATAGATGTTCTCCGAAAAGGTTGAGAGAGAACAAATATATACATACATATATATATATATATGTGGTAGTGGGTCGACACTGGGATATTATAAAGACGAGTTAAGACTTTTTCTCTAGTTAATTTTGAATTTTGGATGTTTGTCATGAAGATATTTTAGGGGCAATTTAGGAAGTTGGTTTTTGGTTTTTTAGCTTTTTTATACAAAAAAAAAAAAAAAAAAAAAGAGTCAATTTTTTAAAACAAAAAGCTAGCTTTTTTAGCAAAAAAATCAATTTTTTACCAATTTCTCAAAATACCGCTTTATACAAATTAATAGTTTGGTTTTTGTACACGGTTTGACAAACTCAACAATAAATTCAAACAAAAAAATTGACCCAAAATTCAAATTGATTTATAGCTACACATATACTTTAGGGTAAATTACATTTTATACTCTTACACTTTATATCAAATCTCACTTTGACCCCTACATATGAAATCATGATAGTCAATCCCTTACACTTCTAGTTAAATCTCACTTTGGTTCGTACACTTTAAATCGTAATAGTCAACCCCTTACACTCTTATTCAAATCTGATTTTGGTTCTTACACAAGTATCAATATCTCTCTTCTGTTACTTCATTTTTAAATCTTTAACAAAATCTAGTTATATGACAAAAATGTGACTACAAAATGAAGGTAAGAGAAGAAAATTATTTATGTTTTCCACCAATACACTTGTCCTACGTGATAAGCACATGAGAGTTATATAATACAATATATTTATAAGTTCGTATGGTAAAAGTTGAGACGAAAATGTAAGAAAGTAGAATTTTTGAAATTACAAAAAAAAAAAAAGCGCGACAAAGAAATTAAAGAGAAAGAAAGATGAATAGACAAAAAATTATGTTACAGTGAAAAAAACAGATTTCGTGATTCCAATTTATGCAAAATCCTAATTCACCTTCTTAATTGTTCACAATCTGCGTTTTGTTTTAACCTAATACAATTATATTTTGATGTAAATTTTATAATAAAGTGTGTATTAGTAGAAAAATGTAGATGATTTTCTTTATTTATCCTCATGTCGTACTCACATTCTTATCACATGATTAGTTTTGTTAAAGCTTTAAATAATTGAGTAACAGAAAAGGGACATTGACATTTGTATAGAGATCAAAGTGAGATTTGATCAAAAGTACAGTAGTTTGATTGTCACAATTTCTTGTGTAAGAACCAAAATGGGATTTGACCAGAAGTGTAGGGGTTGCTTGTCATGATTTCATGTGTAGGGGCTAAAGTAAAATTTGGTGCAAAGTGCAGGAGTACAAAGTGTAATTTACCTAGAAAATAAATAATTAAAAATTTATATTAAAAGATAAATTTATAGGAGGACTCTTTTTGGTCCAAAATCTAGACTGTTTAGACCCGTAGGGCTCACTACGGGTTCCGTTTCATTAATTCGAACCATTCATTTTGCCAGACATATCGTGTACTTCATTTATAAAAACAATTATGTCGATGTCATAAAAAAATGCATGGTTCATTTTTAAAAAACACAATTGTCATTTTTTTTTAAGTGAAAAATACGGTAAATTGAACAACTTACGGTTATTAAATCGACCTTTTTTTTTTTTTTGTATGGATGAAATACGCGAAATACCTAATAAAATGAACGATTTGAATTATCGAAACGAGGCCTATGGAGAACCGCACAGGCCTGAACAACCTGGTCCAGTCCAAATTTTAGATCGAAGGGAATCCTCCAAATTTATTAAAAAAATAAAAAATAAAAAAATAAAATAATTTATCAAATTGAGATTATATTGCTTTGTTAACATTGAAATACTATTTTCCTTTTTTCTCAAGTGATTTTGAATTTGAATTAAAAATTAGGACAATTCTAACATACACACCCTTTAAAGGGGTGTACCATATGCACCCCTAGTTATGCTATTTTCTTCTTTAGTTATAACATTATTTTAGTTATGACTCTTAAATTCTTTACTCATGCCTCATGTTATGTTTGTGTAGACACCCCATTTTTGACCGACCTTAAGACTCAGACGTCATCGATTGAGCGCTCGGTGATTGTGCATGTTGTGCTCGTTTCGAGTTTCTGGAGTTTCGGCTGAGTGCCTTGCCTCCGGGCCTCTGAACTCTTTGTGCTTTGGCTCGGTTTGCGGACCGAACCTTGTTTCTCTTCCCTGGAGGGAGGGAGAGGTCTGGTAGACCATCCTTTTGTGGTTGTAGCCACTTTTCGTGGTCGTAGACCACTTTTTCCGCTTGGAGACTAGTTTCCGGTTTTCGGAGTCTTCAGCCGCACGCCTTGGCTCAGGACCGCTTAACGTTCTCCGTTTGGCGTGGTTTTGAACCACACCTTGTTGCCTCTGCCTAGAGGGACACTATGGTCCGGGAGGCCACTTTTGTGGTCGTAGACCACTTTTGATGCCCGTAGACTAGTTTTCGAGTCTCCCGGCCGTGCGCCTTGACTCCCGAACTTTCGTCTTGCATCCTTTTTGGTTTGTTTTTGGTACAAACCTTGTTTTCCTTGTTTGGAAGGTGGTACAAGAGTGGGAGACCAGTTCTTCCCCTTGGAGACCACTTTCCTCCCTGCCAGCTAGTTTTCTGGTTGGCCAATTAGTTTTCTTGGTCTTTGGGGCCACATTTTCTGGTCGGCCACCACACCACTGCATTGTTTTCATGCTATAGACTCTCTCCCACCATGGCCGACCAGTTGTCTTCTTGGGAGACCACTTGTGGTGGTCGGCCGACCACTTCAAGTAGTTGGCAGACCACTTCAAGTGGTCAGCTGCTTTTCATCACCTTTTTGGAGATATTTTTAGGCCAGCTGTGCCAGCTGGAAGGCACAAAAGCCATCCTCCATACATGGAGGGATGGCTTTAAGGCAAAAGCTTGTCCAACAAGCTTGTTGTTTGTTCTCTATAAGAGAGAACCTCCTCCTCTCTAACTTAGGTTCAGAATTTTGGGATTGGAGTGATAAATACACACTTGTCTCTATATCTCCCTCTTGGTTTCATTTTTGCGTTCAAAAGTGCATTTTCATCATACTTTAACACACAAACACACACTCAAACACCATATTCTTGGAGCTGAGGTCCCTTGAAGTTGTTTTTGAAGTTTTTGCACTGGTTTTGGTTCAAAAAGTGTGCTGGAGTTGCAGCTTTGAAGGTGCTTATCAAGGGTGAGTTTCTATCCTCTTAAACCCTTATCTTTGCTTAAGCTTTTAGACCTATTTGCATGCTGATTTAAGCTTAACTTTCTACTACAAAAAGTTATGTTTTTGCATGCTTAAAATGTTTGTTTAAGGTCACTTTTTTGTTGGGGGTGGTCTACCCCCTCTTAGGCCTTGTTAGGCCTTGTTTTGAGCCATCCCCTTTGGCTCTTGTTCTAGCCTTTGCATGACCTTTCTACCACTGAAATCCATAGGATTTTCAGTGGCGGAAAGGTTGTTTTGGGGTCCCAAATAGGAGAGGGTCATCCCCTCTCCTTGTGTTTTGATTGCTTGCTTTGAATGCCTCATGTTTGAGCATTTTTGTTAAGCTTATGTTGGCCATATCTTAGCATGTATTTGGGCTTATTTCAGCATGACATACCACTGTTTTGACTTGGTTTTGTCACCTCATGTATGCCTTATACACTTGTAGTGTATTTCTCACAAACTAGTCTTGTATGCTTCATGAAGTAGCATGTCTTTCTAGCTTGTTTTGAGTCCATTTTAGCATGTTCTTGGTGTTGTTTTGCCATGTCATACCTCTGTTAAGGTTTGGTTTGGTTGGCCCTTGCATGCTCCATGCACTTGTAGTGCAATTCCATGAACTAGCCTAACATGCATCTTGTTTTTAGCTATCATTCTAGCATGCTTTTGGCTTAACTTCAAGAAGCTTTTGTCCATATTTTACCATGCTTAAGCTCTGATTTTTGTTGTTTTGGTCATGCATGCATTGCTTTGTATAGCTATGGTTCATTCTAGCTTGTTAGCTTTATGCATTGAGTCAACTAGTATGCATTGCTTGGGCTATTTGAATGATTTGGCATCATTTGTTATGTGATTTCAGTGTATGTTTCATGGTCATACACTTGCATTTGTCTCTCATTCAATGCGTTGGAGGGTTTGCCCTTTATGCCTTAACATGAACCATTGTGTATGCCTTCATGCTTAAGCTTGCGAGCTATCATTTCAATGTGTTTTTGGGGTTATTTTGCCATGATATAACTTTGATTTTTGTTGGCGAAGCCATCTCATGCTTGGTCTTGGTAGGTGTAGTGTAATCCACCTTATTTGCCTTGCATTCATCATGCCTTATGCCCTTCATGCTAGCATATTTTGGCTTCCTTCCATACATGTTTTAGTATCATTTTGACATGTTCTAGGACTGTTTTGGGTTGCCTTTGCCATATGCTTCATGTTTTGCATAGCTATAGTACAAATGCCTATGCTTGTTTCAAGCTTTGAGCTTCATAGCATGCTTCATTTGTGCTATGTACATGATTTGGCATCACTTAACATGACATTTCAGAGCATATAGGACTGTCATGTTACCACTTCATTCACCCTTTGAGTGCCTCGTTGTGCATTTATTGCCTTGTTTATGGCCTAGCTTGTATGCTTGCATGCCTAGACCTTTGGGCCCCCATCTCAGCATGTTTTGATTTTTGTTTAGACATATTTGTGCTCTGTCCATGATTGGTTCAATCATTTGTGCCATGTATTGCATGCCCCTTGTGTAGTCCCTTTAATGGCTTTGTGCCTTAGGCCCTCTTGTATGCTTTACTTGTGTTGTTTGAATGATTTGGCATCATTTCACACTTGATTTCAGAGCCTTTAGTGTTGTCACACTTCCATGTTTATCACTTCTTCATCATGCTTGAGAGTTGTGTTCTTAGGCCTAGTTGATAGGCCATTGCATTGTGCATGCATTTGCCTTGCCTTTTTGTGCCTTAGTTTCATCATTAAGGCCACTGTTTTGGGCATGGCTGAGGTCTGCCCACATTCGGTTTAAGTCCATTGAGCATTGTGTATGCCATGTTACATCGCATTGTGCATGTTATGTTGTTGTTCGCATTGTGCATGCTATGTTCTTATTCGCATTGTGTATGCCATAATCACATTGCATTGAGTATGTCATGTCATTCATTGCCTTGAGTATGCCATATTGCATTGCATGTTGTTGCATACTTGTCCCTTGCATTGCATGTTTGCATGCTTAGGTTGCATTGTATTTTTGCATGCTTAAGTTGCATTACATGTTTGCATGTTTGAGTTGCATTTTGTTTGGATTAGGTGTTAGTCCAAACACGAGGAACGAGGGACGTTTCATACTTGAAGTGATGAAACATGTCTCAATTCTCAGTCGCCAACCCTCTTGATCATATATGATAGAGTTCCAAGCTTTATGTGTTTATGTGTACATTCATTTCATATTGAATTGTGCAATTTGGCTTCTCGGCCATCACGCATCGAGATGCGCGATTGGTGGTCCGAGGGTCGAGAACTACACTCCCTTGAGCTTATGAAATGATAGGGAGGGTGGTTGTGCACACATATCTTGCAAACACATTATCATGCCCTTTCTTGCTCTCTGTTGCAGCAAAGTGGAGAAGTGCAGCAAAACTGGTCGGCCGACCAGAACAACTAGCTGGCCGACCACTTTTTCTGGTTT
The DNA here is from genome assembly GCA_030407325.1 of Camellia japonica. Taxonomy (NCBI): domain Eukaryota; kingdom Viridiplantae; phylum Streptophyta; class Magnoliopsida; order Ericales; family Theaceae; genus Camellia; species Camellia japonica. The sequence continues at coordinate 41,701,956 of JAPPVO010000017.1, forward strand.
GCAGCAATAGAAAGTGGTGCAGCAATAGAAAGTGGTCGGCCAGTGGCTGGAAGCACCCCTAGGTGGTCGGCAGCCCTCCCACAGGTCCCCAAGGTGAGTTAGAAGCTTTTTGGAGCTTGGTGCAAGGTTCTGAGGTCAAATGAAAACAGAGGCAAGTTGGGCATTGCGACGGATTTCCAAACGAGGCAACCGAGCATGCATGCGCTTCTCGCCGCGAGGCCCCTTTCATCTACTTTACTTAGATGCTTTCCTTAGCTAGTTTATGCTTTGGTTTTGTACCTTAAGTAGTTAATGCATTTGACTGGTTATTTGTATTTGATTAGCTAGTTAGTTAACTTGTTAGTTAATTAGCTTGTTTTGTAATAATTAGTTGTAGTTAGTTATTAATTTGTGATGTAATAATTAGTTTAATTAGCTTAGATTAGCTAGTTAGCTTCTTATTCGGACCCTCTGTCGAGAGGGCCAACTGTTGTAATAAGCGTGCGTGTGTGTGATGCATGTCTTCCAATCCCCATTTCTTTCTCCCTTTTACTTAACCGCTTACGATGGTTAGTTTTAAGGTATATTTCAATTAGCATACTTATGCTTCGCATGCGTGCATCCATTCATCTGTTTTGTATGCACCAGGCTCGGCGCATCATACTAACTGCATTGTATTTCAATTCCAAGTTGAATACATGTATCGAATTGTTGCATTCCATATGCTATCTTAGAATAGCCTAGCCTATTTTAGTTGCATTTTTGCATGTGTTGCATTAGCCATCTTAACATGAACTAGGATCATGCATGATTTCTAACTAGTTCTTTGTTTTGGCTCGGAGTACACTGTGAGTGTTTATGCTTTAGCATACTGCATGTGTGTTAATGTTGCCATGAAAGCATGCTTGCCATTAGGCTAACGGCTTGGTTGATTAACTGCCTGAATGCCTGTAGGTGAAGGTTGGATTGTTTGAATTGGAACAATTCATTGAAATCCGCGACTTAGCCTACTTGTGAGTAGCAAACTTCAAACCGTTTTCACAAACGAACGTGCAATGTTTTGTTCCAACTTAGGCGATCTAGTCTATACTTGTATGCTATGCGCATCACATAGTAATTCTAGGTTAATAACCGGAATAAGAATACATGTGTTTTCAAAAACAAAATATCATGCTTAGTACAGGCTGAACTTTGATTGGGCGAGCGGGGGTACTCATTGCATGACCTTCCCCTCTCGTACCCAAGTTCTCGAGCCGAGGCAACTTTGGTGATGATGGACACGTGGCTTTAGGCACGAGTCAGGGTTTCCTAAATTCCCCCAAAATAAAATATTTAGGTGGCGACTCTGTATCTGGCAAAGCAGTCCATGTTTAGCACTTCTTTATAAAAATCAGTTTTCCAAAACGATTTGCCGGATTTGGACTCTTTGGTGATTTATCAATCTTACATTGCACTTTGTGAGATCAGATTAAGAACCGTGACATTGAGTCCGAACTGTAGTAGCTAGTGAACAAAACGAATTCGCGTACTCGCGCGCGGATCCGTGACGTTTGGGCGGCCTATAGTTTGGTTATAACATTTTTTTTTTTTTAATTATGACTCAAAAAGTATGAAATTATGTCATTTTTTCTTGAATTATAAGATGCATATGATACACACCTTTTGAGGAGTATGTAGCGTTTTTCTTAAAAATATGTTGTTATAGTTATTTCCCAACTACTAATCTTGAAATGAATATTTCCATTCCATTCCATTCAAGTAATGCAGAGAATTCAAATCTTTTGAGCACTTCCAACAACTATTTACATCAAGAAGTTAATGATAACTGATAATATCAAGTTGGCAAAAATGACATATAAAAATCCAACTAATGAACTCAAGAAGGCATAGGAAATGAAGTAAACAAGAACATAAACCTACCTCAAAACTGTTTCAATCCTCGGTATGTAGTGGTCATGTTTCTTTCGGTTTAGCATTCAAGTATCTCATTTGATCACAAAACTTCAAGAAGTTTGGAAGGTTTTGTTGGAAAATAATGGATTTTCGACAATTTTAATTCAAAATTAAAGTGGGATCCAACCACCAGTTGAGGTGGGTCTGAATGGTTTTGTATTCTCTCAAGTATGAAGATTACAATATAAAAATGATAGGCCGAAACCATTGAGTTGTGAATGAGAATTGTCTCATAAATTGAAATAAAAGTTGGGCTTAGATTTGGACTTAATCTTAGTTTAGATTGGGCTTAGGCTTAGGCTTGGGCTTGGGCTTGTGCTTGTGCTTGTACATGTGCTGGGTTTGGTCTTGGACTTATCTTGAGCTTGGGCTAAATTATGTTGTGTTGGGCTCATCTTTTGTGCATGTGTTTGAGGACTGGGCTTGCATTGGGTTGTGACCCAACATTAGTATCCATTTTGTGACCCATCTAGTTGGTTTATTCAAATATCATTATATACATATTTATTTGTATATATTAAGCATATGAGAGGTTTAGACTTTTGTAACTCTCATCTTTTGATAATGAAGTTGATGACCATATTAGTGTCCATAGGTTCTCAACCATTGTAACTCTAGCCCTAGCCTTGGTTAATGGCATTTGATGGCCTTATTGATATATAGCCTTCATGGGTAGGGATTCCCCTACTTGTATAAATAAAGACATTTCCCCTCTAACTTGGAAAGATAATTTTGGAGAGTTTTTTGATAGAAAATTGAGATGGTATTTTGAGATAAAAAGTTGGAGATGATTTTTTAAACTAAATTTTTTTTTTCCCTATCTTCTTTTATTAGTCCCTTCTTTTGTTCTTGTCGGAGAGAGTGCATTAATTGTCAAATTCGCTAAAGCTATTTAGAAGGTGCTTTTGTATTAGCTAGTTTTGACCATCATATCTTGGGAGAGAGATGCCGACGTACCTCCAGCATCAATCGGGAAATAGTGAATCTGTTTTAAAGAAACTGTCTAATGTACGCTTCGGTTTGCTTCTTCAGAAGGTGCTTTTGTATTAGCTGGTTTCGACCATCATATCTTAGGAGACAGACGCCGACGTACCTCCAGCATTCATCGAGAGGCGGTGAATTTGTTTTAAGGAAACTGTCTAGTACAAGCTTCGATTTGCTTCTTTTCTTATCATTTGTTCTTAAATTTTTCAATATTTAGTTTACAAAGATGAGTTCTAATATTTAGTTATCCATGTTAATAATTTGTTCTATGAGTAATGTAATCTAATTCATTTCTATATTTTTAATTGTATCATTTATTCTGTATTTCATCATTTTAATAAAAATAATTGTTTTGTCATTTTTATTTAATTTATTTTATATATTTTTCTTATATTATTATGAAAAAACACTAATAGTTTTATAGAGTTGAATAAGAGGTTGTCAAAGGGTAGTTGGATGGTGAAATGATGGAGAGAGTATGGCCTGGTTTGCTTAGTGCGGGTGTGTTTGTTTTGAAGGATTAGGGGGGTGAGATTGGATTATTAGTTTTACAGGATTAATAGTCCATTGTTTGTTTCATTTTTTTTGCTCCGGACTAATAGTCCCCCAGACTATTAGTCTCACAAATATGGGACTATCCTATCCCATGGGAGGAGGTGGGATAGAAACCATAGGATTGGTATCTCATGGGATTATTTTGTGAAATGTCCATTTTACCCTCCATTCTATTACTTAGCAAACAATTAGAAAATGATAAAATAGTCTTTTGAACATTTATAAATTATTTTTTTAGCCCTGTTAATTTAAAATTATATATTAAATAAAAAATTTTAATTATAAATAAATTATAAATAAAATTTATAAATTATAAATAAAATTTAAAAATTTAAAAATAATAAATTATAAATTATGGCCTTATAAAATAATTTTTTTTAGTGTTGTTAAAAAATTAAATTTACATATTAAATTAAATTATTTTTTTAGTGTTGTTAATTTAAAATTATATATTAAATAAAAATATAAATTATAAATTAGATTTATTTAAAAATAATAAATTATAAATTATGGCCTTATAAATTACATTTTTTTGTGTTGTTGAAAATTTAATTTATATATTAAATAAAATTATTTTTATTGTCGTTAATTTAAAATTATATATTAAATAAAAAATATAAATTATAAATTATAAATTTAATTTAATTTAATTGAAAATAATAAATTAAAATAATTAAAATATTGTGCAAAAAATAAAATAAAATAAATTTTTATTTAATCTAGTTAAAAATAATTAAAATATTAAAACTATGTTTAATATTACTATTACTTAGGAAATAATTGAAAAGGTAAAATAGTCATTTGAGCATTTATCATTCTCCATAATATCCCAAAAAAATATTGGATAACTAAAAATAGTCCAATCCAGACATCTAATCCCATGACTAAACAAACATAGGATACAAATTTAGTCCAACCAAATAGTCCCGGGATAATGTATCTCAGGAATAATAGTCCGATGAATTACAATTCTTCCTTATCCAGTCCGTCCAAACAAACGCATCTCAATGTTCTTTGTTGTAGTATATTATTTTGCAATGCGAGGTGTATAACATTACATTTGATGCATTATTTATAGGCTTAGATGACTTGGAGGCCGAGCTAGGGCACACATCTATTGTACAGATATATTGGAAACGTGGTATTTTTGGAATATTGACGCTTCGCTTGGAAACATGTTATTTTAATATTTTTTTGATTTTTTATAAAAAGTATAAAAAAAATAGAAAGAGTAATATGATAACTTATAATGACTTTTTAATTAAAATATATAATTGACGAGTCTTGAATAATTATTCAATGTACAAGAATCTGAATTATTTTTTTTTTTTATTTTTTTTTTTATTTTTTTTTTATTTTTAAGTGCACTGGGCAACAATAGATCATTTCCACTTCATAAGTAGAATGGAGACTTATTTTTTAATTTTTTATTTCGCAGTTATATCACAAAATTACCAGTCTAAGAAAATCACATCATTATGAGTTTTAAAGTTTCCCGTAACCATTTTTGAATTGAAAATAAAAATTTATTTATATTCACATTTAATGGTTATAAATTGAAAATTTCACCAAAAAGAAGTGAAAACCACAAAGCAAACTATTCACCAACTGCTATGTAGAATCACCCGCTCGTTGATGGAAATTTATATTATAATATAAAACAAAATGTTGGTAAGTCTTTTGAGTTCGAAGTCTCAATGCATTGTTACATTTTTTTTTTTTTGAATTTAAATATATATATATATATATGCAATTATTGGTCTTTGGTCATTTTATCAATACAATAATAATAGAGAAAATTAATGAAATATCATTATCTAACTTTGGATAGTAGGAGAGGTCCAAAATAAATATATTTATTAGTTAAGGTTATTCGATAAAATTTCTCTGTAATCATAATTTCGAAGAAATTAGAGAAATTTCTCTGTAAAAATTAAAATTTCTCTGTAAAAATTAAAATTTCTCTGTATCGGCTCAAAATTTATCTATGTTAAATTTTTTCTGTGAAAATGTTGAGGTACCCCAACTACTATAAAATGATTTTATGTCATTTATCTTATAAAATTTTAATATCATGGACCTTAAAAAAAATTTTCCATAATAATATTGGAAAATTCTTGAATGTACAAGACATATGGTATGCCATTTATTTATGTATTTTTGTGACTTTAGTTACAACTTTTGTGAGAACTTACGATAAATTTTCTTTGTTAACTTACGTAAATTTGTGTTTTCGTTGTGCAATTTTTTGAGGCGACTTACGTATTTATAAAAACTTATGTCAAGTTGTGATTTCTCAAATTTTTACATGAATTTGTGTTTAAATTATGCGATTTTGTGAGATGACTTACGTATATTTATGAAAACTTACGTCAAGTTGTGAGTTCTCAAATTTTTAAGAGTTAACTTATGTGAATTTGTGTTTAAGTTATGCGATTTTTTGAGATGACTTACGTATGTTTGTAAGAACTTGTGTCAAATTATGATTTCTCAAATTTTTATGGGTCAACTTATGTGAATTTATGTTTAAGTTACGCGATTTTGTGTTAAGAAAATGGACCAGACCCCCAGTGGGGGTGACCCCCACCACCCCCACTGTTTTCTGATTGGTGGAAATTTTTTCTGATTGGTGGAAAATTTTTTTTATTTTTTAAGTCCTGCTATCACAGCCCCTCACGTGGAGGTGGGGGTGTTGGGGATCACCCCCCACTGGGGTCCCCAACAGTACTGTTTGTGTTAAGTTATATATTTTAATAATTAAATGTTGTTTTTTTTTTAATTTTACAATTTTTTTGACCCCACCGACACTGTGATGTTATTTCCGTAATATTTTAAGAAAAAATAACTGTACAATAGTACATTAAAAAATTAAAAAATCATAAAAATATAACATTTTAATTATTAAAGCGTATAAAATTTATCATTAATCTATAAATACTTCTTTCTGTTACCACTGGTTAATAGGATTGTAAATTTGGCTCGGGCCGGCCTATGTCGAACCACCCGGGCTCCCTTCAAAATTTAGGTCAGAAAATTAGGCCTAGGCTCAAGAGGTATTCAGGTCTTGGACGGGGTGACAAGCCTAGGCTCGGGCTCGGGCTTGAACATTTTATTTTATTTTTTCTATTTTTTCCATCAAATTTTTATTATTTTTCACTAAAAATAACACTGATTTTTGAACGGACCGGACTTTGAGCGGGCCGATGAACTGGATCACAGGTCGATCCCAAAAGCTCGGCCAGGCTTCAAAATAATGGCTCAAGCCCAGGGTCCTGGGCTAAGCTCGAACCTAGACCTCCGAGCCTAATTGGGCCAGACTCACCTTAGATTGGGAACGTGCTTTAGACCGCCTACGAGTCACAGGCCATTTTTATACTCTTACTAAGAAATATTTTGAAAAAATGATTAAAAGTTAATTTTTTAATTTTTTTAATTATTTAAAAAAAATACATAAAAAATATAAAAAATGATATAATTCAAAATAAAATAAGAATAAGAAAGTGATTTTTAAATTACTTCTCAAAAAAGTTTTATTTCCTATCTTACGTTACGTTCTCTCACGCGCTGGTCAACAGATGACGCAAGCAACGCTGACATCACTCAGTACACTCGCCTGACGCAACGCTAACATCAGCCGTCGCCTGGAACCTGATGCTGACGCACGCCGCTGACATCAATCTTGTCAAAATTTGAACTTCAACCTTTTCTTGTCTTTACAATGATTTTTCTTCTTTTACAATTAAAAGTTAGTTTTAATTTTTTTTTTTCAAGTTATTAAAAAGTTACTCCTTCCGTCCCAAAATAATTGTTCCTTTTGGGGAATACAACTTTTTTTAATAGTACAATTATTGTTTTTGAAAAAAGTTAATTTTCCAAAATTATCCTTTTGATAGTATATTTTTTGGGAACATAAATGTCATAATTGTACTTTTTATATTATTTATTAATTTAAAAGAAAGGTAAAATAAGAAATTTATATTATTTTTGTACTTGATTTTTGAAGAGGGACTAATATTTTGGGACAATGAAAAATGGAATAAGGGACTAATATTTTGGGACGCACTACAAAAAAAAGCACTTTTGGCGACTAAAATTAAATTTTTCGTCGCTGAAAGTAGGGCTTTTGGCGACTAAAATCGAATTAGTCGCCAAAACTGGTCAGAATTGCCGACTAAAACAGTTTAGTCGCCAAAGATGTGGGTTTTAGCGACTAAAAGGAACTTTGGTCGCCGAATGTAGGCCTTTTACCGACTAAATGTTGTTTAGTAGCCAAAAGTCACTGTTTTTGGCGACTAAATATGATTTAGTAGCCAAAAGTGATGCTTTTGGCGACCAAAAATAGGTTTAGTCGCCGATTATAGCTGTTTTGCCGACAAAACCCAATTTAGTCGCTGAAAGATGAAGGTTTTTGGCTACAAAAACAAAATTAGTAGCTAAAGGTCAAGCATTGCCGACTAAAATGTACTTTAGTCGCCCAAAGGAGAAGTTTTGGCGACTAAAATTCAGTTTAGTCGCCAAATGTGCTGTCCTTAGGCCGAATTTCATTGTTTTAGCGACAGAAAAGAAAGTAGTAGCCAAAAAATGTATAATTGGCGACTAAAATTGAAATTTAGTCGCCAAAAATGCTATCCATTTTTTTTTATTAAATAATTTATTTTTTGCATAACATATATAAAATAAAATTAGGAAAATTTACCCATAAATCCTAATTTCTGAAAAGTTGAACCATTTAGTCCTAAAAGTTTTCTTATACTCCATTTAGTCCCATTTATACATCATCATGATGTTCATGATGTAAATGAATCTGATGTTTCATTCTATAATTTCAAAATTTATTGAAATCTGATGAACATTAGATGTGTGAAATCTAATGTTTGAAACATTCATCCTATAATTTCAAACATTATTGAAATCTGATGAACATTAGATGTTTGAAATCTAATGTTCGAAACATTAATCTGATGTTTGAAATATTGTAATGGGACCTTTCAGTCTATAAGAAAACTTTTAGGATTAAACAGTGTATAAGTTATTAATTTAGGATTTATTAGTGCATCCCCCCAAAAATTAATTATTTATACATATATAGTTTTGTATTAATACCGGCGAATATAGTATATAAATAATATATGTTGCATTAATATTCGCGTGAGGGTATAGTGGCGTAGTGGGCAAAGAGTGTTGGTAAAAGTTGTGAATGTTGGGAAGTAAGTGGTCATGGGTTCAAAACTTGGTAGCAGCGGAGGCCAAAAATTTTTTTCCTGAAAAGGCTTTCAGCGACTAAAGTTATTAGTCGCCAAAGGTATAACTCCCAAAATTTAAATAATAAAAAACTGCTATTGGCGACGAACAGGTTTAGTCGGGAAATGTATTAATAATAAAAAAAAATTTAACTATTGGCGACTAACAGTTTAGTCGCCAAAGGTATACTTTCCAAAAATGAAATTGACTTACGGCGACAAATTTTTTAGTCGCTGAATACCTGTCTATTGGCAACTAAAAACCTGTTAGTCGCCAAAGCTATTCGCGACCAGATATTGGCGACTACAGCGGCGACTAAAATTTTTAGTCGGGAAAAGTGGAAAATCGACATTTGGCGACTAAAAAATGACTTTTGGCGACTAAAAATTTAGTCGCCAAAAGTGTATTTTCTTGTAGTGACGGATGGAGTATATAAAAAATAAGAGAATTGATGGAACTTAAAAAAGTTAAAAACTTAAAAATTAAGGGATTATTTGGGATGACTTAAATAAGTGTACTTTTTGTCTTTTTACGAAAAGATGTGCAGAAAAGTAGAGAGGTGATGTGATGGAAAAAAAATAAAAAGATAAAAAGTGTGTACTTATTTTGGGTAGCCAAACTTGGCCTAAGTTTTAATTTAATTGTCAAAATAGGTTTTTATTTTGATTTTTTTTTAAAAAAATATTGTTATATGATTTTTTTTTATTTTTAATTATATTTTAATTAATTTTTTTAGTTTTTAATTGTCCTTAATCAAAATATATCTTAAAAAAAAAATAAATTGACCAAAAATATTTTTAAAAGAATCGTTAAAAATAAATAAAAATTCGAACAAAAACCTATATATATTTTTATTCAAATTTTCATTTGTTTTCTTATGATTTTTTATATTTTAGTTAATATTTTTTTAAATACATTTAATCTTGATTATCTAAAAAGTAACAAAAATAACTAAAATAAAAAAATAAAAAAAAAAATTCAATAAAGACATACAAAAATATATCTAAAAAATATTTTTTGAAAATTGTAACCAAATAAAACCTTAAAAGGAGATGTCAAATGCTTTTCAACTTATCTAAAAAGAGATGTCAAATGCTTTCTAGGTGATTTTTGTAAGTATTTGATAGGATAATGCTATGTTGGATATGCAAATTATGTTATTTGTGAGATTAATTATTCTAAATATCATAACTAAATAATATAAAAGTCACAACTAAAAAAAAAATTAGTTAAAATCAAATATCATATAAGATATAACCAAACAAATTTTGAATCATAATCAACATCACAATATATCATAATAAATAAGTCATAACTAAATACACAAGTATCATAACCAAATGTGCATATTTTGATGTCACTCAGGTCTCGTTTGGGAACAGACTATTTTATTAACTTTTTAATTTTTTAACTAGAATGTGAATTAAAAAAACTAGTTGTAACATGCCCGGGGAGTATCCTATGCGCGTTAAATAGTTCGGACCCTCGATCTCTTTGATCTAGTCTCACTAGTGCAATATGAAACATAGATAGAGAGTACAGATTTGACAATTTTTAAAAAATTCATTTTATTGCAAAACCTTTTGCCATAAATGGACTACGTCATCAGATCTCAAAGTTGCCACCTAATTGTAAACACCCCATTTTTGACCACCCTTAAGACTTGGGCACTACTGATGGTTTACTTGGTGGAGAAATGTGTGCAGGGCAAAAGTTCAGTTTCTTCGGCAAGGAGAGAGACAAATCTCAACTTCATACCCCTTTTGGACCAAAACAATCTTGATCAAAAGATTTTAGACCTTGAAACCCTCTCTTGACTACCCATGACGGAGTTGTTGGCTTTAGGTGCTTGCATGTGCATTCATTTCACATTAAGTCGTGCAATTCGACTCCTCGGCCATCATGCATCGAGATGCGTGATTGGTGGTCCTAGGGTCAAGGACTACACTCCCTTGAGCTTATGCAATGATGGGGAGAGTGGTCGTGCACACATGTGTTGCGAATACTTTGCCATCTCTCTCTCTTGCCTTCTGTTGCAGAAAACCAGAAACCAGGGGCAGAAACTGGTCGGGCGACCAGATTTAGTGGCTGGCTGACCACTTTTTCTAGTTTTTCACCACAAAAGTGGTCGGCAGGTGGTCTCCAAGGCCAATAGCTGGTCGGCAGCCTCCCTACAGATTCCCAAGGTGGAGTTTCATCTCTCTGGAGCTTGGTGCAAGTTCCTGAGATCAATTGCAAACAGAGGCAAATCGGGACGTCGCGAGGGATTTCCGAACAAGGCGACTCGAGCATGCATGCATCCTTTGTCATCCAAAGCAGAGCTGAGGTAGCCTACATCATATAGTTTATATGCTTATTTAATTGCTAACTTAGCTAATTTGTTAATTAATTAGAGTTGTGTAATAATTAGTTGTAGTTTGTTATTCATTTCGTTGTGTAATAACTAGTTTAATTAGATTAGCTTAGATTAGCTAGTTAGCTTGTTATTCGGACCATCCGTCGAGAGGGTGAATTTTGTAATAAGTGTGCGTGTGTGTGATGCATGTCTTCCAACCCCCACTTTTTTCTCCCTTTTATTTACCAGCTTACGATAGTTAGTTTTAGGGCATGTTTTAATTAGCATCCTTATGTTCGCATGTTTGCATTCATTCATCTGTCTTCCATGCACCGGGCTCGGCATATCATACCAATGCATTGTATTTCAATTCCAAGTTGAATACATGTTATCTGTAGCATCTCATATGCTATCTTAGAATAGCCGAGTCTATCTTAGTTGCATTTTGCATGTGTTGCATTAGCCATCTTAACATGAACTAGGATCATGCATTGATTACTAAGTAGTTCCTGTTTTGGCTCGGAGTAGTTGGTGAGTGTTTATGCTTTAGCATCCTTGTATGTGTGTGAGTGACTGCCATGATAGCATGCTTGCCATGAGGCTAACTGCTTATATGATATAACTACCTGATTGCCTGTGGGTGAAGGTTGAATTACTTGAATTGGAACAATTCATTGATTGCGAGCTTTAAGCCCACTTGAGAGTGGCAAATCACCATTTTTTTCTAAGCCCACTTGAGGGTGGCAAAATCCGCATTTTAGCCTACTTGCGAGTAGCAAACCGCTTTCAAAAACAAACATGAGATGTTTTGTTTCAACTTAGGCGATCCAGTCTATACTTGTTTGCCGTGCACATAACATAGTAATTCTAGGCTAATAACCGGAATAAGAGCACATGTGTTTTCAAAAACAAGATATCATGTTAGTAGAAGCCGATCTTTGATCGGGCGAGCGGGGGTGCTCATTGCATGACCTTCCCTTCTCGTACCCAAGTTCCCGAGCCGAGGCAACTTTGGTGATGACGGACACGTGGCCTTAGGCACGAGTCAGGGTTTCCTAAATTCACCCAAAATAAAATATTTAGATAGCGACTTTGTATGTGGCAAAGCGGTCCATGTTTGGCACTTCTTTCTAAAAATCAGTTTTTCAAAACGATTTGTCGGATTTGGACTATTTGGTGATTTATCGATCTTGCATTGCACTTTGTGAGATTAGATTCAGAACCGTGACATTGAGTCCGAACTGTAGTGAGCCCAACGAACAAAACGGGATTTTCCCGGGACGTTCGGGCGCGTCTACAGTTTCTGGCGACTCTGCTGGGGAGTTAGAGAACTTGACTCGAACTCATGATGTGTTGTTTTGATTACACCTATGTGTTTCTTTGCATTGCATGAGCATTGGTGCGCCTAGGACACCGTGTTTGCCATCTGCTATTCCTGAACGGTTTGCAGGAGGCTCACTTTGAGAAGCGTGCCATAAGGCTGACGGGTTACGGGCTCTGCCACAATGGGAACACAAACCCCGATTTTTACCGGGGCACCGTTTTTGACCATTTGACCTAGTGCATATCGGAATCCATAGTGACCATTCCAAACTAGGACAGGTTGCTTACCCGATTATAGGTTGTTTGAAACCGATGCGTGCGTAGTGAAACCCTAGCTCCTGAGAAAATAAGACAGGGAAACCCTACCCCACCATAGGGGTGTTTTGGCTCTCATTTGCTTATTATTTGCTTTTAGAGTGTGCCTCTACAAGGAATGCATGTATCAGTTTGCAAGTCTGGGTATCAGGCTTGAGGGCATCAGTATTTTGGGGGAATCAGTTTTACCTGAGGGTATTAGTTTACAGGTAGAATTTTGGGCATAATTCAGTAGAGAGTGCAGTCATTCAGCTATGCTCATATCTATTCCAGTGAAATTGGGCTGAGATGCTGCCTGTTTTCTCTTTTGCAAGGTAGTCTTGGAACTGTAGCTTCAGAAGGCTCCAATATCCCCCGAGGTTCATCGGACTTGTGCTGATAGACTTTGTCAGGTCAGAGATTCAGTTCAAGGGTAATCAGTGTTCCTTTGCCAGAGGCAGGGTAAAAGGGCCAGTCAGGCACAGATCACCAGTTCAGCAGTTACCAAGATCAGTGGCCCTTATCCACCCCACCAATGAACAGTCAGGCTGAGGTCTCAGTTTCTACTGCAGGGACAGATATATCAGTTGTTCAGATAAACCAACACTCTATGGCAGGTATGAAAGAGATGATGCGTCAGCTTCAGGAAAGTACGCAAGCCATGCAGCAGGATGCTACCTGTCAAGCAGAATTTGCCGTACGCCAGGCCGAGGTTATGGCCCAACAGGCAGAGTTAATCGCCAGGCTACAGCAGCAAACCGGGGCATTTGCTTAACACCCAGCTCTTCTGCCACCAAGAGTCCCAATACTCGGGGAGACAGCAAATGTCCAGGAAGATACGGACATCCCAACGGGGCCGGCTCCGCCCCCAATCCTACCCCAGCTATCCAAGGCACCCACACCCACCAACCTACCGGATTCTCCCTTTGAGTTCGAAGTGGACCCCACAGCACTAAAAGTGAGCAAGCTAGAAAAGTTGTTCAAGAAGTCTCATGGCGTGAAGTCCATTCCGAATATTGAGGATGGGTACACCGATTCGGCCGTGACTCTGCCGGACCGATTCAAAATGCCACATATCGACCACTTCGACGGCTTTGGAGACCCAATGGTGCACCTCCACCTGTTTTCCGATATCCTGAGGCCAATGGGTTTGACCACAGCCCAGAAGTTGTCTCTCTTCGGCCGAACCATGTCTGGGATGGCCGCAATCTGGTATGCGAAATTGAAGGACTCTGTGAAATGGAACTAGGAAGAGCTGGCTGAGGCCTTTATTGCTCAATACTCCTACAACACACAGATCGATGTCACAACTCGTGATCTCGAAGTCACCCGCCAAGAACCAAATGAAGGTTTCTCAGAGTTCGTGACGAGATGGAGAGCAAAGGCCTCAATGATGACTATAAGGCCTTCCAACAAAGATCAGATCAGGATGATTGTTCAGAATTTGCATGGCAAGTTGCTACGAAAGATGGTGGTTCTACCTCTGTTTACCTTTCCAGTCTGTTATGAAATGGGGGTTCAAATCGAGGATGCCATCAGACAAGGAATCTTTGTGGAAGATGATGAGCCTTTGCAGAAGATTGTTGTTCACAGTTCCAATGCTACTACTGATGGTAGCACAATTGCAAAATGCTCAAAAGTAGACTCTATCACCACTTCCCTCAATGGCCAGAAACCAATCACTTCAAATCGGCCCCAAGCCCAAAAGTTCAATCCTCTTTACATGAGTCTCTCCCAAGCTTTGAAAAAGCTGCAAGAAGAAGGGCACCTAGAACTCCTAGAACCCCAACCCCTTCTAAATCCTCTTCCACCAAGATATGACCTAGCTAAATACTGTGCCTATCATCAACAACACGGTCATGATACGAACCGTTGCATCCGCCTCCGTCATAAGATTCAGGATCTTATTGACGAAGAGACCCTAGCTCCACCCAAAGGACCTCAGGTTGGTACTGACTCGTCACCTTCCCACCTCAACCTCATCCATACACTACCATCCACCTTTGACCCCAGCATATACATCACCCCGGCCCATCTACCCAAACTTGAGGTGTTCATTCCAGAAAGCATGGACTTATGCATGATGGGTGCACTTGAACCCCAATCATCTCAAACCCGTGAACCCACTACTTCTGAGTTGATGAGAATGATTGAAGATCTTCAAAGAACTGTGACAAATCTGGCCTCCGGGACATTGGCTCTCTCATCGACCACATCACATACTAGGAGTTTCACGACAAAAGGCTCCCCAATCTTGGGACGAGTTGTATTGGAAGAAGGCCAATCCCTTGGCAAAGTGGAGGCAAGAGGTAAGAACAAGGTAGGGGCAGGCATTGATCCCCATGAACACCTTCTGTGGGCTGTGGAGGCTTTTGAAAGCGGAAGGGCTAAACAAACAGCAAGTGCTCGCAGTTGTTGCAAAGATTGTGGAGGATACTTTCGTCACTCAGAATGAGAGCAGTTCGAAGCAAGGGAAAAATCGGGAGAAGGGCCATCGTACCAAAATGATCCTGTTAGCTCTAATCCTCCACTCGAAAGAGGTCAGCAAACCAGGCCAACACCTGCCAATCCCTTTGCTGGTGCGTCCAGCAAAAATCCACAAACCTTGAAGTACCAACCCCGAGGTCAAAGGGTCTTCCATGCCTTCTATATGCTTTGTCCAAAGCTCTCCAAATCCTTGTTGGACAAGGCCATCTCAAACCCCTTGAGCCTCGGCCTCTCCCGAATCCTCTTCCGGCTACACATGATGCTGCCCAGTACTGTGCCTTCCATCAACAAACCGGTCATGGCACTGACATGTGTTTTCGTCTTAGCCACGAAATATAAGATTGATTGACGACGGGGTCATCACCTTGCCCAGTCCTGCAAAGTCTATCGGCACTAGATCGGTGAACTTGGGGGATAATGTGACCATGTGATCGGGGGATAGACCACCTGCGGATGGCACTCAGTTCACTCCAGCTGTGGGGATGGCACGCACTATTTTGAGCATTTGCGAATGTTGTTTACCTTACTTTCTGACTTGGGTATTGGGTCAGTCTTATTGTCTTGTACAGAGTTAGTCTTTTCTTACTGAGTCAGTTGGGTCTGTCTTGTTGTACCGAGTCAGTCCTATTTTGTTGGAGTCGGGTGATTTCGGGGGTGTTACCTCGGACATCACTTGCTTGTTTTGTGTTTGTCTTTTCGTTTTCTTTTGAGTCTGTTTCTGCCTTGGAGCCAGTAATGCCAATAGATTTGAATGAACAGTAGTGATTTTTACACTCTTGTGTTTGCTTCTGCCTTGTGCTAGTTGTGCCAGAAGTTCTGAATCAGATGGCAGTATTTGACTAAAAACTGTGTCTTTTCTGTGCTTTGAAATCATTACATTGACCTGAGTTTTTCAAAACTTTTTGAACATTGTGATGAAAACAAAGAGGAAGGAATTCCTCAGGATTTGCAAAAAATTTGATCAATTGAGAGAAAGAGAGGCATGATAAGCCCTTAATGATTGAGATCATGTTTGTTAATGTGAGTACTGAGAAGGATCCTGGCTTGATCCAGATTGGTTCTGCATTGTCTTCGACGCGAGCGACTAGTCGCTTTCTTAAAAGATTTCAAAAAATATTTTGCGTGGTTCTACGAAGACCTATGTGGAATCGCTCTTGAGATTGTGCAGCTTGGGATCGCTCTTAGCCTCGAGACTCAACCCCTTTGCTTCCAAACCTTGAACCTTAATTCAGAATGTTCAACGGTCAACCATAATGTAAGGCCCGTGTGGCCGGATCAGAAGCAGCCCATGAACTAGGGGTGAGAATATCAGATGTGATCAAAGGAAGCTTGCGAAGCTAGATCAAAAGCAGCCCTTGAACTAGGGGCAAAAATGTCAGATGCGCTCGAAGAGTCAAAGATGAGTCTTTTCTGCAAACCAGGGAAGACTGGCAAGAATGCCAAATCCCAGAAGGGGGAAAGAAGAAAGTATTGCTGAAGGACAACCAAGTTCTTATCCACAACACTAGGGGCAAATTCACCCTCCATTGGATGGACTTCTACATCATCAGCGAACAGCAGCCATTCTCTTGGATTCAGATGGCTCCGAGATCTCAAATCATTTAACATGGACAAAGCTAAACTTTTAACCTTGAGAGGCTCGCTGGGCCGAAAACCCGGAAGGGCAACCCAGGTAAAAGTTAGAGCAAGAAAAAGAAGAAAAAGAACAAAAAAAAAAAACAAAAATGCAAAGAATAAAAAAGAAAAGAAAAGAAAAAAAATGAAAAGAAAAGATGAAAAAGAAAAAAAGAAGAAAAGAAATGAAAAGAAAAGAAGAACAAAGCTCGCAAGGTTGAAAACCCAGAAAGGGCAGCCTTGGCAAAAGTTAGAGCGCAAAAGGAGAGGTTAATACCCGAGTGTACCTTACCCCCGAACTATGTAAGGCTTGATTCCCATCTTTAGGATACGTAGGCAACTTCATTCTGAAGTCCAGTCGTAAAACACTTCAAATTTGACTGTGTCCATGTGATGGTTCTAGTCATCTTTGTCTTCTCTGTATCCGAGAATTTGGTTGTAATTCTCACTGTAAGGACTGGTTGCCACGTGCTGCGGCGCTATTCAGACTAGGGACAACTTTCCGTTGCCGTGCAGTGCTGCGGTGCTATTCAGACTAGGGGCAACTTTTAGTTGCCATGCAATGCCGTTCAGACAAGGGGCAATTTTCCATTGTTTTGGATCTGAGGTTATGCATCTTAAGAGTAAATCCTGTGTTGGTCGAGCAGTGGCCATTTGCAAAAATAGTTTTTGAGAATTTTTAATGAGGTTGACTAATTCTCTCGAAAATTATTTCATTTTTCTAAAACAAGACCATTTCTTGGACCCAAAAAAGGAAATTTTCAATGCTCATAACCTGACTTGCATGATTTCAAATCAGAAAATCGAACTAGTGTGTTAATCTAACTCTCATTTTGGCTAAAATTGTTTTAGCAAAAAAAAAAAACCCAAAAAAAAAAATGGTCAAAATGATGAACTAAGGGCACAATTGAGTCAGGTTTTCTGTCTTTTCCCCTTTATCAACACACTTGCCAGAAAGGGCATCATACCTGCTGGAAAAGGGCACCGCTGAAGCTGACTGCAAAAGGGCAAAAAGCTCTCACATCCTCCGAGCAACGAGGTATCAAGCCAAGTGCGAAGCACGAACTGGAATGGGACAAGATATTTCACTCCCTCATCGGGACAAGATCTGATCACGTCTAAACTCCCCAGCAGAGCATCGTCAACCGATGTCAGCTGCAGATTTGCTACACACCCAGTTGTAGCGCAGCCCCTCTGTGGGAGAAACTCACTGTTGTGAACAAGAATAAGAATCTGGTAGAATACTAGAGGCATGAGCCCACAACTTTCTGCTTATCCATTAACCATCCAGGGGAGGGATAAAAAAATGAGAGATTGAAGAATAAAGAGATATGCGTTGAGAGGAAAAGTGAGGAAAGGGTTTTTGTCAGAAAAATAGAGCCTGAGGGCCGAGTGATGTGAGAATCACAAATAAGAAAGGGTGGGAAACAATACCCGAAGAAACTGGCTCCTCACGAACTGAGAGGTCTCTCGCTATTGGAACACGTCTGAGTGTCGTGTCTCTTGTTTTTGTTTGTCTCAATTCTTGTTTTGAGTCGTTTCAAGTGTCTATGTTTGTTGAGTCGTAGTGCGCTGTGTTCAGTCGTAGGCTCAATACCCGGTTAAGAACTCATTTCTCAATTTCAAAATGAATCGTTTTGTGCTTAGGAGTGCTGTGCCGTTCTCAACATTTGTGCAAAACAGGATTGGTTCTTTTATAAAACTGCAGGGTTCAACCCAGGTCATATCAGAATAGTAAAACCAGGACCTATCTGAAGCTATGAAAGTTCTGGGCTGCAAAGCAAAAGAAAAGAGGAAAATGTCGGGCATCTGAGTTTGTTTCAACTTCTGCAAGTTCTGTCATTGTATCCCGTATGTTCAGAATGAGCAGTGTGCTGATACGAGCTGTGTGTTCAAAGTGAACAGAATACTGTGTTGACTGTTTCACTATTTCAGGCCAGAATGACGATCAGAAGTGCTCTCCCTGAGTACCATTCCCCGTCAAAGTTATCTTGGCTATGTTTGTAATGAGGAAAAGTTGTGAATATGATCAGGAAGGAAAACGACATTTGTGGTTTCTGCATGCAGAAGCTACCCCTTGTCAGCATTTCAGGACCTTTGTACTACGAGTTGAAGGTAAGTGTTTGAAGAACACAATGGAGGGGAGATCCCCGTCAAAGTACAGCAGTTTACCGCCACTCACTCCATAAGGTGCTTTCTAAAGTGCCGCTTTGTTTGTTTATTGCGTTCCCTAAACATCATGCTCTACATTGCTTGTAACATGTACTGTATCATCACACTTATTGCGTTTATTTGCATCTTGTGTTATCTTGTACCATTTATCCTTTTACGCTGAGCTGCGTTTAGGATCGTTGTCCTCCGAGACTTTCTCAGGTTACGCCGAGCACGCGCCTGATAGTTTGTTTCGGACCTCCTCTCACGATTTCAGCGTGGTTTGAGTGTCCCTTTCCTTAGACGATTTCAGCGTGTTTTGAATTTATCTTAGGTTGCGTCGTGTACGCATCTGCGCAGTTGTTTTCAGGCCTCTTCTCACGATTTTAGCGTGGTTTGAGTGTCCCTTTCCTCACACGATTTCAGCGTGTTTGGAATTCATTTCAGGTTGTGTTGTGTACGCACCTGGGCGGTTGTTTTCGGACCTCCTTTCACGATTTCAGCGTGGTTTGAGTGTCCCTTTCTTCTTACGATTTCAGCGTGTTGGGAATTCATCTCAGGTTGTGTTGTGTACGCACTTGGGCGGTTGTTTTCGGACCTCCTCTCACGATTTCAGCGTGGTTTGAGTGTCCCTTTCCTCACACAATTTCAGCGTGTTTGGAATTCATCTCAGGTTGTGTTGTGTACACACCTGGGCGGTTGTTTTCAGGCCTCTTCTCACGATTTCAGTGTGGTTTGAGTGTCCCTTTCCTCACACGATTTCAGCGTGTTTGGAATTCATCTCAGGTTGTGTTTTGCACACACCTGGGCGGTTGTTTTCGGACCTCCTCTCACGATTTCAGCATGGTTTGAGTGTCCATTTCCTCACACGATTTCAGCGTGTTTGGAATTTATCCTAGGTTGCGTCATGTACGCGCTTGGGCGTTTTGTTTTCTGGCCTCTTCTCATGATTTCAGCGTGGTTTGAGTGTCCCTTTCCTCACACGATTTCAACGTGTTTGGAATTTATCCCAGGTTGCGTCGTGTACGCGCTTGGGCGTTTTGTTTTCTGGCCTCTTCTCACGATTTCAACGTGGTTTGAGTGTCCCTTTCCTCACACGATTTTAGCGTGTTTGGAATTTATCCCAGGTTACGTCGTGTACGCGCTTGGGCGTTTTGTTTTCGGGCCTCTTCTCACGATTTCAGCGTGGTTTGAGTGTCCCTTTCCATACACGATTTCAGCGTTGTAACATGCCCGCGGGGGACCTCGGCTACAGTTCGGACTCGATTTGTCACGGTTCTAAATCTGAACCAAAGAGTCCAACTCTGGCAAATCGTTTTGAGAAAAAAAAACAGATTTTGAAAAGAAGTGCCAAACATGGACTGCTTTGCCAGATACAGAGTCGCCACCTAAATATTTTTTAATGGGGAAATTTAGGAAACCCTGACTCGGTGCCAAAGGCCACATGTCCATCATCACCAAAGTTGCCTTGGCTCGGGAGCTTGGGTACGATCGGGGAAGGTCAGCTATGAGCACCCCCTTTCGCCCGGTCCGAAGACCGGCCTCTACTAACCATGATATCCGATTTTGGAAACGTTATGTGTTCTTGTTCCAATTATTAACCTAGAATTACTATGTTATGCGCACAGCAAACAAGTATAGACTAGACTGCCTAATTTGGAAATAAGCATTGCATATCCGTTTGTTTTGAAAGTGCTTTGGAATTTGCTACTCGCAAGTAGGCTAAAACACGGATTTCAACGAGTTTTTCCAACTCAAACAATCCAACCTCCACCCACAGGCATTCAAGCAGTTTATCTCATGTAAGCACTTAGCCGCATGGTAAGCATACTGTCATGTTAACATTCACACGCATGCGAGATGCTAAAGCGTAAAAACTTACATCGTACTCCATGCCAAAACAATAAACTAGTTAGCAAACATGCATGCCCTAGTTCATGTTAAGTGACTAATGCATCGCATACAACATGTAATTAGGATAGGCTCGGCTAACCCTAAAAATGGCATGTGAAATGCACTTTGTTTGATGCACGTATTCAAGTTAGATTTGAATTACAAATGTGGTTTGTATGATGTACCGAGCCCGGTGCATGTCAACAAATGCATGGATGCACGCATGCATTGCATAAGGTATGCTAAAATAAACGTGCCCTAATCTACCACCGTAAGCAGGTAAATAAAAGGGAAGAAAGAAGTGGAGGTTGGAAGACATACACACCACTCACACACGCTTATTACAGATTCGCCCTCGCCCGGAGGGACCAAATAAATATACAAATTAATTAACTACGCAAGGTAATTAAATATTACAAATTAATTAAATTAACAAATTAATTAAACTAATTAAAACAGTAAAGCCCTCGGGAAGCGGGTCAGATGCAGCGCATGCTCGGGATTTACTCGGAATCGCACTGCCATGCATAGTTTGCCTCTGTTTTCCCTGCTTGGCTCTTCTGAAAACTACCAAAGTCTCAAGGATGCCTCTCAGGATACTGGGGGGGGGGGGGTCCCACCGGCTAAGTAGAATGACCACCGGCACTAGGATGTGGCCATCGGCACAAAATGAATCCATCGGCTATCGATTGACTGCCGGTCGGCACTAAATACTGCCGGCCGGCAATAAGTTCCTGCAGAACCTGCAACTCACAGCAGCAGAGGGCAAAACTCGCATGGCAATACAATTCAAACAATGTATGCACTAATCACACTCCCTATCATGTTAATGACTCAAGGGGGTATGTGCCTCGATTTTCGGGCCACCAACCATGCATTTCCATGCATGATGGCCTAAAGAATCAAGTGTGCACTTTCAATTTCAAATGCATGCAAACCATATAATCACACAAGGAAGCCTAACCTCTATCACACTTACTTCAAGAGGCCAAACATGCACAATGCAATGCAATCCTAGACCTGTTGGCTAGCATGCAATATGGACAATGCGAGGCACCTATACAAGCATACAAGCAAGCATACAAGGCGAGCATGCAAACCAAATAAAAGAGGGACTTAAACATGAATTAGGCGACTCTAGATAGGCCTAAAACAGTGGCCAAGATGCTCCAAAATAAAGGTTGAGCATACACACACACATGCACATGTTAAGGCACAAACCTAAGCATTAAACAAGCGACTCTCAAACACACTTGAAAGAGGCTAAACATGGACAATTGGCATGCAATGAAAAGCTTTAAAATCATGCCAAAATGTGGTGCCAAACCAACCCAAATGAGACAAGCATAAGCATGCAAGCATGGTCCAAGTACTTGAAACAAAGCATGGTCCAAGTACTTGAAACAAAGTAATGAAGCTTTGAAACACACTTAGCACAACAAACATGGCATGCATTAAACACCTAAAAATAGATTTCTAGCATGTTAAAACAAGGCCAAAGGACTACTTAGATGGCATCTAAGTGGCTCAAATTCAAAGGCATGCACAATGGTCAAAACATAGGGCATACCACATATGCTTTTAAGGCAACAAAGAGGCAACTAAGGCAAGCATATGAGCATGCAAAAGGGACTGAAATTACATGTTGGATGGTTCCAAACCACCAAAATGATGCAAGCAACACATGCTACACATTCACATACTTGAGGCGTATAAGCCCGGCAAGCCACAAATGCAAAGGAGCTATGCTAAGCACGCCAAAATCGATCCAAACAACTATGGACAGACCTAAAGCATGGCAAAATAAGCACAAAACATTCACAATGCTAAGCCTAAAACATGCTCGAACAAAGGCACACAACCTAAGGCATGTTAAGGGATCAAGGAGGCATTACATGGCAACTATACTAAACATGCATGGAGTGCCAAAACCAACTTAATACAAAGTTATAACATGGCAATATAAACATAAAATACAGCCATGGCATGCTCAACACACACTTGAACAAAGACTTCCTTAAGAGACCAAAAATGGTCCCTTTCAAGGACAACAAGGAGAGGGGGTGGCCCTCCCCTTTTGAAGACTTCAAGGCACCATCCCCACCACTGAAATCCCTCAAGATTTCAGTAGTGAAGAGGCCCAAGCACCAAAGTCTCGAAACTTGCACAAAATAGCACAAAACAAGGCCTTTCAAGGCCTAAGGGTGGTCAAACACACCCAAACCACAAAACACTCTTAACAAACAATTAAGAGGGCCTAAAAACAGAACTTTTTTATGTTATGCCCTAAACACAAAAACAGCTCTAAGCTAGGTATAAATAGGATGCAAAAAAGGGGTAAAAAGGACTAGTTTCTTACCCTTGTTGACCTTCTTCACAAGCAATGCTCCAGCAGCCTTCTTGAGCTTGAATCCACTCAAAAACTTCCAAAACAACCCTCAAGGGGGCTTAAGTCCAAGAGATGGTGTGGTGGTGTGTGTTTGTGAGCAAAAGTATGACAAAAAACACACTTATAGAGCTAAGATATGTATCTAACCCTAACCCTAGAACTCAAGCTTTAAGAAAAGCTGTAAAAATGTCTAACCCCTGGCCAAAGAGAAGACCCTCTCCTTTATAGGCCATTCCCTCTTGCAAAGCTTATTCAAGAAGCTTCTTTAGAGGGAAATCCCTCCATACACGTGTATGGAGGGGAATGGGGTGGGTTCCAGCTATCACAGCTGGCACAAAATATCTACAAAAAGTAGATGAATAGTGGTCGGCCACTCGAAATTGTCATTTTGACAAAATGGAGTGCCGACCGGCAAAATATATTGCCGGTGGCAATAAAAACCAGCCGGTGGCCTCTAGCCACTGCCGGTGGTGTGTGGGAATGCCTCACAAGGCATTCCCTGCCCCTCCAAGGCAAAACACAAGTGTTTGGTGCAAAACCAGACACGAAACAGTCGAGTTCGGAGATCCTGAGGCAAGGCGCGTAGCCGAGGACTCCGGGAACTCCAAACAAACACGAACATGGATAATCACCGAGTGTTCAAGCGGTGACGTCCAAGTCTTGAGGACGGTCAAAAATGGGGTGTCTACAGTTGCCCCTCTTTGACAGAACTCGGAAGTGCTCATAATGACGGGAGTGAATGTCAAAGCCCAAAGACGACCCATTTTTGACAAGGCCGAAGACTTGGATAAACATGCAAGACAAACAAGATATGCGCCCGAAGGCAGGGGCAAAATGCAACTGAAAATGCAAGAAGCCGAGCATAACTTATGATCATACAAAGAAAGCTGTAATGAAGCACGCATGCGACAGTTATAAGCTAGCATACACCAGACTACACTGCAATGCAGAAAGGATGTAAGAGAATTATGCAATTCTCAAAACGTCTCACGCGGAGGGTACAATACCTGTGCGGCTCGTCCGGTTGTACCGGCCTCAAATGAGCCGTACATACAATATCGTGCCTGCAAAGAAAGCAAACTTAACAGGTACAATGTTGTTAGCAATATGCATGACAATGCAATGATGAATGCAAAATGATATGCATTATATACAAGACTACGTATAAGCAATGCAAATGAGAATGCAATGCAATTGAAACTATGCATACTAAATGCAGAGCAATTGAATCATGATTCAATCATGAGCGGTTCGAAACCACACAAATGTCAAATAGATGGATGGAGGTAACAAGTCCGTCTACCATAGAACGATGTCTGAACTATGAGTGATGCAGACGGACACAAGAACAAGTATTGGGTGGAATGACATAAGTGGGGTGACAACCCGCTGAGGAAAGAACAATGATCCTAATGCCGGATGCAAGACTTACACTATAATGTAATATATACAATGGATATGGCGTGTAGCCAAACCGTATTTTGCCTAGGAAGGGGATGTACGCATACAAGCCGCATCTAATCACAGAACTGTACGCGTGCAGAACTGTACTTTGACGTGAAAAGTATGGACACATACCAGACCAAGCTCAACAAGGAAAGGTGCAAGCCATAGATGGAAGATGATGCAGTGGATGCATGCAACTAAAATGCAATATATATGGATGTTTACAGAAAATGCATGACATATACACTATATTACGATGAAATGCATGACATATGCAGTATTTACAATGATGCATGACATATGCAGTATTTACAATGATGCATGACATATGCAGTATTTACAATGATGCATGACATATGCAGTTTTTTTTTTTTTTGATTTTTTTTGAAATGCATGACATATGCATGATTATAAATGATGCATGATGTTTTTGAAATGCACGCCAACGCGCGGCTTTTGAGATGCATGCCAAATGGAATGGGGTGTGCACCTTAATGCACCGGAGGTCTTGCACTTCCTGAGGATTTAAGGTCTCCTAGACCGGGCGTGTTTAAGGTCTCGCCAGACCCAATGGGCAATGCATGAATTGAGATGCGGTGCACGAGACAGTGCGATACGCGAGATTGCGTGATGGAATGCATGCCAAATGCAATGAAATGCGCAGAACAACGCGATGCGCAAAATAGCGCGAATGAAGGTCTTGCACCTCCCAAGGATTTTAGGTCTCCTAGACCGGGCGTGTTTAAGGTCTCGCCAGACACAATGGGCAATGCATGAATTGAGATGCGGTGCACGAGACAGTGCGATACGCGAGATTGCGTGATGGAATGCATGCCAAATGCAATGAAATGCGCAGAACAGCGCGATGCGCAAAATAGCGCGAATGAAGGTCTTGCACCTCCCAAGGATTTTAGGTCTCCTAGACCGTGCGTGACCTCTCAGCGTAGTACACGGGAGAGAGGAAAGAGAAGAGCAAAAGTAGGCCTCTCAGCGTAGCACACACGAGAGAGGGAAGAAAGGCAATGCAAATAACCAAGCGCACAATAGTGCAACCGCGATGCGCATCACGGCATGGTGCGACGTAATAGACAGTATGATGAATGCATGCAACGCATACGGGGTAACTTTTGAATCTTGTAATAGGCAAAAGGATACAAAAGGATACCACATTGCATGAATTTGAGTGCCACGCACAGAAGACATGGTCCGAGGTCAAAACGGAGGCTGGTTGAGCATCGGAGATACACTTTCTTGCACTTCCTTGAGCTATGAAGACCAGAAACCACTCATATTGCCTAAACAAGGCTGTGGGAACACCATCGGCCGGGCTAGGAGGCCACCGGCTATCTACCGGCTACAAAACAAATTCATCGGCACAATATTTTGCCGGCCGGCACAAAATGTTGCCGACCGGCAAAAAGTTGCTGAGTCGGGACAGATTCGACTTTTCGCTTCGGGTGTTTTAAAATAGGGTTTCTAAACCTTATTTTCTTATTTCTCCTCCGCCGAAAACCATCTCTCTCTCTCTCTCTAGAGCCTCTTTCTCTCCTCATTCCCTTATTTCTTTGCGTTCTCGCGCCTTTTTCGTCGTTCGATTCGCGAAGTTCATCGCGTTTCGAACATTTTCGACCGATTGAATCTTTGTTTCGGCGTCACTTTTGCCATTTCCACCTTTTTGGGACTTGTTCCCCTCGAGTTTCTCTTCATTTCCGTGCCTTTTCACATCCCGACCTTTTCGGCCATTTTTTTCACCCTCCCGGGGGTTGACTTTTCAGTTGACTCTTCGTATTCCGACCCGATTTTCATTCCTCGACCATTTCCTCATCATTCTCGATATGGCCGACGACATTCTGCGCGGTGGGACTCCCTCGGACCACGAGATGGATCCCGAGGTCGAGCTCCTCCCGTTGAGCGAGCGCCCGTTCGATCCGGCGACCTACCGGCCGGCGGTTCACGTTCTGCCACCCGACGGACTACGCCAGTTCAGGAGCTTCGACATGGCGTTGGATCCTGAGCTCTTGCTACGCGAGCCCGCCTCCCACCTATCCTCCGGCGCTTCCGAGGTAACCTTCTTTCTCTGCTTTACTTTCTGCAATGTAGAATGTTTAACTGCCAATTGTCATAGTTGGTTGCATTCTTTAACTGCTTAGTTCCGATACATTGATATACTGTATATTGTAGTCGATCTCAAACATGCTTGCAACTGATTATCTGTTTAAGACCCACACGCGCACACCCTGCACTAGCCTTGAATCACTCAACACACGGCACACCGTATTTCACTGCAAACACCGACACCCGGTACCTGTTTGAATCTGAAAATATGCACGCATGTCACATTTGCACCAAGCCACACAAACACGCTGACGCATCACACGTTGTAGTTCACTGTAAGCACCCCGGCACCCGGTATCTGTTTGAATCTGATAAGCTTGCACGTATGCCAAATTTGCACTGAACCACTCAAGCACGTTGACGCATCACACGTTGTAGTTCACTGTAAGCACACCGGCACCCGGTATCTGTTTGAATCTGATAAGCTTGCACACATGCCAAATTTGCATTGATTTTGACTGTTTCCTCAAAACTGTACATTTTATATTGTTTCGCAATTATTTGTTTGAAAATAGGGAGATTCCCATACCATCCGCGGGTATGGGAATACCGTGGCTCGTGAGTGGTACGCCGATCTTCCCGACGCAGTTCGCCATATTGTAGACGGGGCCGGCTTCGGCGCCTTCTGCAGGGACTCTCTCGGCTTACTATATGCAGACCTCTACTCGCCGCTCTGGTGGAGAGGTGGTGGGACACCACCGATTCATTTCACTTCTCCGCGGCAGGGGACATGACGATGACCCCTTACGATTTCTCGATCCTCAC
The DNA here is from genome assembly GCA_030407325.1 of Camellia japonica. Classification (NCBI taxonomy): domain Eukaryota; kingdom Viridiplantae; phylum Streptophyta; class Magnoliopsida; order Ericales; family Theaceae; genus Camellia; species Camellia japonica. Next base: position 41,729,480 of record JAPPVO010000017.1, read on the forward strand.
CGGCATCGGGGTAGGGGGTGATCCGATCTCCTTTGACATTGATATGGACGAGTGGACCGCGGCTCAGGTCTACTTGCTCGGCGCGGCACCGCCTCTTGCGCGTCCCGGCTTTGTCAGATACTCCTGGTTCGAGGTGCAGTTCCGGGTCCAGCCCCTCCTTGTCGATGCAGCTCCGATGACTCAGGAGGCCGCGGAGAGATATGCACGCGGCTTCCTTATGTTCCTGTTTGGGACGACCATCTTCGCCGACCGGGCGAACACCGTGCCTCTCTGCCTTCTCAGCGCACTGGTGGACGTCAGGGACATTTTGCGTTTCGACTGGGGTGGCGCCGCTCTGGCCACCCTTTATGGATATATGAGCTCAGCCTCCCGCGGCAGCGGACAGTTGCTCGGGGGCTACTGGCGTGCTTGGGAGGTACATTTCTTTTCTGCCTTTCATTTCTGTACTACATTTTCTGTACTCTACACTCTGCACACACTGTAGTCTGCTTTACACTTGCCGTATACTGTACACACGGCACACACATACTCTGCTTTACACTGACTGTAAACTGCTCACACTGCACACTCTGCACAATGCACTGCACAACACACGGCTCTGCTATTTCTGCCTTTTATTCTGTATTCTGCTTTATCTGATAAATGCACTGGTATTTACCTTGCAGTTGTGGGTTTACGCCTACTTTCCTAGGCTCGCTCCTGTACCCGATGCAGAGACCCCTCTGGTCGTTCCTTTTTCGCGTCGCTTTGACGGGAGATGCACCCGGAGGCCACGGGAGACATTCAGCTTCTTCCGCCGCTACTTTGACACTATCACCCCCGCCGAGGTATGTTTTACTTGCAGTTCATTTAAGCTTCGCCTTTCCACTGTATATTTGCAATGTCAGTACGTAACAAACTGTATTGCATTTTCAGATCACCTGGCAGCCTTGGGCTCCTTTGCCAGCCGTGGCGCGGGATCGGTTTGCCGGTGCCGTTAAGACCTCACGTTACCGGATTCTGCTCGAGGGTCCGGTCTGTCGGGCTTGGTACCTGGGTGAGCGTTTCTTACGCCAGACTCTAGGCTTACCTGAGCAGACAGTCCCGGTGCACCCTCCTGAGCATATGAGGGATACCGAGTGCTTCACTGCCGAGCAGATGGCGGACTATACCATCGGCTGGGAGGCAGACGGCTTCAGAGGCGAGGGCGACTACTCAGAGTACGTCCGGACCTTCCTCATGCGACCTCTGAGTGGCGGTCGCCGAGCGGAGAGAGAGAGGCCAGCGGCGCCAGCGGCCGGAGCAGGAGCTGGAGTTGGAGGGGGAGCGCCGAGAAGGGCCCGAGTCCGCGGCAGGGGCGGAGTTCAGAGAGGACGAGGGACCGGTTGGCCTGCTCTGCCCGCGTCATTGACTTTCCGAGGGCAGGGTGGAGCGACCTACCAGATCCCCTTTGCTCCTCCGCCTGCTGATCATGAGTTTGTCGGTGTCCCCGACTTGCCTCCAGTATGTATTACTTCATTCTTGTACAGTTATTTCAGTTCAGTTTATTTGATATTCCACAGAATACTGATGCATCTGATATTTTTGCAGGCGTCTTCTGAGTACACCCGACAGTCATTGGAGATGAATGCCTCCATGATGGGGATGCTACAGCGGACCTTTGACCTCCTGGCCCTTTATAGCATTCCGGTATGTTCTTTCTGACCACAGCCTCAAACCATACACAAACTGCTTTGCATAATCTGATGCACAACACAACATCTGATAAACTGCACACGGCATCTGATACACTGTACTCACACATTGCACTCTGCACTGATTTACTGCTCACAGCATACATACACTGTACTCATACCCCGTATTCTGTACTGATTCACTGCTCACGGCACTCACACACTGTATTCATACATTGCATTCTGCACTGATTCACTGCTCATGGCATGCACAGACTGCACTCATACACTGCATACCGTACTGATTTACCGCTCCATGTATACTGATGCATTTGCCTTTTATGCTTTTTCAGCCTCCCTTCCAGATTCCTCCGGTGGGTGGCGCTCCAGCTGGACCTCCCATTTCTACCCGAGACGGCAGAGCATATCCCCGCACCAGAGGAGGGCGCACTCATGCCGGGAGTAGCTCACGGGCTCCAGTTCCGGATGACGAGTTTGAGGCAGAGACAGAGGCAGAGGAGACCGGTGATAGCTCGGATTCGAGCTCGGACAGTGATGCTCTTGGTGGTGCCCCTGTTGATGACGCTCCTGGACCTTCGTCCAGGAAGAGGACCAGGACAGATTGACGGCCCCGGAGCCATTTTTGACATTTGAGACAGACTTTGCTGTTTTTGTTTTTTTTTTCTTTCCTTTTGCATTTTCCCCTTTTGGTTAGTAGTTAGGGTACTTTTGTACTGCCTCAGGCAGATTTTGTTTTCCCAAAACTTATGTACTTGAAAAAGATGATATGAAATGAAATAAACTTTTTGTCTGAAAGTTGTTACATGTGTATATATCTGCGCATTTCATACTTTGCACTGCATTGCATCATGTTATACCTCAAATGTAAATGAAAATGATTTGTTGTCTGAAAAAAAATGAGCAATTGTAAATTGAGCACTTGCACTATGATAACCGGATAACCAACCAACTAACAGCAAACAACTCATACAAATTACTGCTCAAACTGAACACATAGCCCAATACTCTACTGGGGATTGATCTGCATACAGCCCATAACACAGCACTCGGTCCACTCTGCACACAGCAAACCCTGAACAAACAGCCCCAATCTGACAAGACGGACCACAAAAGCTGACACGGTTGCAATTGAAACACACTCGGATGTCCCAAATTTTCCTTTTCCTTCTCCTGTCTCGCACGAAATGTAGAGAATGGCACAGCATTCTGAGCACAAACGATTTTTTGAAAGAAGGAAGGGTTTTCAACCACGGTATCGAGTCAACCACAGAACACGACGAGACAGACTCAAACAAAGAAACAAAAGGCACACGACCTACATAACGAGACATGCTCGGAAAAGACTCAAAGCCAAAATCGGGACCGACAAATCAAAAGACACGACACACGGACGTGTTTACAAAAGACCTCAAATCTCGAGGAGCCAATTCCTCCGGGTATTATTTCCCACCCTTTCTGATTTGCGATTCTCACATCACTCGGCCCTCAGGCTCGGTTTTTCTCTCAACACCCTCTTCTTACTTTTCTCTCAACTTACTCCTCTCTATTCTTTATTCTCTCATTTTTCATCCCTCCCCATAGTGGTTGACGGGTAAATGAGAGGTTGTGGGCTCGTGCCCGATACAGCTAGCTTGCAGCCGCTTCTCCTGGTAGATAGGGTGCCTCTCGGGCAAGTGTGTTGATGGGGGAAAGACAGAAGACCTGACTCAATTGTGCCCCTAGTTCGTCACTTTGACCATTTTTTGTTTTTTGTTTTTTTAAAAAAAAAGCTTTGATCAAAATGAGAGTCAAATTAACACACTTGTTCGATTTTTGATTTGAAAATCAAGCGAATCAGGTTGTGAGCACTGAAAATTGTCCTTTTCGGGTCCAAGAAAATGGTCCGGTTTTGGAAAATGAAATGGTTTTCGAGAAAACAGTCAACTTCAGTAAAAATTTTCAAAAACTATTTTTGCAAACAGTCGATGCTCGACGAGCACAGAACTTACCCTCGAGATGCGCAACCTCGGATCAGAGACAACAGAAAATTGCCCCTTGCTCAAAGGGGGATAAGGCAACGAAAAGTTGCCCCTGGTTTGGACGGCAACTTATGGCACTGTGTGGCAACGGAAAGTTGCCCCTTGTTTGGATGATGCCGCGGCATGCTGTAAGCCAGTCCTCGTTGATGACGATCGGACCCTCGGACGCGGAGGAGGCAAAGACGGTTTGAATCAATATATGGACGCAGTCACCTGGAAGGTGTTGGTGGTTGGATTCCAAGAGGAAGTTAATCATGTAGTTCCAGGTTGCTGCAATCGAGACATCGGATTCAGAGGAGGCAAAAGTGATCAAAACCATGACATGGACTAAGACGCTATGGAAGCGTTGGGAGCTGGACTTCAGGATGAAGTTGCCTACGTATCCCAAACATGGGAATTAAGCCTTACGTAGTTCCGGTTAAGGTACACTCGGGTATTTTAACCTTCACTTTTAGGCTCTAACTTTTGCCAAGGCGCCTGTTGCAGGTTTTCGACCTTGCGAGCTTCTTTTTCTTTTTCTTTCATTTTTTTCTTTTGTTTTCTTGTATTTTTTTGTATTCTTCTTTTCTTTTCTTTTTTTTCTTTTCTTTTTTTCTTTGCTCTAACTTTTGCCTGGGTTGCCCTTCCGGGTTTTTGGCCCAGCGAGCCTCTCAAAGGGTAAAAGTGTAGCAAGCCCATGCCAAATGGTTTTGAGATTGAAGCCTCTCTGTATCCAGGAGAGTGACTGTTGTGTTGATTTGCAGAAAAGTTCCTCACGGTTGCTTCACGAGCCTCTTCCGGGTAGGATCTGATCTTCTTGATCTGACTTCAATGTCTCTTGCTCGAGGGCTGCCTCAAAATGGGCCACACAGGCGTTTCATGGCGCTGTTGAAGGTTTTGAACGGATTCCAGTTGGCAACAGATAAATTGAATCCTGAGACTGAGAGCGATCCTGGGCTGCACAATCTCAAGAGCAATTCCACACAAGTCTTCACAGGACCGCGCAGAATATTTTGTTTTTTGAAAGTTTTTAAGGAAGCGACAAATCGCTCGCGCCGAAGATAGTGTGGAACCAGTCTGGATTAAACCAGGATCCTTCTCAGTACTTACGCCGACAAGCATGATTTCATTCATTAAAAGCTTAGCATGCCTTTCTTTCTCTCAAAATGATCAAAGTTTTGCAAAACCCGAGGAATTCCTTCCTCGTTGTTTTTCTCACCGCAGTGTTCGAAAAGGGTTTTATGAAAAGCTTAGGTCATTATAACGACACTTAAGGCACAAGAGAGTAGGTGGTATGTACTGTCGTTCCATTCACATCCTCTGGCACAACTAGCTTAAACAGCGACAAGTACTGAAACGTGATAGCCACAGCTGTTTCATTCAGATTTGTTGGTATAACTGGCTCCTTGGTAGCAACAGACCCAAAAGGCAAAAACAACTAATTACAAGACAAAACGGTGTTTGAGGCAACAACCCCGAAATCACCTGGGATACTATACAAGAGGGACTGACTCATTACAATAAGACAGACCCTGTAAGCGAAAAGACTGACTCAATACAGAGAGACAGACTCAAAACAAAACAAGAGACCAACTCGACACCCAAGTCTGAATTTACAAAATTAACATTAACAGATGCTCAAAAATGCGTGCCAAACGCCACATCCAAAAATGTGCCAGACACTGCCCGCAGGCGGTTCACCTTCTGATTACATACTCGCGGTATCCGTGTCCTCAAAATCTAAGAACTCTGTGGTGACTGACTTGGCCGAGGTAGGCGGGAGGATAACCTCGTTGTCAATCAAATCCTGCACCTCATGACGGAGGCGGAAGCAATTGTCAGTAGCATGACCAGTCTGCTGGTGGTACGCATAGTACAGAGCAGCATCATGTGTGGCAGGGAGATTCTTCGGTAGGGGTCGAGGCTCCAAGGGTTTAAGATGTCCCTTTTTGGCCAAAATCAAAAGTGCCCCAGACAAAGGCATGTAGAGGGGATGGAAAGCTCGGCGTCCCCGAGGCAGGTACTTCGGAGCCGGAGTACTCTTGCTAGATGCACTAGCGAATGGGTCGGCGGGTGCGGCCTTGGATTTCTGATCCTTTCCGGATACAGGGTTGGGAGCGGGAAGAACTGTTTTGGCATGACGGGGCCTATCCCGGTTCTCTGATTGACTGGAACTGCCCTCAGGCGGAGTGGGGAAAGCATCCTCTACAGTTTTTGTCACAACTGCGGATATTTGTTGCTTGTTCATCCCCCCGGCTTTCAAAGCCTCTACTGCCCACAGCAGTTGTTCGATAGGATCGGCATCTGCCTTCATTTTACCTTTGTCTCTGGCCTCAGCCTGATCAAGGGTTTGAGTTGGTGTTGACATATCATTGTTATAACTGGAGGCCATCTCCGGTTGACTAAGTTCAATAACAATTCGGCCCAACAGCGGGGGCTCCTGGGGTACAAAGCTCCCGGCATACGGTGCGGCTGGCGGTGAAGCTGACATCCCATAGGTGAGATCCGTCACGGATCTTTGAAGATCGCCTATCATTCCCATTAGTTCAAATGTAGTAGGCTCGCGAGCCTGATATAGTTGAGGGGCCCAAACTGGGTGCGCAGCCGGCGATCTGGGTGGATGCGGCATATCAATAGTAGTCTAACTGTGTAGGGTGATTCCTTGATCCAACGCGGCCATCATGACCACGATCTCTTCTGAATTCTGCGTCATGCTAAGTCCTGCCTCAGCAAGGAGAAGACACTAGCTATTCTGGATCAGCTCTCTGAATCTCTGAACTGAAACGGAAAACAAGAAGTATTTCAGCCCAAACAGGTCAAACACGGGTGTAGCTGATCAACTGCACTCACTACTGATCACTGTTCCCCAGAATTACTGTCCAAAACTGAACTGATACCCGCAGACATAACTGATTCTCAACAACACTGATACTGGGGCCCTCGGGCCTGATACTCAAACTTGCAAACTGATATATGCGTTCCTGCAGAGATACACTCTAAAGGCACATAACATGTAAAAGAGAGCCAATACACCCCTATGTTGGGGTAGGGTTTCCCTGTCCTATTTTGTCAGGAGCTAGGGTTTCACTACGCACGCAACGGTTTCAAACAACCTATATCGGGTAAGCAACCTGTCCTAGTTTGGAATGGTCACTATGGATTTCGATATGCACTAGGTCGAATGGTCAAAAAGGGTGCCTCGGTAAAACCGAGGTTTGTGTTCCCATGCTGTCAGAGCCCATAACCGGTCAACCTTATGGTCATGCCTTGACAAGACAAGCCTCCGGCAAACCGTTCAGGAATGGCAGATGGCAAACACAGTGTCCTAGGCGCACCAATGCACATGCAATGCAAAGAGACACATAAATGAAATCAAAACAGGATATCACGAGTTCGAGTCAAGCTCTCTAAAATCCCCAGCAGAGTCGCCAGAAACTGTAACATGCCCGCGGGGGATCTCGGCTACAGTTCGGACTCGATTTGTCACGGTTCTAAATCTGAACCAAAGAGTCCAACTCTGGCAAATCGTTTTGAGAAAAAAAAAAGATTTTGAAAAGAAGTGCCAAACATGGACTGCTTTGCCAGATACAGAGTCGCCATCTAAATATTTTTTAATGGGGAAATTTAGGAAACCCTGACTCGGTGCCACAGGCCACGTGTCCATCATCACCAAAGTTGCCTTGGCTCGGGAGCTTGGGTACGATCGGGGAAGGTCAGCTATGAGCACCCCCTTTCGCCCGGTCCGAAGACCGGTCTCTACTAACCATGATATCCGATTTTGGAAATGTTATGTGTTCTTGTTCCAATTATTAACCTAGAATTACTATGTTATGCGCACAGCAAACAAGTATAGACTAGATTGCCTAATTTGGAAATAAGCATTGCATATCCATTTGTTTTGAAAGTGCTTTGGAATTTGCTACTCGCAAGTAGGCTAAAACACGGATTTCAACGAGTTTTTCCAACTCAAACAATCTAACCTCCACCCACAGGCATTCAAGCAGTTTATCTCATGTAAGCACTTAGCCGCATGGTAAGCATACTGTCATGTTAACATTCACACGCATGCGAGATGCTAAAGCGTAAAAACTTACATCGTACTCCATGCCAAAACAATAAACTAGTTAGCAAACATGCATGCCCTAGTTCATGTTAAGTGACTAATGCATCGCATACAGCATGTAATTAGGATAGGCTCGGCTAACCCTAAAAATGGCATGTGAAATGCACTTTGTTTGATGCACGTATTCAAGTTAGATTTGAATTACAAATGTGGTTTGTATGATGTACCGAGCCCGGTGCATGTCAACAAATGCATGGATGCACGCATGCATTGCATAAGGTATGCTAAAATAAACGTGCCCTAATCTACCACCGTAAGCGGGTAAATAAAAGGGAAGAAAGAAGTGGAGGTTGGAAGACATACACACCACTCACACACGCTTATTACAGATTTGCCCTCGCCCGGAGGGACCAAATAAATATACAAATTAATTAACTACGCAAGCTAATTAAATATTACAAATTAATTAAACTAATTAAAATAGTAAAGCCCTCGGGAAGCGGGTCAGATGCAGCGCATGCTCGGGATTTACTCGGAATCGCACTGCCATGCATAGTTTGCCTCTGTTTTCCCTGCTTGGCTCTTCTGAAAACTGCCAAAGTCTCAAGGATGCCTCTCAGGATACTGGGGGGGGGGTCCCACCGGCTAAGTAGAATGACCACCGGCACTAGGATGTGGCCATCGGCACAAAATGAATCCATCGGCTATCGATTCACTGCCGGTCGGCACTAAATACTACCGGCCGACAATAAGTTCCTGCAGAACCTGCAACTCACAGCAGCAGAGGGCAAAACTTGCATGGCAATACAATTCAAACAATGTATGCACTAATCACACTCCCTATCATGTTAATGACTCAAGGGGGTATGTGCCTCGATTTTCGGGCCACCAACCACGCATTTCCATGCATGATGGCCTAAAGAATCAAGTGTGCACTTTCAATTTCAAATGCATGCAAACCATATAATCACACAAGGAAGCCTAACCTCTATCACACTTACTTCAAGAGGCCAAACATGCACAATGCAATGCAATCCTAGACCTGTTGGCTAGCATGCAATATGGACAATGCGAGGCACCTATACAAGCATACAAGCAAGCATACAAGGCGAGCATGCAAACCAAATAAAAGAGGGACTTAAACATGAATTAGGCGACTCTAGATAGGCCTAAAACAATGGCCAAGATGCTCCAAAATAAAGGTTGAGCATACACATACACATGCACATGTTAAGGCACAAACCTAAGCATTAAATAAGCGACTCTCAAACACACTTGAAAGAGGCTAAACATGGACAATTGGCATGCAATGAAAAGCTTTAAAATCATGTCAAAATGTGGTGCCAAACCAACCCAAATGAGACAAGCATAAGCATGCAAGCATGGTCCAAGTACTTGAAACAAAGTAATGAAGCTTTGAAACACACTTAGCACAACAAACATGGCATGCATTCAACACCTAAAAACAGATTTTTAGCATGTTAAAACAAGGCCAAAGGACTACTTAGATGGCATCTAAGTGGCTCAAATTCAAAGGCATGCACAATGGTCAAAACATAGGGCATACCACATATGCTTTTAAGGCAACAAAGAGGCAACTAAGGCAAGCATATGAGCATGCCAAAGGGACTGAAATTACATGTTGGATGGTTCCAAACCACCAAAATGATGCAAGCAACACATGCTACACATTCACATACTTGAGGCGTATAAGCCCGGCAAGCCACAAATGCAAAGGAGCTATGCTAAGCACGCCAAAATCGATCCAAAAAACTATGGACAGACCTAAAGCATGGCAAAATAAGCACAAAACATTCACAATGCTAAGCCTAAAACATGCTCGAACAAAGGCACACAACCTAAGGCATGTTAAGGGATCAAGGAGGCATTACATGGCAACTATACTAAACATGCATGGAGTGCCAAAACCAACTTAATACAAAGTTATAACATGGCAATATAAACATAAAATACAGCCATGGCATGCTCAACACACACTTGAACAAAGACTTCCTTAAGAGACCAAAAATGGTCCCTTTCAAGGACAACAAGGGGAGGGGGTGGCCCTCCCCTTTTGAAGACTTCAAGGCACCATCCCCACCACTGAAATCCCTCAAGATTCCAGTGGTGAAGAGGCCCAAGCACCAAAGTCTCGAAACTTGCACAAAATAGCACAAAACAAGGCCTTTCAAGGCCTAAGGGTGGTCAAACACACCCAAACCACAAAACACTCTTAACAAACAATCAAGAGGGCCTAAAAACAGAACTTTGTTATGTTATACCCTAAACACAAAAACAGCTCTAAGCTAGGTAGAAATAGGATGCAAAAAAGGGGTAAAAAGGACTAGTTTCTTACCCTTGTTGACCTTCTTCACAAGCAATGCTCCAGCAGCCTTCTTGAGCTTGAATCCACTCAAAAACTTCCAAAACAACCCTCAAGGGGGCTTAAGTCCAAGAGATGGTGTGGTGGTGTGTGTTTGTGAGCAAAAGTATGACAAAAAACACACTTATAGAGCTAAGATATGTATCTAACCCTAACCCTAGAACTCAAGCTTTAAGAAAAGCTGTAAAAATGTCTAACCCCTGGCCAAAGAGAAGACCCTCTCCTTTATAGGCCATTCCCTCTTGCAAAGCTATCACAGCCCTGTGCACAAAATATCTACAAAAAGTAGATGAATAGTGGTCGGCCACTCGAAATTGTCATTTTGACAAAATGGAGTGCCGACCGGCAAAATATATTGCCGGTGGCAATAAAAACCAGCCGGTGGCCTCTAGCCACTGCCGGTGGTGTGTGGGAATGCCTCACAAGGCATTCCCTGCCCCTCCAAGGCAAAACACAAGTGTTTGGTGCAAAACCAGACACGAAACAGTCGAGTTCGGAGATCCTGAGGCAAGGCGCGTAGCCGAGGACTCCGGGAACTCCAAACAAATACGAACATGGATAATCACCGAGTGTTCAAGCGGTGGCGTCCAAGTCTTGAGGACGGTAAAAAATGGGGTGTCTACAAGCGTGTTTGGAATTTATCTCAAGTTGTGTTGTGTACGCACCTGGGCGGTTGTTTACAGACCTCCTCTCACGATTTTAGTGTGGTTTGAGTGTCCATTTCCTCACACGATTTCAGCGTGTTTGGAATTTATCCTAGGTTGCGTCGTATACGCGTTTGGGCGTTTTGTTTTCAAGCCTCTTCTCGCGATTTCAGCGTGGTTAGAGTGTTCTTTTCCTCACACGATTTCAGCGTGTTTGGAATTCATCTCAGGTTGCGTTGTGTATGCACCTAGGTAGTTGTTTTCAGGCCTCTTCTCACAATGTCAGCGTGGTTAAAGTGTCCCTTTCCTCACACAATTTCAGCGTGTTTGGAATTTATCTCCGGTTGCGTGGAACGCGCTCTTGATTGGTTTTCTTTGTTTTTCCTCCTCTCACGATTCCAGTGTGGTTGGAGTGAGTTACCCCATTTGCATCTATTGCTCTATCTGTTACATCCATTGCATCATATCTGTTTTATTCTAGTCTAGGAGACCTTAAATCCTCTAAAGGTGCAATTCCTTTGGTGTTTGTTATGCCCGAACGACTTCCGGTGGTCAGGTATAGCCACCTGTCTGTGTTTGCGATGAGTTCCTAGGAGACCAACTGAGACGGTGGAAACTAGAGTTCGAATGGCTTATGCCTAGAACGCAAAGGTTCGGGATTTCCGAGACTAAAGTCTAGTTTAAATACCTAGGGGTATATCCTCAGCTTGAAATCTGTATGGCAGCAACATAGATTGAGATAGCATGTGTATGCGCCTCAATTCTGGATACTGAACCAACCTGGTTTGTCACCCTGTTGGAGAATAGGGAAAGCTGCGACCATAGTCAGGGAGAAAAGTAGTACCTGCGGTTCAACCGAGAAGAAGGGGAAGGTCCCCAGCAGCATGAGGTAGGTCATTGCCAATTGCCCCTGTAAGGTACCTTCACTTCCTAGCTATTACATTGCATTTCATTGCATAAATCCTGAATTATCAAACCGGCTTCGTGCAGCGTATAAGTCCAATTTTCAAACCGGCTTCGCGTAGCGTATAAGTCCAATTTTCAAACCGGCTTCATGCAGCGTATAAGTCCAATTATCAAACCGGCTTTGTGCAGCGTATAAGTCCAATTATCAAAACCGGTTAACAATATCAGGTGCACCTGTCTATTCGCGCCACCCAAATCGGCTTCGCGTAGCATATAAGTCCAATTATCAAAATCTTCCTGCATAACATTTTGCATCCTGCCTCTGAACTACGCTTGTTTGATTCCTTGCAAAGGGATACGTAGGTAGCCTGCGGGTTCAATCAACTACATCTGTATTTTGTTTGTTTGTCCAAGTCTTCGGCCTTGTCAAAAATGGGTCGTCTCTGGGTTTTGACATTCACTCCCGTCACTTCTTGACTTCCGAGTTTTGTCAAAGAGGGGCAACTGTAGACACCCCATTTTTGACAGCCCTTAAGACTTGGGCACTACTGATGGTTTACTTGGTGGAGTAATGTGTGCAGGGCAAAAGTTCAGTTTCTTCGGCAAGGAGAGAGACAAATCTCAACTTCATACCCCTTTTGGACCAAAACAATCTTGGTCAAAATATTTTAGACCTTGAAACGCTCTCTTTCAAAATGTTTTGAAAATAAAGTTTCTACGATGTTCCGACACTCGCATTTTGTTAAATGTCACGCTTTTCGGTAAATTGAGCAAGGACAAAGTGGAAATGAATGAAAGAGAGATGAAATCTTTGAAAAATCTTTCAAAACACTTTGTTTAGGGGTTTGGAGTTGAAGAAAAGACGAAAGGAGAGAAGAAAACTAGTTTGGGAGAAGTTCGGCATGAATCTGGGTAGGATCAAAACTGTGCGGCTTCACCAAAGCAGGCATACATTTTTTCACAGTTGGAATTTTGATGCAAGGCTGCCACCATTGGAAAGCTTACTTCCGGGGCTTCAATTTGGACACAAGAATGACCTGAAAAGTAGTCCATATGAAGGAGTTATGGCCATTTGAAGTTGGACCTGGAAAACAGAATTTTCCTACCGACCAGAAAAACTAGCTGGCCGACCAGAGAAAGTGGCTGGCCGACGAAAAAGTGGTCGGCCGACCAGAAAAAGTGATCGGCCGACCACTTTAACTGGTCGGCGATCTTCTTGCAGATTTTCAAGAGTCTGTGGATGCCAGTTGTGCCAGCTGGAGGGCACAGACTGCACCCTCCATACACATGTATGGAGGGGATTGGATCCAAGCTCTAGGCTTCTCCAAGAAGCTTTAGTTTATGTTTTTCTATAAGAGAGGGTCTCCCTCTCCATTCCACAAGTCATGAAGTTGGCCAAGAGTGATAGATACATCTCCCCCTTTATATTCTTCTCTCCCTCTATATTTTGTGCCTTAAAGAGTGTTATTCCTTCACTTTTGCACTATAACTCCTAGCCACACACCACCATATTTGAGATGAGATCCTTGGAGGTGGTTTTTGGGTCATAAGAGTTGGATTTGGGCTGGAGGAATTGCTGTTGTTGCAGTGCTTCAAGGGTAACCCCTTTTCTCCTCTTTAAGCTTTGTTTTTGGTTACTTCCCTAGCCATATTTGCATGATGATTTGAGCTTCACTTTATACTAGAAAAAGTTCTTTTTTTCAGTCCTTGTGATGTTTGTTTAAGGTCTCTTGGGTGTTGAGGGTCTTCTACCCTCTTGCATGCCTTATTTGGCCTTGTTTTGTGCCATGCCTTAAGGCCTTCGAGCTAGTCCTTGCTTGGCCTTTTAACCACTAAAATCCAGTGGATTTTTAGTGGTTAGCATGTGGTTTTGAGGTCCTAAATCAGAGAGGGGTGATCCCTTCTCTTCTTGTTTTGTTTGCTTGCATTATTGGCCTATCAAAGGAGCATATGTTTCTGCTATTTTGAGCCTTGGTTCAGGTACTTTTTTATGACTTCTAGGACCTGCCTTGACTCTGTCCATGGCTGGTTTGGTCACCTTTTGCATGCTTCTTGTATGTGTAGTGCAATCCCATTTGTGGCTCATCAAAGTAGCATGTCTTTCTAGCATGTATGGGCTCCATTTTAGCAGGTTTTTGGTCATTATTTAGTATGTCATAACTCTTTCTAAAGTTGTTTTGATAGCCTCTTGCATGCTTCATGTACTTGTAGTATAAATCTTGCTTACTAGCTTTGTATGCATGTTGTTTTGGCCCTCTACTCTAGCATATTTTGGCCATGCTCCAACTTGGTTTTGTTCATATTTTGGGCTGCCTTAGCTCTGTTTTGAGGCCTCTTGGTCGAAAGATGCTTGCCATGCATGCTTGTAGTGTAATAGCCTTGACTAGCTTCGAGTTTTGAAGTCCCTTGCATGCTTAACTTGAGGTATTTTCATGTTTTGGCATCATTGAGCATGATATTTTAGAGCATATAGGGCTGTCATACTTCCATGTTTTCCACTCTTTAAGTGCCCTTGAGAGTTGTGCTTTTATACCCTATTTTGTGAGCCATTGCATGAGCTTCATTTTTGTGCCTTTCAAGCCATCATCCTAACTCATTTTGCTACTGTTTTGGGCCTGCATAGGGTCTGTTTGGAGTTGGTTTGGCCATTTGAGCATTGCCTTGCATGCCTATAGTGTAATACACTTCACTAGTTTCAATGCTTGAGCCATTCAACATGTATTACATGAGTTGTTTGCATAATTCGAAGTCATTTTGTATGCCATTTCAGAGCTGAAACATGTGTCATTGCACTCCATATTTCATCCTTTCAATGCGTTTGGAAAGTTGTGTTTTGTGCCTTAGACTTGGGGCCGTTGCATTGTGCATGATCGTATGTGTTTTGATGCCTTATTTCCATCATCTATTGGCTACTGATTTGGGTGTGGCTGAGGCCCATCCATTTTGGTTTAAGTCCATTTTGCATTGAGTATGCCATTGTAGTTCATAGCATTGAGTATGCCATGTTGTCGAATGATTGATCATTGCATTGTGCATGCCTTGTTCATCTCATTGTGTATGTTAGTTTCTACGTGCATTGTGTATGCTAAGTGTCATGTGCATTGAGTATGCCATTGTTAGTTCATAGCACTGTGTATGCTAGTTACATGTTTGCATGTTATCCCTTGCATGTTTGCATGACTTAGTTACATTGCATTTAAGATTGCATGCTAGAGTTGCATTGGTGTATGCCTTGTTTGTTGCATTGTGTTTGGAATAGGGGTTAGTCCGAACACGGGGAATGAGGGACATTTCATGCTTGAAATGATGAAACATGCCTCAATTCCCGATCGCCGACACTCTTGACTACCCATGACGGAGTTGTTGGCTTTAGGTGCTTGCATGTGCATTCATTTCACATTGAGTCGTGCAATTCGACTCCTCGGCCATCATGCATCGAGATGCGTGATTGGTGGCTCGAGGGTTAAGGACTACACTCCCTTGAGCTTATGCCATGATGGAGAGAGTAGTCGTGCACACATGTGTTGCGAATACTTTGCCATCTCTCTCTCTTGCCTTCTGTTGTAGAAAACCAGAAACCAGGGGCAAAAACTGGTCGGCCGACCAGATTTAGTGGCTGGCCAACCACTTTTTCTGGTTTTTCACCACAAAAGTGGTCGGCAGGTGGTCTCCAAGGCCAATAGCTAGTCGGCAGCCTCCCTATAGATTCCCAAGGTGGAGTTTCATCTCTCTAGAGCTTCGTGTAAGTTCCTGAGATCAATTGCAAACAGAGGCAAATCGAGGCGTCGCGAGGGATTTCCGAACAAGGCGACTCAAGCATGCATGCATCCTTTGTCATCCAAAGCAGAGCTGAGGAAGCCTACATCATATAGTTTATATGCTTATTTAATTGCTAACTTAGCTAATTTGTTAATTAGTTAGAGTTGTGTAATAATTAGCTGTAGTTTGTTATTCATTTCATTGTGTAATGACTAGTTTAATTAGATTAGCTAGTTAGCTTGTTATTCGGACCCTCCGTCGAGAGGGCAAATTTTGTAATAAGTGTGCGTGTGTGTGATGTATGTCTTCCAACCCCCACTTCTTTCTCCCTTTTATTTACTAGCTTATGATGGTTAGTTTTAGGGCATGTTTTAATTAGCATCCTTATGTTCGCATGTTTGCATTCATTCATCTGTCTTGCATGCACCGGGCTCGGCATATCATACCAACTGCATTGTATTTCAATTCCAAGTTGAATACATGTTATCTGTAGCATCTTATATGCCATCTTAGAATAGCCGAGTCTATCTTAGTTGCATTTTGCATGTGTTCCATTAGCCATCTTAACATGAACTAGGATCATGCATTGATTACTAACTAGTTCCTGTTTCTGCTCGGAGTACTCGGTGAGTGTTTATACTTCAGCATCCTTGCATGTGTGTAAGTGACTGCCATGATAGCATGCTTGCCATGAGGCTAACTGCTTATATGATATAACTGCCTGATTGCCTGTGGGTGAAGGTTGAATTACTTGAATTGGAACAATTCATTGATTACGAGTTTTAAGCCCACTTGAGAGTGGCAAATCACCATTTTTTTCTAAGCCCACTTGAGAGTGGCAAAATCCGCATTTTAGCCTACTTGCGAGTAGCAAACCGCTTTCAAAAACAAACATGAGATGTTTTGTTCCAACTTAGGCGATCCAGTCTATACTTGTTTGCCGTGCGCATAACATAGTAATTCTAGGCTAATAACCGGAATAAGAGCACATGTGTTTTCAAAAACAAGATATCATGTTAGTAAAGGCCGATCTTTGATTGGGCGAGCGGGGGTGCTCATTGCATGACCTTCCCTTCTCGTACCCAAGTTCCCGAGGCGAGGCAACTTTGGTGATGACGGACACGTGGCCTTAGGCACGAGTCAGGGTTTCCTAAATTCTCCCAAAATAAAATATTTAGGTGGCGACTCTGTATCTGGCAAAGCGGTCCATGTTTGGCACTTCTTTCTAAAAATCAGTTTTTCAAAACGATTTGTCGGATTTGGACTCTTTGGTGATTTATCGATCTTGCATTACACTTTGTGAGATTAGATTCAGAACCGTGACATTGAGTTTGAATTGTAGTGAGCCCAATGAACAAAACGGGATTTTCCCGGGATGTTCGGGTGCGTCTACACTAATATTTTGAAAAATTAGCAAACCCATGACTCGTGCCAAGGCCACTGTTCGTCATAACCAAAGTTGTCTCGGTTTGGAACCTTAGGTATGAGAGGGGAAGGTCATTAATTGAGCACCCTTGCTCACCCGATCAAAAGATCGGCCTTTACTAAACCATGATATGAATTTTATTTACTTTATATGTTCATGTTTCGATTATTTACTAAATCCTAAAAATTACTATGTGAAACATACAAGTATAGACTATGTCATTTATTTTGGAATAATTTAATTTCATGTATTTTGAAAGAGTTTTGAAAATGTACAACCCAAATAAATTGAGTTTACAAACATGAAAAATCAACATTATTCCAAATTAAGCGACATAACCTCCATCCATTGGTATTCATACAGTTATATCAAGTAAGCAAGTAGTCACATGGTAGGATGCTTAACACATAATAAGAAAAAATAAATACAAACAGGATGCTAAAGCATAAAAACTTACATATTTATTGACGTCCCGCGAACAGCTACAAAACAAAGTTGGTAAAACATGCATGATCTTATATACAAAATTTTAATGCAATTCACTTCTGAGATGCAACTAAAGATTCGATTTCTAAGATATGACATGTAAATCATCTCAAGAATATGAGGTAGCATACATAATCACATAGGAATTGATTAAATCCACAAATATAAACTTAGCTGAATCAAGATCCATGAAACATGGATGCAAAGCATGGATATAACAAAAAAAAAATAAAGGGCAAATTATAGCGGTAGTCCCTGTAATTTACCCTTTTTTTATTTTGGTCCTTGTTGTTTCAATTTGATCAATTTTGCCCCTAAATTTTACGGATTGTGTCATATTAGTTCAATAAATAACGGCGGTTAAGTTTGATGGACGAATAATCATATGATGTTTCAATTTGGTTCCTATAGTTTACATGATGTGTCAATTTGGTCCCTGTTATTTTGACTTTTCTATAAACTATAGGAACCAAATTGAGACATCCTATAAACTACAGGGACCAAATTGAAACATCATTTGATTTTCCGTCCATCAAACTGAATCACCGTTATTTATTGGATTAATATGACACAATTCTTAAAATTAAGGGGCAAAATTGATCAAATTGAAACAATGGGGACCAAATGAAAAAACGGCTAAACTACAGGGACCATTTGTATAATTTAGCAAAAAATAAATAAAATAAACATTATGCATATCCACAAATAAAGAAAGCAAGTAAAAGAATGGGATAGAAAGAAGTGGGGTGGGAAATTATTACAATATTTTGAATAAATTATTACAAACCAAATGAGAGAGAGAGAGAGAGAGAGAGAGAGAGAGAGGGAATATTGCAATAAAATAAAACAAAACCTCACAAAACACTCAAAATAAAAAAAAAAACAAAATAAAAGCTTCATGTTCCTTAGAATCGTTAGCGAAAATTGGTCAATATTAGGAGATTACGCCATCTTGTCCGAAAGAAGCTAACCGGCCGGCCAACCAATTAGGCCTAGCAAAACCTGTCTTATTGCAAAAATAAGAAAAGGAACAAACAAGAAATATGTAGGTGGCTCAACAAACCACTATCGGTTAGCTTACAACACAACTAATATGAAACAAGAGTAAGCAAATAAGTAAAAAAAAAAAAAACAATTATGAGCTAAACAAACCACTTGGATTATAACAACACACTATGAAATAAGAAACAATAAAAAAAATATGAGATAAATAAACCACTTGAATTATAACAAAACACTATGAAATAAGAAATAAGAAAATAATTATGAGATAAACAAAACCACTTGGAATATGACAAAACACCGTGAAATATAAAGTAAGAAACTAAATATAAGACAAACAAACAAGATTACAACAGCACTAAAATGAAAAATAAGAAAACAAATATAAAATAGAACATGCAAGAGTACAACAAAACTAATATGAAGCTAACATAAGAAAACAAATATAAGATAGATCATGCAAGAAAATGAAATAAATTGAAAATTCACCTTTTCAAGAAAGGATGAACTTCATGATTTCAAAAATTCCTTTCGATCACCCTCAAGTGTATGAATTATGTCATCAATCCTCAATTTAAAGCTTGGAATTCTTGCTAAAATGATGGCTTGGAAGTGTATGTGGTGAAAAGTGATTATCTCTTTTATTTTTGCTCACTTTTACCAACACCCACTCTTCCTCTTGATCAAAGCTACTGGAATTCAAGTATTTCAAAATTTTTGGAGGAGTTTTGGGTGTAGAAAAAATGAAATTTCCGTTTTTATGGAAGGTATGAGGTGTTTTTAGCTCAAAAACTCACATTTTCTGTCTTTTTTCACTCTTTTCTCTTCAATTTTGTGGTCCTCTCTCTCTCTCTTACAATATGATCATTCTATATAGGCAATGAGGGAGAGTGTAGGTAAAAAAGAAGATGGGAGACAAGAATGTGATAGGAGGGCAAATTTTCAAGGTAGTTGCATGGGATACACCTTTATGGATGCAAAAAAAATCTCTTTTTGACAATGGAGGATGATTAGGTATGTATTTGGTGATATATAGGTCGGCCAATGGGGTAGGGAAGTGTCCCACACACAAGAAAAAAATGCAAAAAATACACCTCTGTCTGCTGGTTTGAAATGGTCAAATATTATTTGAGGAAAAATATAACATAAGGTAAAGTTTTGGCATAGTGGTTAAGGTGTTGGGTGTGGAGTCTTAGGTTGGGGGTTCAAACCCCTTCACCAGCATTCTTTAAATTCATTTTTTTGAGTAAAGACAAGTTAGCGCTACATCATCAGTAAGGACCAATCTAGTCATACCACATTAGCGTTAGCGTCACAGTCATCATTAACGGAATATTCTGCATATGGACAAAATATTCCCTGACTTAACAAAATATTCCCTCACATAACAGAATATTCCCTGAGTTTTAAAATTACAATTTGGCCTAGAAGTTTCAAATAATTGTGCTGTAACCCAGAATCGAGGAGAATTTTTCAGCGAGGTCCTCGGAAGTGCAGCGAAGGTTGATCCTAGCTAAATGAACCATTCTGGACGCAACCTATAGCGACCCCGGTCTTTTTCCTTTAGATTGTTGTATCCGGACTTAAGTTCCGTGGATCCAGGCATTGTGTATTGTTGTTGTTGTCCTTTAATTCTTTATTTTTGAGTTATGGGTTGAGTTGGGCAGGTTTGTTACAGGTTGGTTGGGATGGAAACCAAGTGTTGCTGTCCAGATTTTTGGACCTTCGCTCGAGCGAGGAGTTGGTCGCTCGAGCGAGCTGTTGTTTTTGTTCTTCGCTTGATCCAGGGTTTGGTCGCTCGAGCGAGAGTCTGCGTCTGGGCTTAGGACCTGAGAGATGTGTTTCTTGGCTCGAGCGAGCATTTCTTCGCTCGAGCGAGCGAGGTGTATGTTTTCGAGTTCTTCGCTCGAGCGAGCATTTCGTCGCTCGAGCGAGCTTCTGGGTTGCAGACCTGAAGCATCGAGTTTTTGGCTCGAGCGAGCTTTTCTTCGCTCGAGTGTGGATTTCTTGTGTCTGGTCGCTCGAGCGACCATGTCTTCGCTTGAGCGAGCCTGCTCAGTTTAAATAGGCAGCAGCGGGTTTTTTAATCAGTTTTCTATCTTTTTTTGTTTCCAAACCCTAGGTCCGACCCTTCTCTCTCCCTACACACCTTCTACCCTAGGTTTCATCTAGTATTAGGGTGTTTCTACCCTAGATCCTTTATTAAAGAGTTAGAGGGGGTTGAGGGCTTCAGTTTAATCTAAATAATTTGGGTTTTGGAGCACTTTGGAATTTGGGTCAGCATCTTCGTCTTCTCTTTTGGGTTATTTCTTCGAGGTAGGGATCTCCTACTCCAATGTATACGTTTTGTTCTGAGTTTTAGCATTTTAATATGTTGGGGGTAGTTTGGTAATTTTGGAAAAACCCTAATTGTTGTATTAAATTGAATTGTATGTTTAATTTAAGGAAAATTGGGAAAAATTAGTTGAATTCATGAGATTAAGGAATCTATTGATTAAATGGGGTAGTTGATTAATTTAAATCATATGCTTATTGAATTGTTGATTTAGTTATTTTCTGTTTAGAGATAACTGTTTTGGGCTATCGGTGGAGGATAGTCATGATTGTTGTAGACATTGCATGTGGATTAGGGATAACTGGAACTAATCACATTGGTTTAGTCATTAACTTTGACTGTTGAATTAATACAGACATTAAATGTATTGATTGTATGTTGTATATGTTATGTGTTTACATGCATTGCATTGTTTGGGAGGAGATAGGGGATGCACTTCACGGTTTAGGGGAAGATAGGTGATGGACCTCTAAACCGGATTTTGTTTGGGAGGAGATAGGGGATGGACTCCATTAGCATCACTATTATGTGTGCTTATTTATATTGAAGTGTTTTATTGATACAGCACTAAAATGTGTATCAATCTGGAAGTATGAAGTGTTTTGATATGAGCTTGAGTCTCATTTGTGTTGTTGATATTGGACGTAATGTGAATATGCTATATAGTTCACAGTTGTAAGTTTGGTCAGGTTCTGAGCCATATTGATAATAATGGAAATAGACATTAGTGTCTTAAGACTGTATGTTGATATGATTGATTATCATGCTTAACCAACTATTGAATGCTAGGACTTTATTCAATGCTTATATTTGGTTTAGTATTTTCCTACTGGGCTGTGGCTCACCCTTTATGGGAACATCATTTTCAGGTTCAGGTGATAAACTACCTCCAAGGACTTAGCTTGGAAGGACTTGGATTTGAAGACTAGATTAGTTTTCTGTTTTTATTTGAATTACATGTAAACATTCAAGCCTAGGGCTTTATTTGTATTGAGTTAGAACTCATATTTTTGTGTCCAAGTGTTGGCTTGGCAAGATGTAAGCCTGTAGGGCATTTACTATGATGTTACATGTAATGTTTTCATTTCGTAATACTCTGATGATTGGGTTAATGCAATGTTTTCTTTTAATAATGCAAGTCATTGTTATATGTTTAATGGGTTATTTTTGAGGGCGTTACACAACCGTAAGGCCATAATATTCCCTTAGAAAGGCAATTTGTGGCTGTTTAGGGTTGAAAACATGGCTCAAATTCTAAGTTTTCTTATTAAGGATTCTGTGAGAAACATCTTCTTATTTTGTCATCATAGAGTAATCAAAAGAAAGCGCCCAAGTCTTAGGGCCAGTCAAAATGGGGTGTCTACACTAGTATGTTTGGGAATAATTTTTTGATTTTTTTTTGAAAAATGATATGAAATAATTTGTAAAATTAAAAAAATAGAAAAAAATGACAATTTTACCCTTTATTGCAGCCCCTTGTTCAACTCGTGAAAAGGTACTCACCTAGCTTGTTGTTAGGTGAATTGATGGATGCGGCAGCAAGTGGGGTTTAAGGGTGTAAAAATGGCCCGATGCCCGTGGGCGGCCTGAAGCTTGCCTGAGGCCCAAGGTGGGCCTTATTCGTTTTGGCCCTATTAGGTCCGGGCTTGAGCCTAGCCCAACCCAGTATCTTGAGCTTAGGCCTAGGTCCTCCATTTGAAGCCCGGCCCAGCCCGTTAGCCTGGCCCAAAAAAATTTGGGCCCTGCAGGCGGCCCGACCCAGCCCACTCTCTATTAATGGTCAAATTGCAAAAAATAAAAATAAAAGCAACTTGCAATAGTTAAATAATTAAAAAAATAAAGAAATAAAATAAATAAAAGATTGGTCTTACAAAAATAAAAAAAATAAAAACAAAACAAAATAACACAATAGTCAATGTCATTTCCTTGCAATGAATGAATAAAAAAACAATATATATATATATATATATATTTCAACCTACTGCCCCTTTGCCTTGCCCAACCTATTGCCCTACCCTCTACATCACATCATCACCCTTTTCACTTTGCAATGAATAATAAATATGAATGAAAACAAAAAATAAATAAATAAATTCAAATGGTTCATCACTTGTTGCCTGTAGCCTGCAGCTACCCTTGCCCTTGCCATCCCTTACTAGCCTTCCTATGTGCTATATGCTTGCATCACTTAACAAACTCTTTATTCATTGAATGAAATATATATATATATATATTTCAAATGGTCATATTACCGTTTACTACAACGGTAATATATATATACATATTATAAATTCAATTCACTCTTTCAAACTACTATAAATTTCCTCCATCTTCCAAAATAAATCTCACAAATATTTCTCTCTTTTAAACTCTCTCAATCTTTGTTTGGGATGTAGGTTGGTTTTTTAGCTTTTGACTTTTTGGCTATTTTAGCTTGGGGCTAAAAAGCCTCGTTTGAGATAGACTTTTTGGTTTTTTTGACTTTTGTGAGAGAAAAAATAAAATGATTATGGGTTGGATGTAACATTTTATCTTATTTGTCTAAAATAGCCTATTTTGTCTTATATGGCTATTTTACCCCAAACAAATTTCCCAAACGGAGCCTCAATCTCTCTCAACTCTCAATTAATTTTGAAGTGTCATCTCTAAGTGACAATATTGCAATTATGCAACAAGAAACTTTTATCAAAAAAGCTAATTTCTGTATCACATTCACCAGTTGGTAACATTAATTAGTTTAATTAAATTTATTAGCTACTCATTTTTTTCATTAATTATTTGTGCACATATATTAATTATTAATTTTTATTCATTGTATTTACATATTATTTAAATTAATTGTTAATTCTTATATACTATTTTACTTACATTACTATGGATCTTAATATTTCTAATGCTTATGTCGATATTGATACATATACTACACAACATAAATCTGTTGATTCTCCTTCTAATATCCATCTTCCAACAGTTGGATCATCATCTAGGGGCACAACTAATACTGTTTGGGAACATTTTGAAAAAATATCTATAAATAATCATAATAGTACAATTGCATTTAAAGTAAAATGTAAATATTGTGCACATTTACTTAGTATTGCATCTGCAGGAGGTACTAGTCATCTAAAAAGGCATGCTAATAAACATTTACAAAGTCAACAATCTGATATTAGAAGTTAAATGCAATTAAGGACTTCATCAACTGGTAATTTGTAAATATTTTCATATGATCCTATATGTGCACAAAATTCTGTAGTTGATTATGATATTAAAAAATAATAACTTTTCACTACTAGTGAATGTCCCGATTTTACCGAAATGATTCACGAAAGTTTTGTACCGCAATATCAAAGTTTTAAAAGAAATACTACTAGAAACATGATTTTAAAGAAATTTGAGGATGTTAAAAGTGAAGTATTTGACATATTTAAAAATTTGAATAGAAAAGTTTGTTTAACATGTGATATGTGGTCAAATAATGGTTTTGACTATCAATATATCACTGCACATTTTATTGATGATGATTAGAAATAAAATAAAATAATTATTTCATTTAAATTATTTGAACTTTCATACACTGGTCATTCGCTTGGTGTAAAGATAAGAAATGTATTATATGAGTGAGCTTTACAAAATAAAATATTTACGATTAGCTTAGATAATACATCATATTATAATCAAACTGTAGCCCATTTAAAATCAACTTTACAATTATTTGTTGATGGTGATTTATTTCATGTTCGTTATTGCGCCCGTATTTTAAATTTGATTGTCAAAAGAAGCTATGCATGTATATGAGACTTCTATACTTGTAATAAAAAAATACAATTGTTACTATTATGTCTTTTGCTAATCGAATTTCGGAATACAGAAAATTTTTCAACGAGAAAATATGTCATTTTAAAAAATTAATTTTAGATGTAGATAGTAGGTGGAATTCAATGTATAATATGTTAAAAATAGCTTGTAAATAAAGAAGAACAATAGATTTAATTTTTGCAACAACTTCAATAGGAGGAGTATTGACTCCTACAGAATTTAATTAGCGCTAAGTAGCTTTGTATAAAGATTTTTTAAAAGTTTTTGATACTTTGACAAAATCATTTTCATATATATATATATATATATATTCCTACTTCACCATTTGTTTTACATATGTTCACAGAGATAATTAAAAGTTTCCTAAAATATATGAGTAATGAATATTCTGTAACCATTATTACTTCAATGAAAGTAAAATTTGATAAATATTTTGATCATTTGTCTCATCTTTGAGATTTAGCCATAATAATTGATCTTAGGTGTAAAAAAATTGGTTTACAAGAATTTTTAGAACATATTTTCATTGATCAAACACAGTTTGCCCCTATTATGCAAACATGCAATAGATTATTTGAAGAATACACGGTAACTGTATCTGTAAATACACTTATACACACTACACTAGCAGTCTTATCTTGAGGCAGGAGATTAAGTGTTTTTTCAACAATAAAAAGTAGAAAAATATCTCAACATTCAAGCGTAAGTAGTTTTGAACTACAATGTTATTTGGAAAGCCTGTCAGTGGATGATTTCGATGATTTTGATATTTTGGAATAGTGGAAACAAAATGAAACTATGTGGCATGTGATTTCACAGATGACCTGTGATATACTAACTATTCATATTTCTACAGTTGCTTCGAAAACAACTTTTAGTGCAAGTGGACGGGTGCTGAGCGATTACCAAAGCAGGCGTTCACCCCAAATGGTTGAGGCAGTGATGATATCCAGAGATCATATGCATGCGCTTACAAGAAGACAAAATTATAGTGAAAATGAGCAAATTCAAAATGATTTGGATGACATTTCCTTGGGCAACGTGACTGAAATGTCTGTCTCTTTCGATGATTGATCAACAATTTGTTTTTTACTATTTCATTTCATTTCATTTCATTTCGTTTATTTATTTATTAGATTATTGAGATGGAGTATAATGCAAATGATTGGTAGGCTAGTAGGTGCCAACTTAGTTGAGATGTACTTGACCTATAGTGATGCAATTGTTGTACTATCATCAATAATCTACACCTATTTTATTTAATAATAAAAAATTTTGTACTATTTTATTTCATTTTGAAATAAAAATTATTCATTCAATAAATGTTATATAATTAATTTAATATTGTAATATTGCAAGTTTCATTTTCATATATAAAAAATTATTCATTTCGAAAGAAAAAAATTGCATAATTGCATACTTTTTTAGTTATAAGTTCATAATTAAAAAAACATAAGTCATACATAATTAAATTTAAATACCATTATGAAACATAACCAAACAAAACATCTCATTAATCTTAACTGAAATACTCTAGTATAACTTTCTTTTATTTTTTATTCCTAATAAATAATCTACATAGATAATGTATTTATGATTTATTTTATTTTTTTTTTTTAAAAAAAGGCTGACTAGCCCGCAGCCCAGGCCCTAGGCCCGATCGTAGGCCCTATTATGAGTGGGCTTGAGCTTGGGCTTGGGTCTCACTTTTTGCGCCATGGGCTGGCCCGGCTCGACCTGACCCACTAAAAAACGAAAACCCGCAAGGCCCGCCTGAGCCCGGACGGGGGCCCAGATGGGCCGGATCGGGCCATTATTACATCCCTTGTGGGATTTACCATTTTTCCTCACCTGACCTGTGTAAAGATGCATCAAGTGGTAGGAATGGCAACAAGCTGGGGTGGGGCTAGGGATCACACTCCCCGTCCTCGATCCTCGATCCCCAATGGTGAAAATCCTCCTGTCCCCGGCCCTGATCCCCGACGGGAAACCTATCATCGTCCTTGCCCCCTAACGGGGATCGGGTTTCCTCGACCCCGAAAACTCCCCAGCCCAAAAAAAAAAAGAGAAAAAGGCAGCAGCTAAATGAAGAAGAAGCCTGGTGTTGTTGGCAGTTTAACAATTAACCAATTTTCTGGGTATTTTGAAAAAGATCAAACCAAAAACAATTGAATCCATTTCTCATACCTCAACAAGAAACAATTAAACCAATGATCAACTTCAACACTACTCACTAAATTAATATCAGATTAAAAAAAGTGAACAAAGGACACCATTGAAAGAAAATCCACCAATAAAGACACAGTAACACCCATTTTCCTGGACAAATCAAAGTTTAATCACGATCACGAGTGCTTCAACATCTACTGGTCAATTGGATGGTCCAAACGATAGATCTGAGGAAAGGGGGTGGGAGAGACAAATCTGAAGGAGGCATCAACGAAAACCATAACCCGCCACCGTCAACGAGCCTTCTTGGTGGAGACGGCGGCAGATCTAGAGAAGATGGCATTGGAGTCATGACTGGCCCACTCTCTACCCTCTTCTTCTCTGCAACTCTCTCTCTAGACTTCCTCTTTCTAAGCGCAATCGATTTAAACTGGTTTTTCGAAGAGAGTGTATGTGTGTGTGTTAAAAAGTGTCTAATGATGCTTACAATGGAGGAAGGGAGGTAGATCAGCAGTGATGGGAGGGTTAGAGAGAGAGAGAGAAAGAAACGTAGAGAGAGATGAGAGAGAGACGGTGAGGCTTGAGGGGTTGTGTTATGTTAGGGTTTGGTTTATATATATATATATAGGGGTATAACAATGATTTCACATCAAGGAAACGGGGCCGGGGATGGTGACAGGGACGGGGACAGGGCAAGGGCGGTGAAAGCTATCCCCGTCCCTGACCCGAAACTGATCTAGGATTCAATTTCGAATACCATCCCTATCCCCATAGGGGTATTTTTCAGGAAAAAAACCATTCTAATCGGGGTCAGAGGGTCGGGTCCCTGGGCCGGGTTCAAATTGCCATCCCTATCAAGTGGGGTTGTTGGGAAAACATAGGTGGTGTGATGGATTTAATTTTCGAATTTTTATTCTAATAAAAATTTTCATAACTCTTTTTAAAACTCATATCAAACACATAATTTAAATTTTAATTCAAAAATTGTTTTCAAAACTTATAACCAAACGCACAACTCAAAAATCAATTCAAAATTCTTTTCAAAATTCTATTAAAAAAAATTAAAAAAAATATATTTTTATTTTTTTTTCTAAAAAATCCATTCAAAATTCTTTTCAAAATTCTATTTAAAAAAAATTAAAATTTTTTTTTTTTTATTTTTTTTTAAATCATGATTTTAGTGTGGAGTCGTATTTTGAATTAAGTTTTGAAAAGAGAAAATTTGATTGATTATGAATTTAGAAAAAAGTTTTGAAGTTGTATTTTGAAATTTTATTTATTTCATACATTTACGCGTTGTATTTTTTTAATATTTTTTAAAATATTTAAAAATTTTAAAATATTTTTTTATTTTTAATATATAATTTTTATTTCAAATGTTTTGTTTTATTTTTTATTTTAAATATTTTATTTTATTTTATAAATATTTTTTCAAAATATTTTAATATTTTTAATATTTAATTTTTTTCTTTTTGTTTTTAAATATTTAATTTTTTTTAAATTTAAAAAAAATATAGGATCACCATATATATCTAAATCATAACAAATTACTTGGCTGATACTTAAAAAAATAACTAAAATTATTTTTTTAAAAAAATAAAAAATATTTTTCAAAAAAATAAAAATAAAAAAATATTTTTGAAAAAAAAATAGTTTTTCAAAAAAAATAAAAAAATTAATTTTAAAAAAATAAAATAAAAAAATAAATTTTTTTAATAGAATTTTGAGAAGAGTTTGATTATGAGTTCTGAAAATAGTTTTTGAATTGAGTTTTGAATTATGTATTTAGTTATGATTTGAGTGTGGAGTTATATTTTGAGTTTCATATATTTAAAAATTGAAATATTAAAAAAATATTTAAAGTAAAAAATTTTAAATAAAAATTATATATTTAAAATAAAAAAAATAAAATTTTCATAAACATTTTTAAATATTTAAAAAAAATAAATTTAAAATTTTTTAAAATACAAATCAAAATTTAAAAACTCAAAACTTAAAAGCGAGGAAGCCCATCTTATTGCTATAGCCACTATTTACTAGATAATATCTCGCTATTAGGGGTGGGCAACGGTTTATCCGAATCGCTCAAACCGCCCAACCCGTATATAAATGGGCGGTTTCGCAAATATAATACGGGCGGATGCGGTTTGAAATATGACAAATTTGCGGGTTGCAGGCGGGTCTCGGTTTAAACCCGCAACTCGCAAAAACCGCCCGCACTTTAATTATTATTTTTTATACACTAATTTTGTAACTTTAATAGAAGCACCATTATATTCTCTATGACACTAGGATCCTTATTTTTAAGTATTTCTCAACTTTCTTAATGTCGTAGAATTATCAAGTCCTAAACTTGGTTTTTTATATGATTTTCATTGGTGACTCATCCACTTTTTTCTAATAAAGTTTTTCTTCTGGTGGTCAATGGAACTTCTAGTTTGATTATTAATTACTGAACTGACAATTCTAATTGAGTACAACCTTTAATGCATTGATATACATTTTTTTCATGGTAAAAATGTTAGTGCAGGGTCTCTTTGTTTTTGGTATTTTCATTTAATGCATTGATATTTAATTTTTATTTGTAAACTCATCAGAAAATTGTTGTCAAATGATCACAAATATATAAAATGAATCTGATGCCTAACTTCGATGGAAAAAAAAAACTCAAAAATCAATTTTTAAAGAAAAAAGTGTACACCGCAAACCGCCCGCACATTTGCAAACCCTATCCGCACAACCGCAAACCACACTGCGGGCGGTTGCGGGTTGACTTTTTCCCAAACCGCATAGATGTGGGTGGGTCAAAACCGAACCGCAAATCGCACAAAACCGATCCGCGAACACCTCTACTCGCTATCAATGTCCACATGCGAAATTGTGTTCACAAATTTCAGTAAAGCCCAAAAACAAATACAATAAGACGGCGAAACTTCAAAATATATTCAGTGGGTTTGGTTTGAGTTTTTTGGATTAAGTTTTTTGAAAACTGAGTTTTTTGGTTTTCGTATTCTTTTGTTTTTATTGAATATTTTTTAAATTTTAAACATTTTTTTTTTACTTTTTTAGATGCACCTTAGTTAGATGTATCTAAAAAGTAAAAATTTTGTGAAAAAATATTTTAAAAAATTAATAAATTCATAAAAATACAAAAAATGTACTGAATTCTTATATATATATATATATATATATTTTGTATTTTTGATATTTAGTGAATTTTTAAAAGATTTTTTTAAATATTTTTTACTTTTTGGGTGTATTTATGTTAGGTGTGTCTAAAAAGTAAAAAAATTGCTTAAAATATTAAAAAAATTCAGTAAAAATAAAAAAACACGAAAAATAAGAAAGTAGAATATTTATTTTTTAAAATATTTGTGGTACACATATTTTACTTGTAAAAATTCTTAAATTTTTCACAAAAGTTAAACAAAAAATCACCAAAATGTTGAATTACCAAAAAAAAATCTTGAAAACATGCATTACACTGAGTCGTTAGAATAATGTTATATGCACCAATTGATATACTAATTACTGTACTAACGAATGATGTGACATAATTTTATAGATTTTGAGTCTTTGTAATTTGTATAATATGTAGAGTTATTTGAAAATATATGTTAGTACACTAATTGATATAATAATTAATGCGTATAGCACCACCGAAGTTCTTATATTGCTGAAACTCCCACTGGTCCCATTACTTCAAATATTCATTATTAACACCAAGCAAAATAGAAATTTGTGGTTTAGATTTCCAAGTTATTCATTTATCCTAATCATTTTTTATTTTTTTCTTTTCTTTTTAAAAAATATTATTTATCATTAAATTTATTTTATTTTATTTAATTTATATAACCTTTTATATGGTGTTAATACAACAAATGCTATATGACCTACCATATATAAAATTAAAAAGAATAATACTGATCTTTCTTAAAATTTTTTAAAAAAAATTTACATTTAACATATATTGGGCTACTTAAATGTTTTTGGACCATATAGATAATATATATATATATTGTCATCTCTTTTATACTAAAATATATATTTTATCATATTTAACTTTGTATCTTCCCACCATCTATATTGTTGGGTGTTTAGAATTAACTTTTTTAGTGATTTTTTGACTATATATATATTTTTTATGAGATAAAAAAACGGTTAATGTTCTTGGAAAAAGAAAAAAGAAAAAAGTTCATACTTTTAATTTTTGCTTCAATTTTTTCGTTTTACATTTTCAAAGATATCTATGGAGAGTAGTTTGGTCTTTTCAAATTAAAAGAAAGATTTCATAACTTTTTTTGAAATATGCCAAACATATTTTAACTTTTTGGTAGCCAAAAAAATAACGTCCCAAACAGGGGTTTAGTGCTGATTCCTTTAGCTAACAAAACAAGAAATTAATGTAACTATGAAAAACTAATAGATTCATAGAGCTTGATTTTTTTTTTTTTTTTTTTTTTTTTTTAAAAAAAAAAAAAAAACTTCATGAGAGGTCAATGTAATTTACCCTTTAAAAATTAATAGAACCCGCCATGCCACATGAAAATTCACATAAAAAGTTAAAACTTTTGGTGAAATAATTTAGTAATATACGATAGTTCTTTTTAAAGAAATGGTTAATTAAATAAAAAAGCCTCATTTTTTTTTTTTTTTTGGCAAATACCACTTTACCCCATCTATATAAATCTTAATCTCCTCAATTATAATAATCATACAAATACATCATTTTTGACAGTGGTTTAAAATAGGTAAAAATGATACATTTTTTATAATTAAAGAGTCAAAATATATGAATTCATAAATAAGGGAACAAAATGAAATTTACAAACAGTTAAAAGGTCTTGATGTAATTAGCCCTTAAAAAATAAAATAGTTACACACAATTAATAAAATTTTTAATTCTTTTTAATCTAGAAAATAGAACGGTGAAATAGTTATGCTAATACTCGAAAGCATTAGCTCAAAACACTAGTGAGATGTCAACCGATTAATTGTTGTGAATACGTAATTTACGGACCAAAATTGAGATTTAATCAAAAAGTACATGGGTTGACTGTCACAATTTTATGTATAAGAAGTGTAGGAGATTGACTGTCATGATTTCACGTGTAAAGCTAAAGTGAGATTTGGTACAAAATATAGAAGTGCAAAGCGCAATTTACCCAAATATGGTTGTTGAAAGTGTAATCCTACTCCCACAACCATATTTAATAGGAAAATGCTATGGATCTCAAATGCTAGAAAAATGCTATGGGACCCATACCCATGTGAGAGGTTTGGTAGAAAATTTAATATATTATTTGGGGTTTCTAGAACACTCCATTTAATATTGCTCAAATCCTGTTCCCACTTTGATAATGATCAATATGGTTGTTGCCCTTTAATATGCGAAAATGAAATTTATCCATTTAATATGGTCGTTGAAAGAAAAGAAATGAAATGACTTTCTCATTAGGTCAGAAATTAATGTGATGATAGCACTCTGTATAGCTAGAATGTTTTGGTTGTTGAAGGAATGAGTTGTGCCACATTATCACTAGATAAAATGTTTAATAAAAATTAACTTGAAAGTAACAAATCTAATTATTTTAATCGATAAAATTCAATGTGAGACACTAAATGTATTTACTCTTAGAGCTCTAAATAAGTTTTTCTAAAACCGAGTCAAGTTGGTAGTTACAAAAATTATTCAATATTAGTTGCGACACTATCACAAATGAATATTCAGTGTGCTTGGAGCATCCAACACAATTGTCAAAATAATTGTAAAACTTAAATTTTGACAAAAAAAACTCAAAATTGTGGTTCATTGATGGCCTATCAAATTTTGACAATGACCAAACTTTGTGCCAGTAAAATTTGAAAAATAACTAAATGAAAGTAGTGTGAAATTGTAGTTCGTTAAAAGAACACCTTTGCATTTTCCCAATGCAGGAAACATGGCTTTTAGCAGTGTTTGAAAAATGTCAATAAATTCGTCAAAAACTTTGTAGAACTTTTAGTGACGTTTTATTGTAAACGCCGATGATGCAACCGTCACTATATGTTTTCGACAAGTTGCCTCTAACTTTTGGCATTTTGTAAAAACACCTATAGTGGCGTGTTTTTACAAAACACCACTAAATGTTATTTCTTCCCTTCAATTGGCGATTTCTTTTTCCAGATTAGTTTTACATTGGATAAATTACACTTTGCACCAAATCTCATTTTGACTCCTACACATGAAATCATGACTGTTAACTCCCTGCGCTTCTGGTCAAATCTCACTTTGGTTCCTACACATGAAATCGTGACAATCAATCCCTATACTTTTACTCAAATCCCATTTTGGTCCCTATACAATTGTGAATGTCTTTTTTTTTTCTGTTACTTCATTTTTAAATCTTTAACAAAATCCAATCACGTGACAAAAATCTGATTACAAAATGAGGGTAAAAGAGGAAAAATCATTTATGTTTCCCACTAATACACTTTGTCCTATGTGATAAACACATGAGAGTTATATAATACAATGTAAATACATATATATTCATATGTTAAAAATTGGAATGAAAAGGCAAGAAAATAAATCTTTTAAAACAAAATAAAAATGCAACAAAGAAATGAAAGAGAAAGAAAGATGAATAGACAGAAGACTATGTCACGGTGAAAAATAGAGTTTCATGATTTCAATTTATGCAAAACCCTACTTAATCTTCTTAATTAATTGTTCATATTTTGATGTAAATTTTGGGATAAAATGTGTATTGATGAAAAATATAGATGCTTTCCTTTCTTACCCTCATGTCATAGTCGAATTCTTATCACATGCTTAGATTATGTTAAACATTTAAACAACTGAGTAATAGAAATGGGATATTGACATTTGTATAGGGACCAAGGTGAGATTTGACCAAAAGTATAGGGGGTTGATTGTTACAATTTCATGTGTAGGGGCCAAAGTGGTATTTGACCAGAAGTGTAGGGGGTTGACTGTTATGATTTTATGTGTAGTGGCCAAAGTGAGATTTGGTACAAAATGTAGGGGTGCAAAGTGTAATTTACCCTAATATAATTGTTGAAAGTATAATCCTGTTCCCACTACCATATTTAATATTGCTCAAATCTTGTTCCCACTTTGACTCATGATCAATACGGTTGCCGCCATTTAATATGCGAAAGTGTAATTTATCCATTTAATATGGTTGTTGAGAGAAATGAAATGAAATGATTTTCTCTTTAGGTCAGAAATTAATGTGATGATAGCACTCTGGATAGCTAGAATGTTTTGGTTGTTGAAGGAATGAGTCATTCCACATTATCAATAGATAAAACGTCTAATAAAAATTAACTTGAAAGTAACAAATCTTATTATTTTAATAGATAAAAATCAATTTGAGACACTAAATGTATATACTCTTAGAGCTCTAAATAAGTTCGCTAAACAAATTGTAAAACTTAAATTTGGAAAAAAAACTCAAAATTGTGGTTCGTTAATGGCCTATCAAATTTTGACAATGACCAAACTTTGTGCCAGCAAAATTTGTAAAATAACTAAATGAAAGTAGTGTCAAATTGTAATTCATTAAAAGAATACCTTTGCATTTTGCCAATGTAGGAAATATGGATTTTAGCGGCGTTTGAAAAACGTCACTCAATTCGTCAAAAACGTCGATAAAACTTTTAGTGACGTTTTATTGTAAACATTGATGATGCGACTGTTGCTCTATGTTTACGATGTTTAAAAAATGTCGTCTTTGACTTTTTGGCGATGTTTCAAAAACATCATCTTGTAGCTGTTTGCAGCGCGGAATTACAATAGCATGACGTCATGTGGACACCTATAGTGGCGTGTTTTTACAAAACGCCACTAAATGTTGTTTCCTCCCTTCAATTGGTGTTGTCCAAATTAGTTTTACATTGGGTAAATTAAACTTTGCACCAAATCTCACTTTGGCTCTTACACATGAAATCATGACAATTAACCCCCTGAGCTTCTAGTCAAATCTCATTTTGGTCCCTATACATGAAATTGTGACAATCAACACCTGTACTTTTATTCAAATCCGACTTTACTCTCTACACAATTGTCAATGTCTCTTTTTCTATTACTTCATGTTAGGTTTTTATTCTTGGCAATCCTGTTTGTCAAAACTCTTTTGAGTTGTAATTTTATTCGCATTTTTATTTCAGTGAGGCTATGAGTTTATTAGATGCGAATCCAACCCGAATCGAGCTTTGCGGAGAAGTTTGTGATGTTAATGCTTTCAAGATTGCCACTTCGCTGATTATTACGGGGGTCGAGCTGCCCGGTCAGCTCGCGGCCGAAGCAAAATTCAAAATTGCATTCAAAATTGCATATCAGCCGTTGCTCGCTCGAGCCAAGGAGTGCTCGCTCGAGCTAAGACTTTCTCGCTCGAGCCAAGGAATGCTCGCTCGAGCCAAGGATTGCGTCCATACAAAAACCTGAAGAAGTGTATTCCTCGCTCGAGCCAAGGATCCGTCGCTCGAGCCAGGGCACTAGTAGAAATCATGAAAATTACTCTCCTCGCTCGAGCCAGGAAAGCTTCGCTCGAGCGAGCCTCAGAATCCGGATTTCTCAAGGAGTTTGTTTTCTTCCCAAACTTGGATTACTTTTGGTTCTTTATAAATACTTGGTTTTCTCCCAAAACTAAGTAATTGATGGAAGTCCTCCAGATCTTCTTTTTGGTTCTTAAAGGTTTATATCTGGGGATATTTTGATTTTTTCTTTGATGTTTTATTGAGTATTCAACTCATGGTTTAAAGAGAGTACATCAAAGATTTGTTTGTTATACACAAAAGAGAGAGTTGTTCTTCAGTTGTGAATTCTGAAGAATTTGAGCCTGAAGCTTTGGAGGGAATCCGGAGTGGCTCATCAGAAAGACAATTCCGTGCTGAAGATGGGGTTGGAAGAGGCACATAGAGGTTGGTTCAATTAGGCATTGTGAATTCGCTAGATAATTGAGAGTGATACCTGTGTAATTCCTTTATATCTTCTTAGTGGATTGTTCTTGTGGCTGTTGCCCGTGGTTTTTTGATCACAATTGGAAGGTGTCCAATTGTGGTTTTTCCACGTAAAATCTTTGTGTCTCTTTGTCTTGATTGTTTGATTGGGATTGTTATATTCTGCTGAAAATTGATACATAATCACAAATCAACATCTAGGAGGCTTCTAGATTTTTCACTTCAT
This sequence comes from Camellia japonica, assembly GCA_030407325.1. NCBI lineage: Eukaryota > Viridiplantae > Streptophyta > Magnoliopsida > Ericales > Theaceae > Camellia > Camellia japonica. The sequence goes on from JAPPVO010000017.1 coordinate 41,765,335, forward strand.
TTTTAAATCTTCAACAAAATTCAGTCATATGACAAAAATGTGACTACAAAATGTGGGTAAGAGAGGGAAATCGTTCATGTTTCCCACCAATACATTTTTTCCTACGTGATAAGGACATGAGAGTTATATAATGCAATATATATATATATATAAATTGGGAGGAAAATGCAAAGAATAAGAGGTTTTAAAATAAAAAAAAAAATTAGACACAGAAATCAAAGAGAAAGAAAGATGAATGAACAGAATACAGTGTTATAGTGAAAAACAAAGTTTCAGGATTTCGATTTTTGCAAAACCCTAGTTCATCTTTTTAATAGTTCACAATCTACGTGTTATTTTAGCCCAATGCAGTCATATTTTGATGTAAGTTTTGGAATAGTGTGTATTGGTGGAAAATGTAGATGCTTTTCCATTCATACCATCATGTCGTATTCACATTCTTATCACATGACTAGATTCTATTAAACATTTAAACAATTGAGTAACAGAAAGGGGACATTGACATTTGTATAGGAACCAAAGTGAAATTTGACCAAAAGTACGGGGTTGACTGTTACAATTTCATGTATAGAGACCAAAGTAGTATTTGACCAGAAGGGTAGAAGGCTGACTGTCATGATTTCATGTATAGCTGCCAAAGTGAGATTTGGCACAAAGTGTAATTTTCCCTAATATGGTTGTTGAAAGTGTAATCCTGTTCCCACTAGCATATTAATATTGCTCAAATCTTGTTCCCACTTTGACTAATGATCAATAAGGTTGTTGCATTTAATATGCGAAAGTGTAATTTATCCATTTAATATGGTTATAGCGATCTCGGTTTTGACCCGACTATCGTTGCATCTCGGACTTGGGTTTCATGGTTTAATATTGTTATCTATGTCTTTTCTTCCTTTCACTCTTTGAGTTTGAGTATTGGGATGTCTTGCGCGTGTTTGGAACAAGTTGGTTGCTAGTTGGTCTAGATTGTTGTTGCCTGGATTTTGGCTTCTTTGCTTGGGCGAAGCTTCTTGCGCTCGAGCAAGCTTTGTGATCTTCTAGTAATTTCTCAGGCCTGTAGAGATTTTGGGAGGGTATAGTTGTTCACTCGAGCGAGGACTCTTGAGCTCGAGCGACGGTCTTTTGTCTGCAAAACTTCTGGGATTTTATATTCTGCGCTCGAGCGACGCTTCTTGCGTTCGAGCGAGGACACTTATTGCGTTTGGTCGCTCGAGCGAGCCTCGCGTATATCAGTTCAGCAGCTCATTTTTACATCACTTTTTGGTATCCTTTCACTCAAAAACCCTAGATCAACTCTTTCTCTCTCTAAAATCCAGCTTCTCTCTACAAATACACCTAGATCCAAGGATCTCTCTACCCTACTCTCTTTGATACAAGGATAAACATCCCGTGGGCTTCCATTTGATCCGAATAAAGTTGAGTTTAGGCGTCTTTGAGGTTTCTCCAGTTCTCATTTGGGCTTCTATACTTGAGGTAGGGATATTCTACACCTTAATATGATTTTTAACCTAGTTATTGGTTGTTATGTGTAAATGGGGAAATTTTGAGACTATTTGAGTAAACTTAGGGTTTGGATTCAAATTGAAAAGAGGGCTTTCTATGTTGTGCTACATAAATGACTATGGGGGTTGTGGATATGGGCTTATCTTGTGTCTGAATAGTGGGTTTTAGCCTTTGTGTTAATGTTTGAAAAAAAAGGGAATTTGCCCCAATATATGGTGAATAATTATTGTCTAATAATGGGATTAGTATAAGAAATGTGAAATTGGGAGGATGTATGAATGGATGGTGTGGTTGGATTTGTTTAAATCACTTACCTATGGAAATTTGATGAATTATCTGTCATAAAGACTGTATATCTGTTTAGAAATATCTGTATTAGGCTATCGGTAGAGGATAGCTATGATTGTTGTAGAAATTGCATGAGGATTAGGTGAATTAAAACTAATCATTTAATTGTGTCTTTGAATATAATGGTATGTTAAAACATTGAATATGTATAGTTGATAGTCATTGAATATGACGGTGCCTTTAAATACATTGTATATGTATAATGTTTTGGAGGAGAAAGTGGATGTACTCCATGTTTTGGGAGGAGATAGGGGATGGACTCCATTAAAAATAAGTTGGCTGGAGTATCTAGGGTAAAAGTCCCGAAATCATGTTTATACATGGATACCGATCTCGCGGACGAAATTTCTGTAAAATGACAAGATTGAAGTACCTATATGATAGTTATGTTGATTAAGAACCACTGAGTTATAGTCTCAGTTGGGTTATTCGGGGAATTGTAAACTTGGCTTATGAGTTGAAATGAAATGAATTAACTTGAAATGAATAAATGGGAATGGATTGAGATGTGAATATCGGTACTATGTGGTCATGTGAAGAATGTGAGTTGGTCATAAATATTGAATATATCTCTGACACTTATATCTTAGTTAAACCTCATATATTGTGATAGACTGTTTCTACTGGACTTTGGCTCACCCTACTTGGGAAACCATTTTCAAGTATCGGTGACATACTTCCTCCAAGGATGTAGCTTGGGAGGACCTAGGAGCTGGAGGCTCTATTTTGTGTTTTGTGTTTAAATGCTTTTTATCGAGCCAAGGGCTTATATATGTATAGAGCTTATGACTCTCTTTTGTTGTAACCAAGTAATGTCTTGGAAAGATGTAAACCCGTAGGACATTTATTTTATTGTTATTAACTGGTGTTACATGATATAGATTCAAGATGAATGTATATTGCATGCATAATCTTTTGTAATATAAGCTCTGATGAATGAAAGTATATCAATTCTATTATGCTCACTTCTCTTATGAGTTGGATTACTTGTACTATTTCAGGAGTGTTACAACTTGGTATCAGAGCGTACTAGGTTTGAATACTTTGGATATGTGGGAAGTGGTTATTACCACAAGGGTTTGTCTCCCTTAGCTGAGGTGCTAGTATTTCTTGTATGCTTATGTGATTATATGGGTATGAGATTTAATTTCTAGGATGTTGATCCAATCCACGGGTTTCTGGGAGTCCTGTTGGAAAGGCACTTGATCACTGTCGTTTTTAACTGGAACTCTAGCAATGCCGCGGGACGGTCATTATCTGGAAATAAAATTCGTATGTGTTTACATGACTACATGTTTATGTGGAGTGAATTACTGTTGTCCAATGCATTGGGGCACGAGTGAGTAAGCTTTGGCACATTTGTAAATGTGCTAATTTCTTCTTTTACCTTTATTAGGATGTCAGGACGTTGTGGTGGTAGGCATGGTAGGCCTAGAAGGCACGAGGTGCCCATACCAAACAATATTCCGGCACAGGAGGAGGGTGTTGGTCATGCCAATGTGGTCGAACCAATTAGTTAATAGGCCATAGGTGCCTTAGCCTGCGAAATGGCCAGAGCATTGCGGGAGTCCATGGGCATTCTCAGGGCTGAGAATCAAGTCCAGGCCCAAGTGGTTGAAGCAGGGCCGTCTTTTATGAAGAGAGAGTTCTTCCGGTCGAATACGGACGAGTTTTTGGGTGATTCCAAGGAGCCACTAAAGGCTGATAAGTGGCTAGAATAGATGGTGAAGACGTTTGAGATGCTTGGCATCGATGATGGGGGTTTGAGAGTGACCTTGGTGTCCTTCCAGCTAAAGGGAGACGTGGGTCAGTGGTGGAAGTATGTACGAGGGCGTATTGGAGGAACTTAGGAGGCTTTTGTCGACGCCTTCCAAGACAAGTACTTACTTGCTACAGTAAGGAAGAAATTGAGAGATCAATTCTCCAAATTGGTGCAATTGAACATGCCGGTGGCCGAGTTTGAGGCCACATTCACCAGTTTGTCGAGGTTTGCACCGGAGTTAGTGGCGACCGAGGAACGCCGTTTTTTGGAGTTCGAGAAGCAGTTAAGGTCAGGCTCATGTTTAGAGTGGCCGAATCCATGATTAGGTATTATGGGCGCTTTATGGAGGCTGCAGCCCATCTTGAGACTATCATGCATGTAGAGGACAAGAGAATGAGGGGCTCCAGAAAGAGTCAGGATAATTAGGAGGACAGTAAAAGGCAGAGGGGTTCTAACCTATAGTCATCCTAGGGAGCTCAGTCGAGGTCTACTTTTCCAGTACCGAGTTTAGGTTCTAAGAGAGGTGGTCAGGGTGATGTGACTTGTTTCAAATGTGGTCAGTTGGGCCATAAGTCTCCAGCTTGCCCACAGAGGGGAGGAAGGCAGCGAACAACATCGTCTTCGGCTCGTTCTCAGCGCCAAGGTCAAGGGAGAGGCCAGCCACTCACTTGTTATCAATGTGGGTAGGTGGAACACTTGAAGAGATTTTGCCCACAGTTGGGTGGCACTTTTGGTGCATTTGGTTCGAGGCAGACACATAGTCACCAGCCTACACAGTCAGCACAGGCCTCGAAGGCCAATCTGGGAGTCTCTTCGGTTTAGTCGGTGCATCAGACTTATGGTCCGAAGGGTGAGCAAGTTAAGCAGAGACCTACAGGGCGTGTGTATACTGTTACAGCGCCGGATCTTGTACCTGTTCCTTCAGTAGTGAGAGGTACCTTCTTGTTTTGCAATTTAGTTGCTAATGTGTTGATTGATACGGGCGCATCCCATTCTTTTATCTCGTTTGCATTTGCATCGGTTTTGGGGTTAGAGTTGGCACAGTTAGCATCTCCTATTTGTGTAGAGTCACCTATTGGTGGCGAGGTTATTTTGAAACACAGATGTCGGGGTTGTGACATCGAGGTTGTAGGTCGTCAATTACCTTTTGTATTTGTATTACTTGACATGTCTAGTTTTGATGTTATTCTGGGTATGGACTGGTTATCATCATACCAGGCTGTTATAGATTGTTACCGTTAGAGGGTGACTATATGTACCTTGAGCGGTGTTTGCTTTTATTTCTTGGGGGATTGGGTGGATAGAGTCTTATCACCGGTATATGATCTACGTGGGCGGAGTGAACTTGGTTGTCTTCTTGCTAGCTTTTTGAGTAGTGAGTGTGATGAAGTTCGGGTTGAGTTGCCAAGGGTGGTTTGTGAATATCCAGATGTCTTTCTCGAGGACCTTACTAGTTTACCACCTCATCAAGAGATCGAGTTCTCTATTAATTTAGTGCTTGGCACGGCACTGATTTCTATGGCACCATATCGGTTTGCATCAGCTGAGTTGAGTGAGTTGAAGATTCAACTCCAGGAACTATTAGATAAGGGTTTTATTCGCCCTAGTACCTCGTCTTGGGGAGCACCGGCTCTCTTTTCTAAAAAGAAAGATAGAGCGTTGCGACTTTGTATTGATTACCGGAAGTTGAACCGTGTAACTGTTAAGAACAAATATGCAATGCCTCATATAGATGATCTGTTTGATCAGTTAAAGGGATCTTGTTGTTTTTCTAAACTAGACTTGAGATCAGGTTATCACCAGTTGAGAGTAAGGGAGAAGGATATCCCAAAGACGGCATTCCGTACGCAGTTGTAGACACCCCATTTTGACCAGCCCTAAGACTTGGGTGCTTTCTCTTGATTACCCAATGGTGACAATCAGAATGTGTTCCCCAGCAGTCCTCAGCAAGAAAAATGAAATTTGAGCTTTAATCCCAACCTTCACACATTTTTGGCCAAACTATTTTAGACTTTAAAACCCTCTTTTCAAAATATTTTTTCACATGTTTCTACAATATTCCTAGGCTCCCATTTCAATTAAAATATTGCACTTTTCAGTAAACCGAGTAAGGACAAAGTAGAAATAAATGGAAGGAAGGTGAACTCTTTAAAAAAAATATTTAAAAACATCTTCTTTATAGGTTTGGATAGGTTTGGATTTGAAGGAAACAGGAGGGGATGGAAGAAAATTGGTTTAGGGAAAGGATGAGTATCAAATTATTAAGAAGGAAATGAACAACCTTCACTAAATCAGGCATATCTCTTTGTACACTTAAACTTTAAATGTGAAGCCACCACTATTGGAAATGAGACTTCTTGAGCTTCAATTTAGACTCAAGAATAACCTAAAACCAAGTCCAGATAAGGGAGATATGCCCATTTGAAGTTGAGCTTAAGAACAGATTTTGTTGACCTGGCCCGAGGGAAATAAACAACCTTCACTAAATTAGGCATATCTCTTTGTACACTTGGAATTTAGATATGAGGACATCACCATTGGAAACTATACTTCTGGGGCTTCAATTTAGACCCAAGAACCACCTAAAAGCAAGTCCAGATAAAGAAGATATGCCCATTTGAAATTGGGCTTAAGAGTAGATTTTGTTGACCTGGCATAAGGGAAATGAACATCCTTCACTAAATTAGGCATATCTCTTTGTACATTTAGAATTTAAATGTGAGGCCACCACCATTGGAAAGTAGACTTTTGGGGCTTCAATTTAGACCCAAGAATAACCTAAAACCAAGTCCAGATAAGGGAGACATGCCTATTTGAAGTTGAGCTTAATAGTAGATTTTATTGACTCGGTCCAAAACAACAGCAGCCCCATTTTCTTGGTTTTGGTTTAGTTGGGACACCCCATTTACCTATTTTCTGATCCATTCAAGTGCACTCGCTCATCCTCTATTATACCTAATCATCCCTCATTGTCAAAAAGAGGTTTTGTTTGCATCCATAAAGAAGTATCCCATGCAACCACCTTGAAAATTTGCTCTCTTATCACATTCTTGTCTCCCACCTTCTTTTTGACCTTTACTCTCCCTCATTGCCTATATAGAATGATCATATTGTAAGAGAGAGAGAGTGGACCACGAAATTGAAGAGAAAAGAGTGAGAAAAGGGTGAAAAAAGAGAGAAAAATTGAGCCTGCGTTTGGTTGTGTTTTGTAAATGTGATTTGAGAGTATGAGTTGCATTTTGAGTTTGTGTGTTGTAGAATTATGATTTGAGTGTAGAAAACTTGTTTGGTAAAGAGTTTTGAAAATAGTTTTTGAAAAGAGGTTTGATTTGAGTGCGGAATTATTGATGTGATATTTGATATGTGATACAAAAATTTACAACTCATAACTAAACATACAACTCAAAATTATTTCAAAGCACATTAAAAATTTAAAAAATTTTAGAAAATATTTTTCCCAATTATATAAATCAATTGGCAAAAAAAAAAAAAAATCTCTACAGCGGAGGACATCCGGGTGGATGTCCCTAAGGACGTCCGGGCGGTCTTCCCCTGGGCAAAATTTTGCGGCTGATGCACAGAGCTCTCTGCAGAGCTCGTGAAAATTGATTCCAAAACAACAACTAAACATCATACTCAAATGCACGTGTAGAAATACGTTTACAAATCACAACCAAGCAGAGCCTGAGTTTTTGAGCAAAAAATACTCCTATCTTCCATATACACCCCATACCTTCCATAACTACTGAAATTCCTCATTTCCATACACCAAAACCACTCCAAAAATTCTGATATAGCCAAAGATCAATTGCCTTGATCATAAGGAAGAGTGTTTAGTGATTGAAAGTGAGAAAAACTAGAGAGTTAATCACTTTCCATACCATAAACTCCATAATTTCAAATTGAGGATTTGAGAACACACTTCCTACACTTGAGGGTGATCAAGAGGGAGTTTGTGAACTAACGAGTTCATCATTTTTTTGGAAGGTGAATTTCACAAACTTTTTATTTTCTTGCATTTCTTACTTATTTTGCTCTTTTACTTTGATTTCTTTACTCTTTTGCTTTGATTTCTTGTTATATTATATAATGTTGTAATCTAATTGAAAGTGGTGAGTTGAGACTCCCATATATATAGTTTTTAGTTCTGTTTTTGTTGTGGAAATCTAAGAAAACAGAGTTTGGCCGAGCCTACCAGGCTACTTAGCCCGTTAGTTGGTTGGGTAGCCACCTAAAAGTACACCGTCGCACCCGCGACCTTCATGACCATGCCTGCGACCTCTAGGAAAAATTGGGTAGCCTTCCGATGTTGAGAAGATCAACCTCCGATGGTCTTTGAGGCGCTTGAAGCTGCTGTTTTCTTATGTTTATTTTATTTTGAGTGTTTGTGAGGATTTTTATACTGTCTTGTAATATTTATTCATCTCCCTTGGATTTGTAATATTTCAAGTGTTGTAATAATTTTCCATCCCTTCTTCTTATCTATCCCATTCTTTAATCACTTTCCATAACTGTGCATATGTATATATCTTACATGCCATCCATGCTTTTGTATACATGATTCATGCCTAGATCCGGCTAAATTTGCATCTTTGTGCTTTAATTGATTATTATATGATTTTGTGCGCTGCCACATGTTTTGCAATGTTTCACATGTCATGATTTAGAAGCCGGATCTTTAGAAGCATTCTTGTGTATGTATTGCATTAGGATTTTGTAAATAGGATCATGCATATTTTACTAACTTTGTTTTGTAGCTGTTCGCGGGACGTCCGTAAATATGTAAATTGTTATGCTTTAGCATCCCGCTTGTACATAATTTTTTTATTATGTTTAGCATCTTACCATGTGGCTATTTGTTTATGTGATATAATTATATGAATGCTAGTGGATGGAGGTTGTGTCGCTTAATTTGTAATGATGTTGATTTTCATGTTTGTAAACTCAATTAATTTGGATTGTACATCTTCAAAACTCTTTCAAAACTACATGAAATCAAGTTGTTCCAAAGTGGGTGACATAGTCTATACTTGTATGCTTCATATAGTAAATTTTAGGATTTATTAAATAATCAGAACATGAACATATAAAGAAAATAAAATTCATATCATGATTAGTAAAGGCCGATCTTTTGATCGGGTGAGCGGGGGTGCTTAATTAATGACCTTCCCCTCTCATACCTAAAGTTTCGAATCGAGACAACTTTGGTTATGACGAACAGTGGCCTTGGCACGAGTCATGGGTTTCCTAATTTCTCAAAATATTAGGTAGTGACTCTGAGATCTGATAACGCAGTCCATTTGTGGCAATAATTTTGTAATAAAATGAATTTTCTATAAAGTTTCCAAGTCAAGACTCTCATCTATGTTTCACATTGCACTCATGAGACTAGATCAAAGAGATCTTGGAAGTTCGAACTGTTTAACGTGCGGGGATACTCCCCGGGTATGTTACAGCGATATGACCATTATGAATTTTTAGTGATGCCCTTTGGGCTAACCAATGCCCCGGCTGTGTTTATGGATTTGATGAACCGAATCTTCCGAGAGTTCTTAGACCGTTTTATGGTCATCTTTGTGGATGACATCCTGATTTACTCACCCTCTGAGGAGGAGCACGAAGAACACTTACGAGTGGTGCTTGAGTTGCTTAAAGCCCATAAGCTGTATGCTAAGTTTGGGAAGTGCGAGTTCTGGTTGAAAACGGGTTAAGTTCTTAGGCCATGTGGTATCCAGGGAAGGGGTGACCGTAGATTCATCCAAGATAGAGGCAGTGCAAGATTGGACACAACCTAAGAATACTTTCGAGATCCATAGTTTCTTGGGGTTGGCTGGGTATTACCGTCGGTTTGTGAAGGATTTCTCTAGGCTAGCCTCACCTTTGACTAGATTGACGAGGAAAGGGATCAAATTTGTGTGGAGTGAGACTTGTGAGAAGTCATTCCAAGAACTTAAGGTTAGACTTACAATTGCTCTAGTCTTGATTATTCCGAAGCGGGGTTTGGGCTATTTGGTATATTGTGATACCTCACGGGAAGGTTTGGGTTGTGTCTTGATGCAAGATATGAAGGTAGTAGCTTATGACTCGTGGCAGTTGAAAACACATGAGAGGAATTACCCCACCCATGACCTAGAGTTAGTAGCGGTGATATTTGCCTTCAAGATTTGGAGGCATTATATGTATGGAGAGAGATTTGAAGTGTTTTCTGATCACAAGAGTCTAAAATATCTGTTTACACAGAAAGACTTGAACTTGAGATAGAGAAGGTGGATGAAGTTCATAGAGGATTATGATTTTGAGTTGCATTATCATCCCGGGAAGGCCAATGTGGTGGCCAATGCTTTGAGTATGAAGTTAATTAGCAGTGTAGCTTATATCGCCATCCGGGAATGGGAAATGTTGGGTACTCTTGGTGAGTTTGACTTGCATTTTGGCAAGTCCGTTGAATCTGTGGCCTTGTTTACAGTAGTTGCCCAATCTACATTTGTGAACTGAGTGTTAGAAGCTCAGAATGATGACCTGGAGGTAGAATCCCTCTGGGAGAAGATCTCCAGTGGGGAGGATAGAGAAGGGCTTGACTGTGTATCCCAACTAGAGTGTGAGATACTGTGACCGCTTGTTCGTGCCGGAGTCTTGTTGAGAGGAAGTACTCTGAGAGTTTCACAATTTGAGCCTTGCAGTGCATCCGAGAGGCACAAAGATGTATCATGAGCTTAGTCGCCAATTTTTGTGGAGGGGTATGAAGAAGGATGTAGCCGTGTTTGTATCGAAGTGCCTTACTTGTCAGCAAGTGAAGGCCTAGCATTAGAGGCCAGCGGGTTTGTTGCAACCCTTGCCTATAGCCGAGTGGAAGTGGGAGCATGTCATGATGGATTTTGTTGTGGGTCTTCTGAGGACTCAACGGGGCAATGATGCCATTTGGGTGGTAGTTGATCGGTTGACCAAGTCAGTGCACTTTATACCTATATGTGTGAATGATTCGGTAGATTATCTTGCTGACCTGTATATTAGGGACACAGTAAGGTTGCACGGGGTCCTTGTGACGATTGTTTCGGATAGAGATCCATATTTCACAGCTTGGTTATGGCAGAGTTTGTAGAGTCCTTGGGCACTAGATTGACCTTTAGCATTGCGTATCACCCTCAGACTGACGGGCAGTCCGAGCGTACCATACAAATCCTTGAGAATATGCTTCGAGGCTGTGTCCTTGATTTTAAGGGATCGTGGGAGAGACACTTGCCCTTAGTGGAGTTTGCCTATAACAACAGCTTCGAATCGAGTATTGGTATGGCAACATTCGAGGCCTTGTATGGCCAACCGTGTAGATCTCCAGTATGTTGGGCCGAGGTGGGTGATGCACCTTTGTTGGGCCCAGAGTTGGTTCGGGAAACGATGGAGAAAGTGGCACTTGTTCGTAAGAGGTTGGTTACGGCTCAGAGTTGTCAAAAAAACTATGCCGACCATAGGAGGAGACCTTTGTCTTTTGAGGTGGGAGATCATGTCTTTTTAAAGATATCACCTAGGAGGGGTCTTATGAGATTTGGGAAGAGTGAGAAGTTATCCCCTCGGTTTATTGGCCCTTGTGAGATCCTTGAGCGGATTGGGGAGGTTGCCTACCATTTGGTATTGCCGCCATGACTTTCCGGAGTGCATGACGTGTTTCATATTAGTATGCTTCGGAAGTATGAGCCGGATCCATCGCACGTGTTGGATTAGATCAACTTAGAAGTATATGAGGATGCCTCGTATGAGGAGAGACCGGTGAGAGTCTTGGATAGGCGAGACGAATTCTTGCGAGGCAAGACAATTCCCTTGGTCAAGGTTTTGTGGAAACATCACGGGGTTGAGGAAGCAACTTGGGAGCATGAATTGGAAGTCCGTGAGAAATATCCGAACTTATTTGTTGATGTTTGAGCATATGTTAAGATTTTCATTTTGTTCATGAACTGTAAAGACATTGTATATGTTTTGAATTATGAGAACATTGTATATGTTGAATATGTTTCGGAAACGCAAGCTTAATATGCACATTGTATATGTTGTTTAAGTTTTGGAAATGTGAATTTATCATAAGCATTGAATATGTTTTGGAAATATGAAATATACGTATTGAAATTGGTTAAGACTAGGAGGGATGCATATTGGTAATATATGTTGGGATGTATATTGTGAATTTGTTCATCATGTGAAGGGATTGAATGACTGGTAGGTGGGTCATGGCATTGCGAATTGATTTGTAATCATTTCGGAAATTGGCTAAACATGACTTAAAACATGATTTATAATTTTGGGGACGAAATTCTTTAAGGGGGGGAAGGTTATAATGATCTTAGTTTTGACCCGACAATCGTTGCATCCTGGACTTAGGTTTCATGGTTTAATATTGTTATCCATGTCTTTTCTTCCTTCCACTCTTTGAGTTTGAGTATTGGGATGTCTTGGGTGTGTTTGGAATAGGTTGGCTGCTAGTTGGTCTACATTGTTATTGCCCAGATTTTGGCTTCTTCAGTCGAGCGAAGCTTCTTGCGCTTAAGCGAGCTTTATGATCTTCCAGCATTTTCTCATGCCTACAGAGATTCTGGGAGGGTATAGTTGTTCGCTCGAGTGAGGACTCTTGCACTCGAGCGACGGTCTTCTGTCTGTAAAACTTCTGGGACTTTGTATTCTGCGTTCGAGAGAGGACACTTATTGTGTCTGGTCGCTCGAGCGAAGGGAGCGACAACTCCTACGCTCGAGCGAGCCTCGCGTATATCAGTTCGCAGTAGCTCATTTTTACATCACTTTTTGGTATCCTTTCACTCAAAAACCCTAGATCAACTCATTTTCTCTCTAAAATCCGGCTTCTCTCTACAAATACACCTAGATCCAACGATCTCTCTACCCTACTCTCTTTGATAAAAAGATAGAGCATCCCGTGGGCTTCCATTTGATCCAAATAAAGTCGAGTTTGGGCGTCTTTGAGGTTTCTCCATTTCTCCTTTGGGCTTCTACACTTGAGGTAGGGATATTCTACACCTTAATATGATTTTTAACCTAGTTATTGATTGTTATGTATAAATGGTGAAATTTTGGGAGTATTTGAGTAAACCTAGGGTTTGGATTCAAATTAAAAAGAGGGGTTTCTATGTTGTGCTACATAAATGACTATGGGGTTATCTTGTGTTTGAATAGTGGGTTTTAGTCTTTGGGTTAATATTTGAAAAATGAGGGAATTTGCTCCAATATATGGTGAATAATTATTTTGTCTAATAATGGGATTAGTATGAGAAATGTGAAATTAGGAGGATGTATGAATGGATCATGTGGTTGGATTTGTTTAAATCACTCACCTTTGGAAATTTGATGAATTATCTATTATAAAGATTGTATATCTGTTTAGAAATATCTGTATTGGGCTATTAGTGAAGGATAGCTATGATTGTTGTAGAAATTGCATAAGAATTAGGTGAATTGAAACTAATCGTTTAATTTTGTCCTTGAATATGATGGTATGTTAAAACATTGAATATGTATAATGTTTTGGGAGGAGAAAGGGGATGTACTCCATGTTTTGGGAGGAGATAGGGGATGGACTCCATTGAAATTAAGTAATCGGAGTGTCCAGGGTGAAAATCCTGAAATCATGTGTATACATGGGTGCCGATCCCACGGACGAAATTTTTGTAAAATGACAAGATTGAAGTGCTTCTATCATAGTTATGTTGATTGAGAACCACTGAGTTGTAGTCTAAGTTGGGGTATTCGGGGAATTATAAACTTGGCTTATGAGTTGAAATGAAATGAATTAACTTGAAATGAATAAATGGAAATGGATTGAGATGTGAATATCGGTACTGTGTGGTCATGTGAAGAATGTGCGTTGGTCATAAATATTGAATACATTTCTGACACTTATATCTTAGTTAAACCTCATATATTGTGATAGACTGTTTCTACTGGACTTTGGCTCACCCTACTTGGGAAACTATTTTTAGGTACCGGTGACATACTTTCTCCAAGGACATAGCTTGGGAGAACCTAGGAGCTGGAGGCTCTATTTTGTGTTTTGTGTTTAAGTGTTTATTCGACCCAAGGGCTTATATATGTACAGAGCTTATGACTCTCTTTTGTTGTAACCAAGTCATGTCTTGGAAAGATGTAAGCCCGTAGGACATTTATTTTGTTGTTATTAACTGGTGTTACATGCTATAGATTCAGGATGAAAATTTATGAATGTATATTGCATGTATTATCTTTTGTAATATAGACTCTGATGAATGAAAGTATATCAATTCTATTATGCTCACTTCTCTTATGAGTTGGATTACTTGTACTATTTCGGGGGCGTTACAATGGTCGTTGAAAGAAATGAAATGAAATGAAATTTCTTTCTCATTAGGTCGGAAATTAATGTGATGGCAGTGCTTTATACAGGTAGAATGTTTTGGTTGTTGAAGGAATGAGTTGTTCCACATTATCATTAGATAAAACGTCTAACAAAAATTAATTTGAAAGTAACAAATCTTATTATTTTAATGGATAAAAGTCAATTTGAGACACTAAATGTATATACCCTTAGAGCTCTAAATAAGTTTTTCTACAACCAAGTCAAGTAGGTAATTATGAAAATTATTCAATATTATTTGCGACACTATCACAAATGAATAGTCACTGTGCTTGGAGCATCCAATACAACCGTTCAAGAAATTGTAAAACTTAAATCTTGACAGAAAACTCAAAATTGTGGTTCGTTAATGGCCTGTCAAATTTTGACAATGACCAAACTTTGTGCCAGCAAAATTTGAAAAATAACTAAATGAAAGTAGTGTCAAATTGCAGTTCGTTAAAAGAACAACTTTGCATTTTGCCACTGCAGGAAATATGGCTTTTAGCGGCATTTGAAAAACATCACTAAATTCGTCAAAAATGTCGCTAAAACTTTTAGTGACGTTTTATTGTAAACGTTGATGACGCGCCCATCGCTATATGTTTACGACGTTTAAAAAATGTCGTCTTTGACTTTTTGGTGATGTTTTAAAAACGTTGTATTATAGTTGCCAGCGGCGAAGATTTTCGGTAGCATGATGTCATATTGACACCTATAGTGGCATGTTTTTACAAAATGCCACTAAATGTTATTTCTTCCCTTCCATTGGTGATTGCTTTTTTCTAGATTAGTTTTATATTGGGTAAATTACACTTTACACCAAATCTCATTTTAGCTCCTACACATGAAATCATGACAACCAACGCTTTGCGCTTTTGGCTGAATCCCACTTTGGTCCCTACACATGAAATCGTGACAGTCAACCCCTGTATTTTTAATCAAATCCCACTTTGGTGTCTACATAGTTGTCAATGTCCATTTTTCTGTTACTTCATTTTTAAATCTTTAAGAAAATTCAGTCATGTGACAAAAATGTAACTACGAAATGAAGGTAAGAGAGAAAAAGCATTCATGTTTCCCATCAATACACTTTGTCCTACATGATAAGCATAGGAGAGTTATATAATACAATATATATACATATAAATTCGTATGGTAAAAATTAAGATGAAAAGGTAAGAAAGTAGTGCTTTTAAATAATAAAAAAACATGCGACAAACAAATCAAAGAAAAGGAAAGACGAATAGACAAAAGACTGTGTTTTGGTGAAAAACAGAGTTTCGTGATTTCAATTTATGCAAAACCCTAGTTCATATTCTTAATTAATTGTTCACAATCTGCGTTTTGTTTTAGCCTAATACAGTCATATTTTGATGTAAATTTTGGGATAAAATGTGTATTGATAGAAATGTAGGTGATTTCCTTTTTTACCCTCATGTCATAGTCACATTCTTATTACATGACTAGATTCTACTAAACATTTAAACAATTGAGTAACAAAAATAGGGCATTGACATTTGTATAGGGAACAAAGTGAGATTTGACCAAAAGTACAGGTGGTTGACTGTTATAATTTCATGTGTAAGGACCAAAGTGGAATTTGAGCAAAAATGCAAGAGGTTGACTGTCATGATTTCATGTATAGCGGCTAAAGTGAGATTTGGTGCAAAGTGTATGGGTGCAATGTGTAATTTACCCAAATATGGTTGTTGAAAGTGTAATCCTACTCCCACTACGATATTTAATATTGCTCAAATCTTTTTCCCACTTTGACTAATGATCAATATGGTTGTTGTCATTTAACATGCGAAAGCGTAATTTATCCATTTAATATGGTCGTTGAAAGAAATGAAATGAAATCAAATGACTATCTCATTAGGTCAGAAATTAATGTGATGGTAGCACTCTATGGAGTTAGAATGTTTTGGTTGTTGAAGGGATGTGTCGTCCCACATTATCACTAGATAAAACATCTAATAAAAATTAACTTGAAAGTGACAAATCTTATTATTTTAATCTATAAAAATCAATTTGAGACACTAAATGTATATACTCTTAGAGCTCTAAATAAGTTTTTCTAAAACCAAGTCAAGTTGGTAGTTATGAAAATTATTCAATATTAGTTGCGACACTATCACAAATGAAAAGTCACTGTGCTTCGAGCATCTAATACAACCGTTAAAGGAATTTTACAACTTAAATCTTGACAGAAAACTCAAAATTGTGGTTCATTAATGGCCTGTCAAATTTTAACAATGACCAAACTTTGTGCCAGCAAAATTTGAAAAATAATTAAATGAAAGTAGTGTCAAATTGTAGTTCATTAAAAGAACACCTTTGCATTTTTCCACTGCAGGAAATATGGCTTTAACGGTGTTTGAAAAACGTCACTAAAATCGTCAAAAATGTTGCTAAAACTTTTAGTGACATTTTATTGTAAACGTTGATGACGTGGTCGTTGCTATATGTTTACGACGTTTAAAAAAACATAGTCTTTGACTTTTCGGTAATGTTTCAAAAACGTTGTCTTATAGCTACCGGCGACGAAGATTTTCTGTAGCATGACTTCATGTGGACATTTATAGTGGCGTGTTTTTACAAAGCGCCACTAAATGCTATTTCTTCTCTTCAATTGGCGATTTCTTTTTCTAGATTAGTTTTACATTGGATAAATTACACTTTGCACCAAATCTCATTTTGGCTCCTACACATGAAATCATGACAACCAACGCCTTGCATTTCTGGTCAAATCGCAGTTTAGTCCTTACACATGAAATCGTGATAGTCAAATCCTATACTTTTAATCAAATCTCACTTTGGTCCCTACACAACTGTCATTGTCCCCTTTTTTTTTTATTACTTCATTTTTAAATCTTTAACAAAATCCAGTCATGTGACAAAAATGTGATTACGAAATAAGGGTAAGAAAGGAAAATCATTTATGTTTCCAACCAATACATTTTGTTCTACGTGATAAGGACATGAGAGTTATATAATACAATATATATACAGTTGCATGGTAAAAATTAGGATGAAAAAGCAAAGAAATGGAGGTTTTAAAATTAAAAAAATGCGACAAAGAAATCAAAGAGAAAGAAAGATGAATAGACATAATACTACATTACGATGAAAAACTAAGTTTTGGATTTTCGATTTTTGCAAAACCCTAATTCATTTTCTGAATAGTTCACAATCTGTATTTTGTTTTAGCCAAATATAGTCATATTTTGATGAAAATTTTGGCATAAAGTGTGTATTGGTGGAAAATGTAGATGCTTTTCATTCTTACCCTCATGTCGTATTCAAATTCTTATCACATGTCTAGATTTTGTTAAACATTTAAACAATTGAGTAATTGAAAGGGGACATTGATATTTGTATATGGACCAAAGTGAGATTTAACCAAAAGTACGGGGGGTTGATTGCTACAATTTCATGTGTAAGGAACAAAATGGTATTTAATTAGATGTGCAGGAGGTTGACTGTCATTATTTCATGTGTAGCGGCCAGAGTGGGATTTAGTGCAAGGTGTAGGGGTGGAAAGTGTAATTTACCTTAATATGGTTGTTGAAAGTGTAATGTTGTTCCCACAACCATATTTAATATTGTTCAAATCCTGTTCTCACTTTGACTAATGATCAACATGCTTGTTGCCATTTAATATGCGAAAGTATAATTCATCCATTTAATATGGTCGCCGAAAGAAATGAAATAAAATGACTTTATCATTAGGACAGAAATTAATGTGATGATAGCACTCTATACAACTAGAATGTTTTGGTTGTTTAAGGAATGAGTCGTTCTACATTATCACTGGATAAAACATCTACTAAATTAACTTGAAAGTAACAAATCTTATTATTTTAATCGATAAACATCAATTTGAGACACTAAATGTATTTACTCTTAGAGTTCTAAATAAGTTTTTCTAAAACCAAGTCAAGTTGGTTGTTATGAAAATTATTCAATATTAGTTGCGACACTATGAAAAATGAATATTCACTATGTTTGGGGCATCCAATACAACCGTTAAAAGAATTGTAAAACTTAAATTTTGACAAAAAAAACGCAAAATTGTGGTTCGTTAATGGCCGGTCAAATTTTGACAATGATCAAACTTTGTGCCTGTAAAATTTGAAAAATAACTAAATGAAAGTAGTGTCAAATTGCAGTTCGTTAAAACAACACTTTTGCATTTTGCCACTGCAGGAAATATTGCTTTTAGCAGTGTTTGAAAAACGTCACTAAATTTGTCATAAACTTCACTAAAACTTTTAGTGATGTTTTATTGTAAACACCGATGACATGGCCGCTGAGGCAAAGATGGACGGTGGTGAGGTCAAGATGGATGGTGATGCTGACAGTAGAGAGGAGAGGATGGCAAACGGCAGTGCTTGAAAAGGTGAGATGAGTGGCGCAATTTAGAGGGCCAATTGTAATTAGGCGTGATTTTGGTGATACAGACATTAGAAGGCTTTGAATTTGTTTTAATTTGTTTTCCCTACAACAGTGTTGGTCGGCCAAGATCACATAGCAAAGCGATATCGTTTTGACATCTGCGACCAAATTGCATTAGTCGCTAAAAGCTTTTAGACTTCCGTCCAATGTTTCACCTTCCTACATAAATTTTTGGCGACTAAAATTTCAAATTAGTCGCAAAAAATCAGTTTTGTGCAGCTAAACAACTTTAGTCAGTAAAAGTAAGAAAATTTAGCTACCAATTTTTTTATTAGTCAGCAAAAATATTTTTTTTGCGACTAAAATTTTTTAGTCGATAAAAGTATAATTTCCTGTAATGTCAGAGCTTTTGTCCTCATAATAATAAGTGACTCAGTATTTAATGGAAGGCATTTACTTATCATAGGTCCCATATCACATGCCAAGAGGACAAGACAAAGGTACATTTGTCGGTGAATGCTATGCATTCACATGATCAAGTCACTTAAAGGGGGACCATTGCCAAAACCTTTCAAGGTTGGTTTGATTGAGTGAATTATAATATAGGTTTGGTTATAAATTTTATTATTTGAATTAAATTTAATGGTCAATTTATCCAACAAAATTAACGAATTTTTTAATTCCCCAACTAATAATGTAAAGCACACATATAATTGAAATTATATATTTTTATATTTGTTGTAAAACAAACGTGGATAAGTAAAAATTATGTATCTCATTAATCCAATTGAATAACAAATCCTACATTAATCTCATCAATTATTAATTCTTTCACTATTAATTTTACGAGCCGTGCTTCAGACCCCCACTGGGGGTCAACCCCCAGTGAGGTGGCGCCGTCCCATTCGCCGAAATTCAAAAAAAAAAAAAAAAAAAGCAATCGTTTTTTTTTCAGTCAATCACCCTCTCCTCCGTACGACCCCACTGAGGGTCTCAGGCATTTTTCTAATTTTACTAATCAACCATACTTAAAGTTCGTACTCAGTGTGTGTGTGTGTGTGTGTGTGTGTGTGTGTGTGAAGATGCCAAATTCAATGAATTATAGCCCATGTTAAAAGTAGTGTCAATTCATGGTTAATGAGTATGAAAGATAGACACTAACAAATATTATTTTTTAAATTAGATGATGAAGTTTTCAAAATAATGATGATGTAGTTATCTAACAGTTGATTTTGAATTTTGATTTGTTTTACAATCTTCTAAAATGAAATAGAGATTTTCATTTCACTACGAAAAGGAGATGATAAAAATCCCATGAATAAAATTCTATTCCCAAAACTTTTGTGGTGGTTTATTTTTGAAAAAATTTCAGTCCAGTGGCAATTTTTAAAAATAATTACAAATAAATGGTATATTTTATAAATATTAATAATTAAAATTATAAATTTTTTCATGTACATGTAATAATTTTAAGGAATTATCATTGATGCGTAATTTTTTCAATATTTTTTTCCCACTATGGGATTGTATATAGTAAGTTTGGACTTGTGGTGGTTGTTAGACTTGGTTGATTCTTGACTTTCTAGCTATTATTAGGCTAGTAGTATAAATTGATATAATATTTTACATATTTGTAATTAATCTTTTATTGATTGAAAAATAAAATAAAATTGGAGGATTTGTTGGAATCAAACCCAATTTAAGAAGAGCAGTGCTATTCCACATAAATAAATTAGGTTTACTTTTTAAATTCAATGATGTGGTAATTTATTAAAACATTTAAGGAAAATCTCTCTCTCTAATCACCAGACAATCATATTTTTTTTTTTTTACATATTATCAATTCTAAAAAGTGAGTCTAAAAAATAAGTTTACATATCATTTTTCATTGAGGGATCCGAATGGGACAAATTACGCTAACCTTTGGAGATTCAAAAAAAAAAAAAAATCATCGAGTCTCACAAGGAGATATGTGAGTTTATCAACAATTCATTAATTACAATGATGAAAAATAAAGTTGTCACGTCTTTTTCATTGAAATATATATATATATATATATATATTTTCTTGTTTATCCCTGTTTTTACACACCATTTGAAATATTAATATTGTTTGCTTTAGTTTTACCAAAAGGAGATATGTGTAATTATACTAGATTTGTGAGACTTAATAGTTTTTCTAAACCTTAAGGGTGGCTAATGTAATTTATCGAAAACTATCAAATTTTAAGTTCTTAAGACCTCCCGCTTCACATTTGAAAAATTACACTTACCCCCTTGTCAAATTAAAATGACATATTATCTCGTAGCCTTTATACATATAAAATAATAAAATAATACAGATATTTTGTTCATGTAATTTTAAGGGAAATAACAATCATCTTCTTTGGTTTAACTTATACAAAAAATTGAGTTTTTAAATTTTTCGTTTTTTTTTTACTGAATTTTTTTAATATTTTAAACATTTTTTTAAAAATTTTTTTAGATACACCTAATCTAGATATACTTAAGAAGTATTTTTTAAACTCACTAAATACAAAAAATTAATACATTATCTTATTTTGTTGTATTCAATGATTTTTTTAATACATCATCTTTTCATATTTCATAACTTCTCATAACTTCTAAATGAGTAGGAGGATGCCACATGTCCTGTAATTATATAAATAATAAATAATAATAAAAATTGCAGATTTATGGTGTCAACAATTTGTAATCATCACTCAATAAGAATATATTCAAGTAGAATTTAATGATGAAAAATTGTAAAATGTAGCCGGATGACAGAAAAAAGAAATGGCAGGAAAAAAGGCAAGATGGTGATTTAAAATATTTTGGAGGATGACATCAGCAATTCAAGGACAATTTGTAATGTTACAAACTTCAAGGAGGAAAATGTAACTTTTCAAATGTGAGGAGGAAATCTGTATTAAATAGAAACCTCAGGGGGTGTCAATGTAATTTACCCTCTATATTCAGGTCACTTTTATTATGTTAGGTGAGAATAGGATATGACATAGGATAAAAGAAGTGAATTATTTTTTACCATTGGATGAATGATAAACAAGTGGTAGGATATCCAATATTGTTGAGGTGGTATTGCATTTTTTGAGAGACAAATATCCAGAACAACCAAACATAAAATAAGGAAGAAAATATGTAGGCTCTACCAAATTTTATGTCGAGTCAACCCCATAACCCCTTTGGTATACATTGAATAAATATATTTAATGATATAATTTTGTGATATTTTTTACATTGTGTAGATGGAAATTAATATTGCACTTCACACATTTATTACAATTATTTTTTTCTTATATACATGTTCACCCCCAAAGATAAAAAAAGTCACGTATCAATCCCTATATTAATGCGAAAGTGCAACAGAAAACATAATCATAGCTTTTTAAAAAAATAAGATGTGTATTTATTAATGTGCTTCACATCACTTTTGTGTTTTGAGAAATGCTATTTACCTTTCTTTTTTTTTTCAAAAAAAAAAGATGCTTTGTGAGATATTACAATATCTGCGGATCTTAGTTTTGGGATAACCAATTGACGATCAGATTTAATCCAATTTAAAAGAAGGAATTCATCACTCAGATATCTAATGAAACTCAGTCATGTGCCACTGAAGATGTCAAGTATCGATTGAAATATAACGCAAATTTTCCAAAAAAGAATCAACTAGACAAAATTAATATTTCACGCCTCTAAAAATTGAACCTTACACCCCTATAAAAAGGACTACCTTATCCACGAGGCTTGCACCCGATGGTAATGCTATTTACTTCACCTCTTATACTGTGGAGTCTTTTGGGAAGCTGATGAAAAGGCAGCTTTTAGCTTTTTATTCATTTTAAGTCACATCACTTCTCACATCACTTATCTATAAAAATACAAAATAAGATAAAAAAGTCAAAAAATTAATTTTTTTGTCAATTTTTCAAAACACCCCTATGTGTGTATATATGAGGCTATCATAATTTTAAAAAAATAGTACAACTCATGGCATCACGTGAAAAGCCCCCAGGAAAATATTTTTGGTGATACAACATAATAGTCCTCCTGTGTCTAACAGTAAAAAATGTACTCAGAATTCTATTTATTTATTATTATTATTTGGGTGAATTACATTGACACTCATAAATTTTTTATTTAATACAAATTTTTTCTTCATATTTAAAAAATTACACTTACTCCTCTATCATATTAAAATAATATATTTGTCCTTTAACCTTTATACATATAAAATAATAAAATAATATACATATTTTGTTCATGTCATTTTAAAAGAAATAATAATTATCTTCTTTAGTTTAACTCACACAAAAACTTAAATGTTTTTATTTTTCGTATTTTTTTTTAAAAAAAAATTTACTGATTTTTTTAATATTTTAAGTATTTTTTTAGATACATGTAATCTAGATATACTTAAGAATTATAATATTTTGTGATTTTTTAAAATTCACTAAATACAAAAATATAAAAATTTAATACATTATTTTATTTTGTTGCATTCAATGAATTTTTTATTAACATTTTTTGTACAAGTTTTGTACTTTTTAAATATATTTAAATTAAATTGATCTAATCTAGATATTATGGTGGAAATAAAAATGAAAATTATATTCATATGTAAAAATTTATACAAAAAATACCATAAAAATGTTGTAATAGTGATATTATTGTAAATATAAATGATATTTATGAGTGTTTTGTTTTAAAGTGAAAGACCACCATTAAACTATATCATTGTTTTTGAAAATTTTATATTAAATTTATGTTTGTATATTATCACTTAATAAGAATAGGTTCAGGTAGAATTTAATGATAAAAATTCGTAGAATGTAGTCAGATGATAAAAATAAGAAATGGCAGAAAAAATGACAAGATGGTCAATTAGAAAATTTTAAAATATGACATTAGCAATTTAAGGAATAATTTATAATAAAATTATAACATCAAAGAGAAAAATGTAATTTTTCAAATGTGAAAAAGAATTTTTATTAAATAAAAACCTCACGCAGTGTTGTGTAATTTACCCTTATTTTTTTTTTATTGAAGGTAACTTGCATTTCAACATGATGTCCATTTATGCAGATTATAAACCTACAGTATTTCTATTAACAAAGAACAACCATCACCAAAAAAATAATAATAATAAATAAATTGTCACCATACATATCAAATGACACCATCACTTCGTTTTTTTTTTTTTTTTTTCTCCGGTTGGTTTTATTTTTATATAGTTATTGTTGTAAAACATAAAAACAATTATATGTTCCCAGCCCTCAAAGGTCGAGTTTTTGTTGTTGTTGTTGCTTTTTATTTTTTTTATTTTGAATATTTTTAAAATCTAAACTATTTATGAAAGTAACTAATTTTCAAACTATTTATTAAATTAATTGATTTTTTAAAAGAAAAATGATACACATGCTTACTTTCAAAATCGAATGGTGTGAAAGTGATATTATTGGTTGATGTTTAGGGAAGATATGAGACGGAATCTTGCCTTAGATATTCTAATTGATTAGAAGAACATTGAGGCTTGAAAAGTGAATCTTACTTTTTGAAAATCCTAAGTGATTCGTGATTAGATTAGTATATAAAATATTCCAATTCCCAAATATTTAAAACACTCAATCTAAATCATCAAGCACTTACGAAAGTAATTTAGATTGTTGTTTTATGAATAAACAATAAATCGAACCAAACGATTTTTACGTAGAAAAACCACAATTGAAGAACCTTCAATTGTAATAAAAAACCAAGGGCGAAACGCCACTAATCAATCCACTATTGAAGAAAGAAAGATTACAAAGATAATATACAAATTATCCAACTCAGTCAATTTGCCTTCAAATCTTCTGTAATTCTTTCACCAAGCCTTCGTCTCAGAACTGATCCACCTGAAGTTGAATCTACAACTTCACTTGTTGAATTAACGACTACGTACAGAATCAAACGCCTTTTGAAACTCTACGTTTGAATCTTCGGAATCTACCGAAGAATAACACTCTTGTATGTATTCGATCAACCTCCTTGATATGTTCTTCTCAATTCATGAGTTTAATACTCATTCAATTTTATCAAGGAAAAACTCACAAAAACTCTACAGAAGAAAACCTTAAAAAACCTTAAAGTAGATCTGAAAGAGTAATCCTAGTTTTTGGAGAAAACCAACTAATTATAGAAATCCGGATTCTGAAGCTCGCTCGAGCGAAGCTTCTCTCGCTCCAGCGAGAACCTTAACTCACGTGATTTCCATAAGTGCCTTCGCTCAAGCCACGAAACCTTCACTCAAGCGAGGAATAAACTCTTTCAGGTTTTTATGCAGACGCAGTTTTTCGCTCGAGCCACCAATGCTTTGCTCGAGCGCACAATCACCTCTTTCAGGTTTTAAGCCAGACGCAGTCCTTCGCTCGAGCGAGCAAGACAAAACAACACAGAAAAGTAACAACTTGGAAACCAATCTTGATGAACAAACATTCTGCACAAAAGTAACCAATCTGCACAACATAAACTGGAAAAGAGTTGTTATGCAACATAAAAAACCATCAAGACACCAATCTGCACAACATAAACTGGAAAAGATTTGTTATGCAACATAAAAAACCATCCTGATAAAAAGTAAGCAATATAATATTTAAACATGGCCAACTGCTGCCAGCAAAAGTATACCATGAGTATCATATACATCCATATACATCAAAACATATCATATCCCATAACCAGCAAAACATATCCCAAACCTATATACCTTGTAAATCATACTCCCCCCTTTTTGTCCGGGAGTGACTCAAAAACAATCATAGACAGCATAATCAAAACTATCCAAAGTAATAACAAAAATTGTCCAAGAGAAGCATATGCCAAAAGCTAAGAATGAGAAGATGGTGGCTGCTGCAACTGAAGAAAAGAAAGTATCTGAGCAAGCATGGCACTCTGCTCATCAAGGCGGCCATCAAGAGCATCAAGGCGCGCATCCAAAAGATCAAGGCGACGTGTAACTGACTGCTTAAAGTGCTGTAGCTGGCCACGAAATGAGCGAGGACGCAGCTCAGGAAGATCAGGGACACCAGCAGTGGCTGCATTAAACTCCTCCTCCTCTGCCAGGGGATTATCATCACCTGCACCAGAACTCCCAACCCCCGACACACTCCCCCTCACATGGGCTTGACTCTGGGAAACTGTGAGCTTGGTGATGGGTTTTATAGGATGTGCAAACTCATCATCATCAGAAACAGGAATATCAAGAGAAGTGAGAAAACGAGTAAGCAAACACCCATAAGGAAGCCCCAAAGACTTTCTACCCTCAAAGACCCAATCGTTTTCGAAACAATCATCTCTGGAAGATCAATGGGAAGTTTGTGATGTATACAATACAGCACATATCCCTGGTCCTGGGTAATGTGCGAGGAATGGGTGGTGACATAAAGATTCGCACACACAATGATATTCATAAGACGGAACCGAGAAAGCACCTCATTTTGCTGAATGAGTGCCCCAGCAAGCCAAGTCGGTCAACTCCACATAATTCAGACGCAACACAATCAAAATCAACACCGGACCGAGTAAGAAACGGAAAATGACAATTACAAACCTCAGGAAGATCAAGAAAACAGCCGAAATACATCCCCAGTGATAGCAAGTGACTTCTTCCTAACCCACGTCTTAAAGGATGCCGGAATTTCTTTCCGAATGGAATGGATATTGCAATAGAATTCTCGGATGAGACTCAAATTTTGTGGACCAGAAAAATGCAACACTTGATCTCTGCCTAATGAATCAAATAAAGACCGAATGGTAAGAACCTCAAAGGCACTTGGGAGGATATTTCGCTCTAAATGGACTTTACGAGATGCAAACGACTCTCTAAACAACTTGGCCTTTTCTTTTGACTCGAACTTTTCAGTGTTAAAAGGGGGACGAGAAACAGTGGTTTTACGACGCTTGGAGCTTTCAGCCATGACTAAAACAACCCACAACCCATAGATGAAAGATAAACAGCAAACCCCAGAAAAGACACCCAAATCCGCAAATCCAAACCAAGGAGCACAATGATAACCAGAGAATCCCAAAACCCAAAATAAAGAAGGTATGAGAACAACATTAGTCCAACAAGCAAAAAACATCAGTCCAACATTAGTCCTACAAGCAGAAAACATTAGTCCAACATTAGTCCAAAACAAAGAAAGCATGAGAATCCCAATACTCAGACCACAGTTTTAAACACTAAAATGTTGAAGTGAAACACATTAAACCCCCTACCAAGAGTAGAATAATAGAACCCCCAAATCCAAACAACAGATCACATTTTCACAAGATAATATATGAAGACAAAAACAATCCCAAATGTGAAATCCTAAATCAAAATCCCGAAATTTAAACCCTAGCAAAGAACAAAGTACAATGCTCCAACTTACGAACACTAGAGACAAATGAGAGACACAAAAATAGTATGAAATAATCAAAAGCAACAAGAATAAAACCCAGATGAAAATAGAGCATATGCACATTCATAGGACAAACGAAGAAGAGAAAAAAAAAAAAAAAAAAAAAAAAAACCTTACCAACTGGAGAATGCACAAGAATGAACAGAAAAGCCCCAAAACCAAGAGAGAAATCACAGACGAGGCCAACAATGGACAACTCAGAAACCCTATGGGAGAGAGAGAGAGAGAGAGAGAGAGAGAGAGAACACGAAGAAGGAGGGGAAAAAAATAAACTGAAAAGACACCCCTTTAGAATTTGAACCGCGACAGGTCGCTTGAGCGAATACTTTCTCGCTCGAGCCAAGAACTTGTCGCTCGAGCAAAAAATACATGCTCTCAAGTCTAATACAGTAGCAGAAGCACGCTCGAGCGAGGACTCCTTCGCTCAAGCGAATAAGAGAAAAAATAAAACCCAAAAAAAATAATTTTTTTTTTAAAAAAACAAAAAACAAGATATTCAATATCATGAGGTGAGACCTGGAACACAAGTCGATGATCACATTTGGCCAAAATTGATACTAAGATGAAATAATCCACATATCATGAATCCTGCAAACTTGCAATTTTAAAAAAACAATGACACTGGAAATCGTGAGCAAAGTCGATAAAATATAATCAGTGATCATAAGCCACATGAGAATGTACAACTCAAAATCCAACATGAGATCTCACAAAATAAAGTGTGTGTGTGCAATCCATGAGAGTCCACTGAGCTAGAGTTAATCCTCGTAGTGATCGGATGGCTGGACCTCCACCAAGAGTAACTTAACAATACAGAGAAAAGTCAAACCACTAGGAATCACAGGGTATTTGTTGAGTAAAAGCGGAGGCTCCCCCTCAATCAATTAGTCCCCCCTTTTTTTTTATTTTTTTTTCAGACTTTTTCTTTCTTGTGGGCACTCACTGGTGGCATTCACGCTCAAGAGTATGGAAACCAAACCAGAGAAGAATGAAATCAATAATGGATGGCCTGGTTGGTGCCTCTGAGGTAGCCTTTTCCTAATGCCCGGACTTCAAGGAACTGAGGGAGAAACCATGGAAGTGAAAACAGATGGTAGATGGTTAAGAGATTCAACATCACCCATGATATACTAGTATCGGTCAATTCCACTGTAAAAGTACAAGAAACACCGTTAGTGGTTCATAGAGAACTTTGATTACTTGTGCGGAAACCCCTGCAACAATCTATCTCAAGGATGTGTACAGAATGAGATCATGAGGTTAATGAGCATGGGCATTCAAAATGAGCTATGAACAAAGAACAATGAGTTCTTGTAAGCAGCATGAGTAGTGTACATATAAATTTGGATGCAAGAAAAATAGATATCAATGAGAATGAGATTATAGCATCCAAGCACACATAAGGTCAAACACTCACACTTACTCAAGGAACAAGAAACACTTTAGTGATCGAGCATGACACCCAAAGTCTTTCTAAGGAACTCAAACCGAAGAAGATCAAGGGGTTTTGTAAAAATATCAGCTTTTTGATGCTCAGTGGGTACATGCTCAAGAACAACAAGGCCCTCTTCCACTAACTCTCGAAAAAAATGATGACGAATGTCAATGTGTTTGGTTCGAGAGTGTTGGACAGGATTTTTTGAAATGTTTATGGCACTTGTGTTATCACAAAAAAGAGTGAGAGTGTTCTGTTCTATCCCATAATCATGAAGCATTTGCTTCATCCACAGCATTTGTGCACAACAACTCCCTGCAGCAATGTACTCAACCTCAGCAGTCGAAAGAGAGATGGCATTTTGCTTTTTACTATGCCAGGAAACCAAATTATTCCCAAGGTAAAAACAACCCCCAGATGTTCTCTTCCTATCATTCGCACACCCTGCCCGGTCGACATCAGAAAAACCAGTAATTTCAGCTATAATATCAGTAGAAAACCAAACCCCATACCCCAATGTCCCATTCACATATTTGATGATGCGTTTGACCGCAAGAAGATGAGACTCTTTAGGACTGGCTTGGTAACGGGCACAAACACCTACACTGAAGGCAATATCAGGACGACTGGCTGTGAGATAAAGAAGACTCCCTATCATACTCTATAAAGGGTAGGATCAACATCAATACCAGAGGAATCTTTGGAAAGGTGAAGACTGGTGCTCATGGGAGTACAGGCATGTTTGGCAGACTCAAGACCAAACTTAGACACAAGACTTTTGGCATACTTAGTCTGAGAAACAAAATATTCCAGAAGGAGACTGTTTAATTTGAAGACCCAAGAAATAGGACAACTCTCCCATCATGCTCATCTCAAACTCATGTGTCATACAATTCGAAAAATATTTCACAAGATGATCAGTAGTGGATCCAAACACAATATCATCAACATAAATCCGAGCAACAAGAATATGAGACTTAGTATGTTTCACAAATAGAGTCTTATCCACAATACCCGTTTGAAAGTCATTATCAAGAAGAAAGGTAGTAAGTCTATCATACCAAGCCCGAGGGGCTTGTTTCAACCCATAGAAAGCCTTGTCTAACTTGTAGACATGATTTGGACATTTAGGGTCCTCAAACCCTTTTGGTTGCTCAACATATGCCTCTTCTTTCAAGTACCCATTTAGAAAGGCACTTTTTACATCTATTTGAAACAATTTGAAACCAAGATAACAAGCAACACCAAGTAAAATACGAATAGATTCGAGGCGTGCAACTGGGGCAAACGTCTCATCATAGTCAACACCTTCTACTTGAGTGTAACCTTGAGCAACCAACCTAGCTTTATTCCTAACCACAGTACCATTATCATCAGATTTATTTTAAAGATCCACTCGGTACCTATCACATTCATGTCTCTAGGTCTAGGAACTAGAGTCCAAACATTGTTATGTTCAAATTGACCTAATTCTTCATGCATAGCATTGACCCAACTATCATCTAGCAAGGCCTCTTTAAAATTCTTAGGTTCAATTAATGAAACATAACACATATGTGATACCTCATCCCGAATCTTTCATTCGATCCGATACACTTCCAATCACCTGTTGAGCTAGATGATTCAGTTTCACCCTTGCTGATGGTTTGAACTCAGGACTTGTGGTGACAGTAGCATCAGGAGTGATGTCTCTTTGAACACTCTTTGGACTTTGACTTACCTGTGAGGATGGTGCTGTCTCAACTTCTTGAGCTTGGAACTCAGCTTCTCTTTGACTTTGTGGTTTAGTATCCAAGATTGGAGACTCACCATTGTCATCCTCATTTGTTGCTGGAGTAGGGGAACCTGTATCATCTATAACCACATTGATAGATTCCATTAAAGAAGAAGTTCGCAGGTTATAGACTCGAAAAGCCCTACTAGTGGTTGAATACCCTAGAAAAATACCTTCATCACTTCGGGAGTCAAATTTGCCCAAAGGCTCTCTATCTTTGAAAATGTAACACTTATTCCCAAAAGTTTTGAAGTATTTTACATTAGGTTTCAATCCCTTCCACAACTCATATGGAGTTTGTAAAGTGCCGGGCCTTAAATACACGCGATTTATGACATAAACAGCAGTATTTAGGGTTTCAACCCAAAACTTTGGAGGAAGTTTCTTACTAAGGAGCATGACCCTAGCCATTTCTTGAACAACTCTGTTCTTCCTCTCAACAACTCCATTTTGTTGTGGAGTAATAGGTGCAGAAAATTCATGCTTAATTCCATGCATATCACAAAAATCCGAAAACAAACTATTTTCAAACTCACGACCATGATCAGTTCGGATTCTTATGATACGCCCAATGGAAACACCCTGTTCATTTTGGATTTTAAGGACTAAGGCCTGGAAAGCATCAAACGTATCAGATTTTTCCCTTAAAAAATTTACCCACGAAAATCGAGTAAAATCATCAACAGTTAAAAAAATGTATCTTTTACCTCCAATGCTTTCAGTGCGAGTAGGTCCCATTAAGTCCATGTGAACCAATTCAAGAGGACGTTTGGTTGTAAAGCTGTTCACCTTTTTATGAGGGGCACGGTTTGCTTTCCAAGTTGACATGGTCCACACACATGGTTCAGATTCTTACCCAGTTTAGGTACTCCTCTCACAAGCTCTTTGTTGGCTATCTTAGTTAGGTCTTTGAAATTCATGTGACCTAATCTTTGATGCCACAAATCAATGTTACTTATGATGGCAGAGTGACAAGTGAGATCATTAGTAGTAACAATCCCATAGCAGTTATCAGATGTGCGAACCCCATGCAAGACAGTATTTCCTTTTTATCCAAAATTTCACATTTATTTTTTGAAAACAATACTTCATGGTGGGAATCACACATTTGACTAATGCTCAAAAGATTTGCTTTAAGACCATCAACAAGAAGAGCATTTTCGAGCTTGGGAAGACCAGCAACACTTATAGAGCCCTTACCAATGACTCTAGAAGTGCCGCCATCTCCAAAGGTAACAATTCCTCCTTCATATTTTTCAAGGGAGGTGAAGTAGGATTTGTTACCGGACATGTGACGAGAGCACCCACTATCAAGATACCACATGTGTGAGTCACGTGCTTTTAGGGCAGTGTGAACAACTAAACAAGTCAAATCATCTTTTCTCACCCAAATCTTTTTGGTCTTGGTAAATGTCTTGGCGTTGTGAGCACCCTCATGAATCTTGGTATTTCTCCTAGACATGTAAGGTTGTCTCCTAACTCAAAAAGTATTCGAATTTCTACCTTTTTGAGACACCTTACCAAACAATTCATAGCAATAAGGATGAATGTGGCCATACCTACCATAGTGATGACAAATAAAAACAGGTTTTACCTCCCTTTTGTTGATCTTACCCCCTTTAGGTAGATGAAGAGAGGGATCACCCTGGTCTACCTTCAGCTTTCCCTTTGCTTGAGTCTTCAGGTCATGTGAAGTAGAGGCCTGTCCCTTGTGAGCTGTCGCACCATAGCCTAGCCCACTTTTGTCACAACCCATTTGTTGAGACCCGAGGATGTCTTCTAAAGATTTGGAACCTTTGTTCCACATGGCAATAGTGGCTCTAGCAATACGGAGTTCTTCATCTTTCTGACAGACTATCTCTTCCAATGTAGCTTGTGACATCTCAAGGCTTTCAAGCTTCTCTTCATATGTGGAATACACCTTCAGAAGTTCATTCCTTTCAGTTTCACAGGATAGAAGTTTTCCACATAAGTCTTGCCTGTCACTTGAGATCTTGATGATATTCTGCTTTGCTGCTACAAGTTCTCCTTTCAGCTTGACATTCTCACTTTCACATGCTTTGAGTTTGAGAGAGAGTTTGTCATTGATTTTGGACAAATTTAGAGATTCCTCGTAAAGCTTTTCGTAAGCTTGTTGCAGTTCATCACCATTAATCTCATCATTGTCTTCTGATGTTTCATCATCCTCTTTTTGCTCTTTATTCTCCTTGACCTCATCCAATCTAGCAACTAAGGCAGGAAAGTTGCTGGATGGTGGTGAAGGTGAATCTCCTCTTTCATGAAATTGGCTCAGAATTTCCCATGCATCTTTAGCCTTTGTGCAGTGAGCAACCTGTTGCTTTTCTTCATCAGAAAGTGCTCCACGAATAGTAATCAGGGCTCTCTGATTGCTCGGATTGTCAGCACTTTCTGTATCTTCTTCAATGGCCTGCCAGCCTTCTAGATCAAAAGCTCTCAGAAAAGCCCTCATTCTAATCTTCCAATACAGGTAGTTACTCCCATCAAAGGTGGGAGCATGATGTAGGTTCTGACCACGAGCTAACTCCGCTGGCTTTGGAAGAGGTTGAGTGAAAGTGGACCAAAATGCCATGAAAGCACTATCCCCGTCTTCTCCGGATTCAGGTTCTTCGGGTTCTTGCTCCGACCCGCTTTCATCATCCCAAGTCACAGTGTAGACTTTCTTTCGATTCTTTTTCGAAGGGCATTCAAGGGCAATATGACCAAACCCTTGACATTCATAGCACTTGACCCCTTGCCCCTTTACAATCTTCTTTTCAGTTTTTGGAGCAAGTTTTGGTGGAAAAGTTTTGGGTTTTTCATTACTTTTGTCTTTTGAAATAGGGTCTCTGAAATTAGACTTCTTTTTCTTCAAATTTTTTTTAAATTGTTTAGTAAACATAGCCGTCATCTCAGACTCTAAATCAAATTCAGTCTTCGGAGTTTTTGCAGTCTCATGAGCACTAGTGAAAGCCACACTAACTTTTGTTTTTTCTTTGAAATCTGGTGGACTTCATAAGTCTGCAAGTTTCCAACCAACTGATCAAGCTTGAGGGTATCAACATTCTGAGCCTCCTCAATGGCTGTCACTTTTGATTGGAACCTCTCGGGTAAAGATCTCAAAATTTTCCAAACAACTTTAGCTTCAGGGATTTTTTCACCGAGTGTGAAACAGGAATTATGATATCACTAAGTTTTGCATAGAAATCATCAAACGTCTCATCTTCGCGCATAAAAAGGGTTTCAAAGGCGGAGGTGAGACGTTGAAGTTTTGTCCTTTTGATAGAAGTAGTACCTTCGTGAATCGTTTCAAGAATGTCCCAAGCCTCTTTTGCTACCTCACACGTGCAGATACAACGAAACTTTTCAGGTGTGACGGAGCAAAACAGGGAATTGAGAGCCTTACTGTTCCAACTCGAGTTTTGGTAATCAATTGTGTCCCATTTATTAAGGGGTTTAGGAATATCAACACCATCAATGGTGACAATAGGTTCACTCCATCCATAGATCACGTAGTGCCAAACTTTCTCATCGATGGATTTTAAAAACGCTCTCATATGAGCTTTCCAATAAAAATAGTTTGTACCATCGAGTAAAGGATGTCTATGGGTAGAGTTACCTTCACGAATAGAATCCATATCACTAGTCACACAAAATCACACTCCTATAGTTTTGATAAAAACAAAGAGTGACCTGCTCTGATACCAATTGAAAATCCTACGTGATTCGTGATTAGATCAGGATTTAAAATATTCCAATTCCCAAATATTTAAAACACTCAATCTAAATCATCAAGCACTTACGAAAGTGATTTAGATTGTTGTTTTATGAATAAACAATAAATCGACCAAACGATTTTTACGTGGAAAAACCACAATTGAAAACCTTCAATTGTAATAAAAAAACCATGGGCGAAATGCCACTAATCAATCTACTACTGAAGAAAGAAAGATTACAAAGATAATATACAAATTACCCAACTCAGTCAATTTGCCTTCAAATCTTCTGTAACTTTTTCACCAAGCCTTCGTCTCAGAACTGATCCACCTGAAGTTGAATCCACAACTTCACTTGTTGAATTAACGACTACGTACAGAATCAAACGCCTTTTGAAACTCTACGTTTGAATCTTCGGAATCAACTAAAGAATAACACTCTTGTATGTATTCGATCAACCTCCTTGATATGTTCTTCTCAATTCATGAGTTTAATACTCATTCAATTTTATCAAGGAAAAACTCACAAAAACTCTACAGAAGAAAACCTTAAAAAACCTTAAAGTAGATCTGAAAGAGTCATCCTAGTTTTTGGAGAAAACCAACTACTTATAGAAATCCGTATTCTGAAGCTCGCTCAAGGGAAGCTTCTCTCGCTTGAGCGAGAACCTTAACTCGCGTGATTTCCATAAGTGCCTTCGCTCGAGCCACGAAACCTTCGCTCGAGCGAGGAATAAACTCTTTCAGGTTTTTATGCAGACGCAGTTCTTCGCTCGAGCCACCAATGCTTTGCTCGAGCGCACAATCACCTCTTTCAGGTTTTAAGCCAGACGCAGTCCTTTGCTCGAACGAGGACTTCTTCGCTCGAGCGAGCAAGACAAAACAACACAGAAAATTACAACTCAATCACACAAGTTTGTTCGCGGGATTGACAAGACTTAGGGACCTAACACTTTTAAAATTGTAGGTTCAAAATGTAATTTTATCTTGAAGATACAAGAGGTTCATACAGTCTTAAGAGGGCAGCCAAAAAGGGAGCAGCTAGTCTTGGATAGAGGTGGTTCCACCCCAGCCACCATTATTTAGAACAAGAATTAATCTGATTGAGATTGTAAATGAAGTCATTCACCAAAAAGAACATATGAGGCGAGTGAACTTTTACCCAAAGAGCCACTCTAACTTTTATAAGATCACATAATTCACCCAAATTCTGCTGGTGGTTTATAAGATTACATATTATTGAGACATTGATTAACAAAGGAAGAGATAGACGAGCCAAGTTCAATTACTTCAATTATTTGAAAGACACAATCTAGAAAAATAAAAGAATGATTTCAGCAAAACAAAGGAGTAGTCAGCCATTTGGTAAGGAACCAACAACCAGAAAACACCCAAGCATTATTAGAATCAAAATATGCAAACAGTGGCCCCTGCATAATGTGGATATAATCACTATTTGTAATAGGCGAGAACTGAGCAAATTGTCTGCACAATCATGAACCCGAAGATGAAAATGGCAGCAAAGACAGCCATGCCTGTACAGGGATTAGCAAAGTAATCGCGTTTCAGCGATGCTAGAAATCTTCAGTGATTGCTTGTGGCCTCACATGTTTTTTCAAAATAGAACCTTCCGAGCGCAACTTCCTTGCAGATGTTGTTGAAGAGATCCGAGGCCTCTTCGCTGGTACCCAAATAGTTATGAAAAATTTCAGCCTTTTCAAGCAACTTAACATCTTCAGCTGAATTTATGAGTGTGTCCATAAAGAAGCCATATGATGTCATGTAACGCGAAACAGCACAACAACATTGCTTGAAAGCAATGAGGTTTCTCAGCAATGGCTCGGTGCCATCAAAAATGGATAAAGTTGGGATTTCAAAACCAGCTCTATGGAACCAACGTAATAGGCCTCGAGGTTTAACGAATTTGACATTGATCGTGTCTTCTACACTACCCGCCACGAACTTGACTCCTGCCAAATCAAGGTCTGATGCAGATGGGAATATGAATTTCTTTTTTCCCGATTTAGGTAATTCAGTTTCATCTTCCTCCCCTTCCCATGGATCATGATAAGGAAGGTAGCACTTGTGTAAGAGATGGAGTATATGATAACCATTTGTATCTGTTGGGTATACCTCCTTTTTAGAACATGAGACCCAATTGGTTTATTAAAAGAATTTAATTTGGTTTGGTGTTAGTTATAATATATTTTTAATATATTATATCTAACTTTTGGAGGCCCAATGGGTATTTAATAATCTATGTGGTAACAGGTAGAGCTTTGATAAAAAGCCCAAGAATTATTGTTTAATTGGTATGAGGCACATCGGTTACGAGATACAGAGTTTCAGTGGGGTTTTTTTTAGCTGCCAAGTATTGATTCTTATTTACTTCATGAGATAGTGCTTCCTGGGTAATCCAATATAAAGCTTGATGTGTGATTCTTGGGTATTCAAGGCTCCATTTGTTTGCTGAGTATTTTGGGCAAGCATTAAGAAGTTTGATTTAGGTCTTCTACAACTCTGTTTCGAAAGCTTTTGTTCATTTATTTGGTGAGGTTCCTCTTGTTTATTTGTAATTATTTGAAATTCACCAAAGGGTGATTTTGTGAGACCATTCATGTCTCGTTTGTAATCGTTTGAAACTATTTGGTTGATAGTGGAATCAGATTTCGATCCCGTAGATGTACCTCACATTGAGGGAACTACATAAAATTCTTGTGTCGTTATTTGTTTAATTTTTCTGCATTAGTTTTTATTCTCATTGATTGATTTACTTGTGGGAAATCATATATTTTCCTTAACAACTAGTATCAGAGCTTACAGTTTATTTGGGCTTGTTTATTTGTGTAAATCAATGGAGGGGAATGTGGGTCGTATGTCTAGCTTCAATGGAAGCAATTGGGTAATGTGGAAAACTAAAATGAATGATCTATTATTTTGTAAAGATTTTTATGGACCCATTAAGGGTGATAGTGGCAAACCTAAGGGTATGAAAGATGATGATTGGAAGAGGCTTTATCGAAAAGCCGTTGATGTTATCCGTCAATGGATTGATGAGAGCGTGTTTCATCACGTTGCTACTAAAACTTTAGCACATGATTTATGGAAAAAAGTAGAAGGCCTTTATGATAGAAAATCAGCCACAAATAAAGCATTTATGTTTCGAAAGTTGGTTAATTTAAAATATAAAGATGGTAGCCCTATTCCGGAACATTTGAATGAAATAAAGAGTATTGTTAACCAACTTACTTCTATGAAAATTATTTTCGATGATGAGTTGTAAGCTTTGATGCTACTTAGTTCTTTACTTGAAAGTTGGGAGACTTTGGTTGTGACGGTTAGAAATTCAGCGCCCGATGGAGTTGTCACAATGAGTCAAGTCACTAGTAGCTTGTTGAATGAAGAAACTAGAAGAAAATCAGTGGGTTTCTCTCATTCGGAAACATTTGTTGTGAGAGGCCGAAGCAAAACAAGGCGGAGGAGTAAGACTCCTCATGGTCGTGATCAAAGCCGTGACAAATCAAGAGATGGTTCTTTTTTCAAAGAAGGACATTGAGTGCTATTATTGCCATGAGAAAGGGCACATGAAGCGAGAATGCCGAAAGCTCAAGAACAAGGAGAAAAGGTGTAACAAAAGTGTGGATAAGAAGCAAGAAGACACAACGGCGGTTACTACTGATGATCTCATGGTTGTTTGTGAAGATAATTGTATCAATTTAGTGGGCCAAGAAAGCAATTGGGTGATTGATTCTGGTGCTTCTTTTCATGTGACTTTTCGAGTTGATTTCTTTACTACCTACACCAAAAGAGATTATGGGTGTGTTCGAATGGGTAATGAAGGTTTGTCCAAGATTGTTGGCATGTATGATGTTTGCTTGGAAACAAATTTGGGCTGGAAGTTGTTGCTTAAAGATGTGAGGCATGTTCCCAACATTCGTCTCAATTTGATATTTACCAGGAAGCTAGATGACAAAGGCTACAACAACAAATTTGGTGATGGAATATGAAAGCTCACAAAGGGTTCTTTGGTGGTGGCTAAGTGCAAGAAGACTCATATACTTTATTCGATGCAAGGAAAAATTTATAAAGGTGCCATCAATGCACTTGAAGATGTTAATTCTACCAAATTGTGGCACAAGCGTCTTGGGCACATGAGTGAAAAAGGGTTACAAGTTTTGTTCAAGAAAGAGCTTCTACCCGATTTGAAAGGTACACATCTTAAAACTTGTGTTCATTGTTTGGCAGGTAAACAACATAGAGTTTCTTTTCGTAAAAATGTTGTTTCTAGAAAAGAAAATGTTTTGGA
The DNA here is from genome assembly GCA_030407325.1 of Camellia japonica. Lineage (NCBI taxonomy): Eukaryota > Viridiplantae > Streptophyta > Magnoliopsida > Ericales > Theaceae > Camellia > Camellia japonica. Next base: position 41,803,398 of record JAPPVO010000017.1, read on the forward strand.
GTTGATTCATTCAGATGTTTGTGGTCCTTTAAAAGTTAGAACACATAGTGGTGCACTTTATTTTGTTACTTTCATTGATGCTTATTCAAGGAAAGTTTGGGCTTTTATACTAAAAAGTAAAGATCAAGTTCTAGATGTATTTAAGCATTTTTAGGCCATGGTTGAAAAAGAAACAGGGCAGAAATTGAAGTGCATCCGAATAGACAATGGTGGTGAATATATTGGGTCATTTGATGAGTATTGTCGCAGCCAAGGTATTTGGCATTAAAAGACAGTTAAGAAAACTCCTTAACAAAATGGCGTTGCCGAGAGGATGAACCGCACCATTGTGGAAAGAACAAGGTGTCTACTTTCACATGCTAAATTGCCAAGATCCTTTTGGGGGTGAGGCAATGAGGACAGCGCTTGACGTGATCAATTTGTCTCCTTCATATCCTTTGAATGGTGATGTTCCTGAAAGAGTTTGGATCGGCAAAGATGTGTCTTATGAGCACTTGAGAGTGTTTGGTTGCCGAGCTTTTGTTCACATTCCAAAAGATGAGAGGTCCAAGCTTGATAGCAAGTCAAGACAATGTATTTTTCTTGGCTAAGGGCGTGATGAATTTAGTTATAGATTATGGGATCCAGTTGACAAGAAAGGCATTCGAAGCCATGATGTTGTGTTTCTTGAAGATCAAACAATTGAAGACTTTGGCAAAGGTGATCAACCGGAGCCAAAAGTAGTGATCTTATTGACATGGATCCATCTCCTTTATCTTCAGTGGATGATGAAAATGGGGGAGATGTTCAGCCACCTATTGAAAATGTGGAGGATGATACCAATCCTAATGAACTTGAGCCAGAAATTGAGAAAGAGCATCCAACTCAAGAACCGCCACCACAACTTGAGTTGAGAAAATCTATAAGGGACCGGCAATCTTCGAGAAGGTATCCTCCCAATGAATTTGTGTTGATTTCTGATCAAGGGGAGCCCGAGAGCTACCAAGAAGCAATTGAGTATGCAAAGAAAGATGATTGGAAAATGGCCATGGAAGAGAAGATGGATTCCTTACTTGAAAATCACACTTATGATTTAGTGAAGTTGCCTAAGGGGAGGAAAATTCTGAAAAGAAGTGGGTTTTCAAATTGAAGAATGATGGCAAGAATTTGAGGTACAAGGCACGTCTTGTTGTAAAAGGCTTCGGGCAAAAGAAAGGCATTGACTTTGATGAGATTTTCTCGCCGGTTGTGAAGATTTCTTCTATTTGGGTTGTACTTGGCATGGCTACAAATATGAACCTTGAAGTTGAGCAACCTGTATTTCTTCATGGTGACCTTGAAGAAGAAATTTACATAGAGCAACTGGAAGGTTTTGTAGAGAAAGGGAAAGAGAAATTTGTTTGCAAATTGAGGAAAAGTTTGTATGGCCTCAAGCAAGCCCCGCGGCAATGGTAGAAAAAATTTGACTCTTTCATGATGAATAATGGTTTTTCTAAAACCACTTCGGACCATTGTGTGTTTGTGAAAAAATTTTCTGATGGCAAATTTATCATCTTTTGCTTTATGTTGATGACATGTTAATTGTAGATGAAGATTACACTATGATTAATAGGTTGAATTTGGAGTTGAGAAAGTCTTTTTCTATGAAAGATTTGGGGTCGGCAAAGCAAATACTTGGTATGAAAATTGTTCGTGATCGCAAAAAAGACTGATTTGGTTGTCTCAAGAAAGTTACATTGAAAAAGTTCTTGAGAGGTTCAACATGGATAAAGCAAAGCCGGTTGGTTATCCACTTGCTGGTCACTTCAAGCTTAGTTTGAATCAATGACCTACAAGTGAGAAAGACAAGGAAGAGATGCTAAAAATTCCTTCTGCTTCAATGATTGGTTCCTTAATGTACACCATGGTTTGTACAAGCCAGTTTCTCTCTAATCCGGGTAAAGAACATTGGACAATAGTGAAATGGATTCTAAGATATCTTCGAGGGACTTCGAAGGTATGTTTGTGTTTTGGGGATGGTAAGCCGATGCTTGATGGGTTTACGGATTCTGACATGGCCGGTGATGTTGATTTTAGGAAATCTACTTTGAGGTATTTGATGACATTTGTAGGGGGAGCTGTGACATGACAATCTAAATTACAAAAATGTGTTTCTCTCTCAACTACCGAAGCTGAATTTATTGCCATTACGGAAGCTTGCAAAGTAGAGTTATGGTTGAAGAAATTTTTGCAAGAGCTGGGTTTGAAGCAAGAAAGGTATATGCTTTATTGTGATAGTCAAAGTGCTATTCATTTGAGTAAAAATTATACTTTTCATTCGAGATCAAAACACATTGATGTGAGATACCATTAGATTCGTGATGTGTTAGATTCGAAATTGTTGTAACTCGAAAAGGTTCACACAGATAATAATATTTCAGATATGTTGACTAAGACTTTGTCAAGAGACAAACATTTGAAGTGTCGAACTTTAGTGGGTATGGTTGATGTCTCCACCTAACACTACAAAAAAAGTCACTTTTAGCTACTAAAATATTGGTCGCCAATTGTCTGTTTTTTGGTCGCCAAAGCCATTTTGCGACAAAAAATTTTGGTCGCTACATTTGTCACGACCTGAACCCACCCCCGTGGGTTAAGGACGTAACCGGCCAATAATCATGAGATTACCTACGGCCTCAAACCAAACCAAACGTATTTTAACAATTAATGGGGGCCAAACGGAAGCAATTTAAAACTTTGTCCATAGAGCTGTGCTTATATGCACGTCATAACATTCCAGACACAAATATGTTAACAACTCACATCAGAAAATACAGTAACAAAAGGTTCTGTACAGACAGGATCATTAGTCTAAGTCACCTCGTCAAAACTGTACACAACAGATACAGAGTCCTCGCTAACATGTCAAAATATAAATACCAAACAAAAGGGCGAAGACGAGTCTCGTGCGTGAGACGTGGGGGCTGACTCTCAAAAACTTGGTTGTTCCACACTGGCTTCACTGGGGCTGGGTCTGGACCTCTCTTAGCTCACCTACAAACACATGAATGAGCGTGAGAGAAAGCCTAGTGAATAATATCAAATAAAAAGATACAACAATATGTAGAACAACATATTCCGAACGGCCTTGGGCCCAATTCATATTTCTATTTAACATATATATATACAATTTAAGTCAAGTGACTGTGGTTCTAAACATACTGGTCTTTGGTCCATTTATCTTTCCATACCAAACTGGCCCTTGGCCCATTCAGACTTTCGTTCATGTCAAAATGGCCTCTGGCCCATTCATTCTATTATTCAGATCGAACTGTTATTCGTGTCAAACTATTACTTATATCAAACTATCATTCGTGTCAAACTATTATTTATGTCAAACTATCATTCGTGTCAAACTGTTATTTATGTCAAACTATCATTCGTGTCAAACTGGCCTTTGGCTCACTCAAGTGACAAACTGGCTTTTGGCCCATCTAAATGACAAACTGGCCTTTGTCCCATTCAGACTTTCATTCATGACAGAACAGCCTCTGGCCCATTCATTTATGTCAAAATGGCCTTTGGCCCATTCATTTGTGTCAAAACGACCTTCGGCCCACTCATTCATGTCGAAATGACCTTCGGTTCATTTATTCATGTCAAAACGACCTTCGGTCCATTCATTTATGTCAAAACTAGGCCTTTCATACCAAACTGTGTCCACCATTCAAATTAATGAACTTTACAAAACTTACATAGAAGTAGCCATTGGACAATAACATATGTCAGATATTACTCACAGTGATCGGTTGGTTGAATTGCCCTGGAGCTTGACCCTACACATCACATAACACATATGGGTCACAAATAATTCAATCCGTTCTTTAATTCACATATTCCTCTTTAGGCTTCATTCTTATTTCTTTAACTCAATTACAATGCTCAATGTATGCCTAAAAGTGCTTAGAAATGAAAGGGAATGGAAAAACAGTACACAGAATACATTTTCAAAATTTCAGGAAACAGGGTCCCCGCTCGAGCGTGAAATACCCCGCTCGAGCGGACCCTTAAGGCCTGCAAAAGTACTGGTTGCATGAAAAATACGCTCGAGCGTTAAATAGAGCGCTCGAGCGGAAGGCCTGTCTACAAAGCTCCCCCGCTCGAGTGTGAAATACCCCGCTCGAGCGGACACCAAGTCTGCAAAAAGTACTGGGAGCACATATTTCCCGCTCGAGTGGCACTTTCCCCGCTCGAGCGGACATCAAAATTCTGGGTTTCCCAGATTGTGTTCTTGAACTCCACTTCGACCTTCAAGCCAACATTTCTTGCATGCAATGACTCAAATCTCAAATATAATTATACTAACATGGTATAAACCCCAAATTACAACCCAATGAAGCTTAATTTCATAAATAAATCACATGCATGCCCCAATCTCCCATCAAACTCACTCTAACATAACAAATTCATGCATTCAAGCTCATATCCCCATGAATTGTACATGCATGTGCTATATAACCCTTACTCTCAATTTAGATGATGGAAAGGTAACCAAAACATGAGCTCCAACTACAAATTTACATGGGTCATGCCTTTTGAGCTCAAACATGCAATATTCAAAGCAATTACACACATGCATGCACATGTGGGTCTTCATTACAACAAATTCAATTCAATCTCTTTATGATCAAACTAATCCATGTTCTTGACCCTCTTTCAGACTCAAATTCACAAGATGATAACTAAAAATACATGAATTACTCACCAAGGAGCTTAATCTTCCAAACTCTAGTCAATTCTTGGACTTAATCTTCAAGATTTCCAAGCCTTGAGCCAAACTACACAATTCTCTCTCTCTCTCTCTCTCTCTCTCTCTCTCTCTCTCTCTCTCTAAGGCCGACCCTGTGTTTTCTTTCTTGAGTTAGCATCAGCCAAAATGATATATGGAAGAGGAATTGATTATAATAAGGCCCCCTTTTTAGCCCCACATTCAACACATTATTTCATTATAAACAATTGGGCACTTAATTCATTAATTTAATCAATCTAATTTGATCTGAATCAATTTTCAATTAAATTTCACCATAGGTTTTAAAAATTATGCTAACCACAATGGCGTAATCAATTTCGGGTTCTGTGGCCGATAGGGCGTTCAATTTAATTTCCGAAGTGGGAGAATCAAATAGATATTCCTACGGTGAACTGATAGAAATTCAAAACCACATATTTTCACATAATAGCACATGAAATCATATCAATCACATAATTATACTCATATTAAGGACCAATTGACATATTACGGAACAGGGGTATCACAACATTTGTCGCCAAAAACCTGTCGGGAAAGGTTTTGCTGACTAAAAAGCCTTGGTCGGCAAAAAGCAAGTCTTTAGCGACCAAAATTTTGGTTGCCAATAGTCAATTATATTTCTTTAAAATCATACATTCACCGACCAATGTTTTAGTTGCCAATAGTCAAGGAATCGCCGGCCAAAATCTTTAATCGTCAAAAGCTACCAAACGGCGACCAACATTTTTAGTCGCCAAAAGCTTCATCTATGAAAAAAAATAATTCATTGTTAAGCTTTGCATCCGCTCTTATAAAGACTCGAACCACTAACCTCCCACACCATAAGCCTTATGCACCACACACTTCCTACTACACCTCTATAACACCACATCATTATATATGTAATATATATTATTTATATAGTACATAGACCCGTATTAATATAAAAGTATATGTATAAAAAGAATTTTTTTTCTTGACATAATTTATGTAAAAATAAATTATTTAGTAGCAAAATAAAAATAAAAATTTAACTTTTAGCGACCAAACATATTTTGGTCGCCGAAAAGACTTTCGCGCTAAAAAAGACCACTTCTCGCTACTAAACATATTTTTAGTCGCCAATAGTAGACTTTTTGGCTACTAAATTTTTTTTAGTCGCCAAGAAACTTACTTTTGGCTACTAAAAAATGTTTTAGTCGGTAAAACCCACATAATTGGCGACCAAACTTATAATTAGTCGCCAATTGTAGACTTTTTGGCTACTAAATTTTTTTTAGTCGGCAAAAACTGTACTTTTGCTACTAAAAATGTTTTAGTTGGTAAAACCCACATAATTGGCGACCAAAATTATAATTAGTCGCCAATTGTTGACTTTTTGGCTACTAAAAATGTTTTAGTCTGTAAAACTCATATAATTGGTGACCAAACTTATTTTTAGTCGCCAATTGTAGACTTTTGGCTACTAATGCTTTTTTAGTCGCTGAAAGCTATACTTTCAGCGACTAAATTCTTTTTAGTCGAGAAATTTGGTCGCCGAATGTGTTTTTTCTTGTAGTGTAAGTTGGTAGTGGGAGAATTGTTGGGTATACCTCCTTATTGGAGTATGAGACCCAATTGGTTTATTAAAAGAATTTCATTTGGTTTGGTGTTAGTTATAATATATTTTTAATATATTATACCTAACTTTTGGAGGCCCAATGGGTATTTAATAATCTATATGGTAGCAGGAAGGGCTTTCATAAAAAGCCTAAGAAATATTGTTTAATTGGTATAAAGCACAGCGGCTACGAGATACAGATTTTCGGTGGGTTTTTCTTTGGCTGCCAAGTATTGATTCATATTTACTTCATGAGATAGTGCTTCCTGGGTAATCCAATATCAAGCTTGCTGTGTGATTCTTGGGTATTCAAGGGCTCCGTTTGTTTGCTGAGTATTTTGGGCAGGCATTGTGAAGTTTGATTTGGGTCTTCTACAACTCTGTTTCAAAGACTTTTGTTCATTTATTTGGTGAGGTCTTTCCTCTTGTTTATTTGTTATTATTTGGAATTCGCCAAAGGGTGGTTTTGTGAGATCATTCGTGTCTCGTTTGTAATCGTTTGAAAACTATTTGGTTGATAGTGGAATCGGATTTTGATCCCATGGATGTACTTCACATTGAGTGTTATTGGTTTAATTTTTCCGCATTAGTTTTTATTCCCATTGATTGATTTACTTGTGGAAAATCATATATTTTCCCTAACAGTATCAACCTTCTTGCTGTGGAAACTAAAATTATTGCCAAAGAAGGAAATGACGTAGTGAGTAAGAGAAACGTTGTGGGGACGATCTGCAATACATTCTATGGTAAGGCTCAACAATTTTTCAAGAACAAATAAGGGAATCTGGTTCTCTAGCAATAGTAAGTCGTGCCTGATAGTAAGGAGCCTCATAATGGTGTGTTTGGTTAGGGGATTTGAGGAGGAATTTGGAAAGAGAAATGCAAAAGGGGTTGTGAAATGTGAAAAAAATATACCTACATTTCACCTAATTTCACACCCCTTTTCCCTTTCCCTTTCCAAAGCCCTCCCCAAATCCCCTAACCAAACACAGCGTAACGCTGCTGAAAACAGGGTCATCTATGCTTATTTTTAGTAACTTGTTTTTTTATAGAGTAAGACTTGTAGAGAAGTTCAAGTATGAAGCAACCATCAATCAACATCATCTCAGCTAGCGAAATCTGTTTTTCATTATTGATGATCAATTTCGCCTTCTTTGCATAGCATTTCTCTACATTGGCTTGCAATTTTTTTCATGGCACTCCTACAGAGTTCCATTGTTTTGGACATGTACTCATCTCCTCTTATTCGAGAACAAAGAGAATCTCTGTAACTTAATTTGATGGGCTCGTTTGCATTCAGACGTTCGTTGTTACTGTGAATTGGACCAATAGAAAGAACACGCGGTTTATACGTACTTTCCTTTCGTGCACAAAGCTCATCAAGGATCTTGTAAATACAAGGGATCGATCTTTGGGCGGCCTCCTTATTCGCTTTCAACTTCTTGAGATGGAAAATGGTTTCACGTATTGTTGTATCTGTGTCCTAATATTAGTTTAGTTTATTGTCATTTTTGAAAGCATTTATATGTAAATGAATGATGTTAATGTTAGCATTTGTTCCTGATTTGATTTGCATGAGCAATGCTACAAGACACATAAATTTCAAAATAAAAAGGTACCTAGTGCAAAAAAAAAAAAAAAAAAAAGCACAAAATACATTAACCCTGCAATTTTTTTGGAAAATCTGTATACTTGAAAGCTTCATTCAACAAGTACTGTAAAACTAAATTATTTATTTATTCATTATATTGACCCACATGATATGGTAATATGAATTAGAGATTTGGCAAGATTATGATTCCATATTTTTTGCTACAATTAATTGGTAAATAAAGAAGAGTGTTTTTCAAGTATCTTACTTTGATAGAAAAGTGGAATTATTGTTGAATAAGGAAACTGATCATCTCTCTACCTATAAAAGGACATTTAGAGTACGCATCAAAATAATTCTAAATTCAATGTATTTGAAAGAGGGTCAAGAGAGAAAAACCACTAGTATTGATATTAGGTTTACATTCAATCAATTATGGATCACTCAAAGGTTTCGCATAACTGATCCGGGTATGTTATTTATTTTCCGTATTATGTTATTTTTTGTGAAAATCATGATAGTTCACGATTTTGGATTATGAAGGTTGTTATATGCATAACACCATGAAATTATTTACATGTGGTATCAAAGCTCATGTTTCAGAACATTATGATTTTTCGATTAAGTAAATATCAATTAATTTTGATTACAATTATGATTGCCTCAATCAAAAATTTTCAATTTGGTAAACATGATATGAAATTTAATATGCAACTCTTATGTTCCTACTTTAGATTGGATTGTGTATTGTATAAATAATGTTTATTTAATGAGTGCTAACTCCTTAATGATAAAACCGAATGTTTTAATATTTTGATAATTGAATACTATGAATGATTTAATTATTTTTATTATGAGGAAAGGTTAGTGGATAATGACCATTGTATTGTTTGATTTAGTAATGCCTAGAGATATTCGTATTACATAATAAATCATTATTATTCATGTTTTGCTAAATTTTATATTATCAAAGTTTACTGTGAGGCATATTAAAGTGTTATTGTGATCTTTATACATATTACTATTTATGGATCTAATTGTAACCTCTAAAAAATTATTTCAATATAATGTTATTACCACCATTATGTATAAGCTTGATTTTTATAGGTGGTTTGATGAGGTACAAAAGTATATATTCTTATGTGACATAGAATATGAATTGTGTTAATATTTATTGTTTTAATATTATTCTTATGATTTAGTAATATGTATTATGATTATGATGATGAATAATTGTGAATGAATTATTATTTATTCAATAATGTTTACGCAAAGTTTTTATTTTGATTTGAAATCTAAATTATGATATGATTGGTAGTTGCCAAAGTGACCCAATCGGAATGACACGTAGATATCAAATCAAATAATTGAAATTTAATACCCTTCCCAAATATTAAAAAAAACATAATGACTTTGCAAATCACAATTCTTTAATTAAAAAGATATTAGGTTGGCCCAAAGGTGCACCACTTCTAAGTAATTGTTAAATTGGAATATGATAGTTGATGGGTATTCATAATTAATATTGGAATAAATACCCAAAAGTAACAGACCTACTTAATTATGAATATTTTATCAACTAGACCTATTGGTAAAAGGGAATCACCATAATTTTTAAATAGTATGCCATTAAATTATCCTAGAGGTAGATCGCGGTGATACTATTTGTGATTGTTTAAACATGTGTTTATCTTGACTAATTGTCAATTATTGATTACTCTTAGCATTAATGTAGTGAGCATCAGTTATTGATTAAAGTTTTATTTTGCTATATTTTTATACCTTGTTTGTTTCGATTTTAAATGAAAAAGATTTCTCAAAATGAATAGAATAAGTTCAATTTCATCTCGATGTTTTGATTTTTGACTTAGTATTACTATTTGAGAAATTTACTATTATTATGATTCAAGCAGTATAAAAGAAAGAAAGAAAAAAAAGCTTTTCATAAAGTATAAAATGATCGAACAAATAAAGTTTATGTTTTTATGTAAATGAGTATAGCAAACATTAAGTTTTAACTTTCTTAAATTGATAATGCTAAATAATGTGAAAGAATGTTTCCGAACTATTAATAAGTTTTTTTGCTAGGATACTTATGGTTAAGCTTACCAACATAAAGTTTGATAGTATGCATGAGATGTATGAGCATGCCATTGAATTATCTAACTTGACTACTCAATTAAAGAATTTAAGAATATTTGTAAATGAGTTTTTTTTCAGTGCAAGATTATTTTCAAACCAATTATGTTAAAATCTAATTGAAATTATTGGGACTTGTTGTTTATTTTTGGACATTGACCATTATTTAGACTTTATTTTAAAAATTTATATTGATTCTAATTTTGAAAATTATTTATTGATTTGTCCAATCTTTAATTTACTGAAAATTATTTATTGTTCTTTTCAAAATTTAGAACAAAAGTTTAATTTACGGAAAATACCTCTTTTGTTAATTTTTAGTATTATTTATGATGGTTTGTATAAATTAAAGTTTAATAATTTCTCAAAAATTTAATTTATCTTGCATCATTATGTTGGTCCTAAATATAGCTTGATAAATGAAAACTTCTCAAACTTGTGGCATAAAAGATTTTATTGCTTTTAGTGGGAGTGTGGGTTGCATTAAGGAAAAGCAATTCAATCACATTAAGTAAAGTGCTACAAGATATACAGGGCTTCTTCATATTACCCCAATAGACATTAATGTGCCCTTTTGACACTTCATGTTTGGTAAATAAAGTTATTTTATCACTTTTATAGATGAATTTTCACTTTATGATTTTGTTTATTTATTACATAACAGATCTCTAGTAAATGGACACCATTGATGTGTACATTATTAAGAAATAAAGGCAATTAAACAAAAATGTGAAAAACATAAAGATAGTGTAAAGCACAAGTTTATTTACTAAATTCTATGAAAGGCATAATGCCTCAGCAAAATGATGTAGCTGAAAAACATTATTGTACTCTAATGAATGTATGTCGCTATGATCTGTTGTTTTCATATAGAATCAGATTCCTAGTAAGGTAGTTCTAAACACTCATTTTGAACTGTGAACAGTAAGGAAATCGAACTTAAGACATTTGCATGTTTGGGGTTGTCTACAAAATTATAATTATTGATCCACGTGAAAAGAAATTAGATTTTAGAATAATCAATGATTATTTTGTTGACTATCTTAAAAATTCAAAGGGTATTAGTTTTATTATCTTGGCCATAGTACAAGAATTGCAAAAATCAATAATATCAAATTTAATAAGAATGGTGAAATCAGTGGGAGTAATAAATCATGAAATGTGATTATTCAATAAGTTTGGGTACAAGTATTATTACCCATAATTTGAAGGAAACTGTCGTTCCTATAGTTGCTAAATAACTTAATGTTTTGGAAGAACAAATGAATAAGCAATTACTCCATAATGTAATTATCACCAATAAAAAGTTATAGAAGAATCACAAGAAATAATATTAAAAAGTTCTCATAAGGTAAAGAGATTTGTCATTTCAAATGTTAATGTGGTATATCTATAACAATCTTATTATAATATTGAGATAAGTAAAGACTCGGTTTTATTGTCACAAGCCATAAAAAGTATTGATTCTACTAAATGAATTAATGTCATGAATGATGAGTTGAAATCAATGGACTAGAATGAAATTTGGGATTTCATTTAATTGCCTAAGGATACATAAATATTTATTATTCTAAGGGCAATATAAAATGATATAATGCTAGATATGTGACCAAAGATTTTACTCATAAAGTAGACATTGATTACAATGAGATATTCTTTTTTCACTTGTATCTTAGAGGGTTGCTTTAGAATCATTATGGCATTAATGATTCATTATGATATTGAGTTGTATTAAATGTATGTGAAAATTAATTTTCTGAAAGAGAGTTTAGATGAAGAATTTTGAATAGATCAACTCAAAGGTTTCTCTATTGAGGAAAATGAAAACGTGACTTGCAAACTTAATAAATCAATTTATGAACTTAAACAAGCTTTGTAAAAATTGTATCTTAAGTTTTATGATACTATTTTTCCTTTGGATTTAAAGAAAACATTTTTGATTAGTGTACATATCCAAAGATCAGTCAGAGCAAGTTTATATTTATGATTTTGTATGTTGATGATATTTTGCTTGTCAATAATGTACGCGATTTATTGCACCAATTAAGAAATTTCTCTTTAAGAATTTTGAAATGAAATATATTAATAAGACAACCTATGTGATAGAAATTAAAATATTTCTGAATGAATCACATGAATTGTTGAGATTGTCTCAGAAGGTATATATTAAAAGTTTTATAGAGATTGAGAATGAAAGAATATTCACATAAAGTTACCCATGTTTCGAAAAAAAATAAGTCCAGTCATATGCAAAAATTTATAAAATCAATTGGAATGGAAACAATTCTTTATACATTTATTGTAAGAAGCTTAATGCTCAAATAAGAAAGTGATAAGGTAATCATAAGAAATAAAAGATTACTTGCTCACATTTATGAAGTCTGATAATCTTGAATTTATTGGCTACTTGGATTTAGACTTTAGATGATATATTGATAGCAGAAAATTCACTTTTGGTTTTTTGTTTCTATTATGTGGAGGAGCAATATTAAGAAAAGTGTGAAACGAACTATCATAAGTATCCTCCATGAAAGTGAATTGGTGGTGTGCTTTGAGACTACAATTCATGAATTGTTATTGCGAAACTTTATCTCAGGACTTGGAATTGTCGACTTTTGTTGCCAAGTTGTTGAGAATTTATTGTGATAATTTCGCAATTGTCTTATTTTCTTAGAATGACAAGTATTCTAATGATGCTAAACACAAGAATTGAAATACTTTGTCATTAAAGAAGAATTTCAGAAATAGAAAGTGTCAATAAAACACATAAGTACATAACTTTTAAGTGCAGATCTATTGATAAATGGATTACTCTTAAAGACAATTAAGAAATTTGCCAATTGAAGTCTTGAATGTAATCCATAACAGTTGTTTATGATTGATTATGTTATTTGACACATTGAAATCTCATTAATTATGTTTCTGATATATTTCCTATTATGAAATGAGTACGTACATATATAAGAATGAATGAATGACAACAGGAATAGTCTTTCATAAAAGACATTATCGTTGGACCTCTTTAAACTCTTCACTTAAAGAGCTATGTTAAACTAGGTGCTAGTGTTGTAGTACATGGAAGGGACTATATCGCACTATTGGTGTAGAACTGCCATGACTCATATTAGAGAACTATTTAATTATAGCATTATGATGATGACCAAATTAAAGGTAATATTGAATATGGTTTATTGCGCGCTGAATGTTAATCTTGTTAAATCTTGATGTAAGTTCTCATATCGGGCAAATGGGAGAATGTAAGACTAAATTATTTATGTAGTCATTATATTGACCCGCATGATATGGTAATATGAATTAGAGATTTGGCAAGATTATGATTCATATTTTTTGCTACAATTAATTGGTAAATAAAGAAAAATGTTTTCCAAGCATCCTACTTGGAGGGGAAAGTGGAATCATTGTTGAATAAGGAAACTGGTCCTCTCTCTACCTATAAAAGGACATTCAGACTACTGTAGACACCCCCATTTTGACCGATCTTAAGACTTGGGCGCATTTTTTTTATCACCTGGTGATGAAAACAAGAAGGTGTTTCTCACAGAATCTTCAATAAGAAAACTTAGAATTTGAACCCTGTTTCCAACCCTAAACAACCACAAATTACCTTTCTAAGGGAATATTCTAACCTCATGTTTGCATCTAGAATGGATCGTTTAGCTAGGATCAACCTTCGCTGCACTTCCGGGGGCTTCATTGAAAAATTCTCCCAAAATTTGGGTTACAGCACAAATATTAGAAACTTCTGGGCCAAATTATAATTTTCAAAACTCAGGAAATATTCTATTATGTAAGGAAATATTCTGTTAAAGTCAGGGAATATTCTGTCCATATGAAGAATATTTCGTCAATGTTGATATGGCGGTCTTGTTGACATGGCATGACTAGATTGGTCATCGCTGATAATGTGGTGCTGACATGTCCGTACCCAAAAAAAATGAATTTAAGGAATGCTTGGAAGGGGGTTTGAACACCCAACCTTACTCAGTAAGGATGGCAATTTGAACCTAGCCCGAAGGGGACCCGATCCCCTAACACCGATTAGAACGGGTTTTTCCCGAAAATTATCCCCGTAGGGCCGGGGATGGTATTGAAAATTGAATCCCCAATGGTTTTCGGACCGGGGACGGGGATAGGTTCCCCCGGCCCTGGCCTCGCCCCTGCCCCCACCCCGAATTATCCCCGCATAATTCCCTGAATATCCTTCGAATATTCCCCATATATATATATTAGTCTGCCTCTCTCACTTACATAATTCATTTCATTTCTCTGTCTCAGCCCCCCCTCTCTCTCTCTCTCTCTCTCTCTCTCTCTCTCTCTGCGTAGTTGGTCTCACAGTGTCGGCAGCGATCTCCCTTCCTCCCATCACCGCCGATCGTTGTCGTCCCTCCATCGTTGATGTCCCTCCTCCTCATCACCGTTGTCCTTCCTCTCCATCGCCGTTGTCCCTCTTCTCCATCACCACTATCCCTTCTCTCATCATCGTCAGAGTTCTGTCGCCTCTCCCTCGCCGCCGATTGCAGTCGTCTCTCTCTCTGAATGTGTTAATTTTTTTTTTGAGCTCAGATCTGTTCGATCTGCTGTATATATGTTAAATCTAGTGTTGAATATATATTTGAGCTCAGATCTTTTGAATATATATTTGAGCTCCGAGTTCTGTTGTTGATGATGATGAACAGAGTTTTGTTGATGAACATAGTTAAATCTAGTGTCGAATATATATTAGAGCTCAAATCTGTTGAATATCGTCAGAGTTTTGTTGTTGTTTTTTTTTTTTTTTTCGTCGGGGAATTTTCGGGGCCGGGGAAACCCAATCCCCGTTAGGGGGCGGGGCGATGCTAGGCTCCCCGTCGGGGATCGGGGTCGGATATGGGGAAATTTCTACCATCGGGGATTGGGGATGGGAAGTGTGAACCCCGGCCCCGCCTCGGTCTGTTGCCATTCCTACTACTCAGCACCCAACACCTTAACCACTCTTTCAAAGCTTTGCCATGTGTTATATTTCCCCAAAAATAATATTTGACCATTCTAAACCAGCAGGCAGATAAGGTTTTCTTTTGCATTTTTTTTTTTTTTTGGTGTGTGTGTATATGGGACACTCCCCTACCCCATTGGCCGACCTATATATCACCAAATACATACCTAATCATCCTCCATTGTCAAAAAGCGGTTTTGTTTGCATCCATAAAGGAGTATCACATGCAACCATCTTGAAAATTCATCACTACTATCACACTCTTGTCTCCCACCTTCTTTTTGACCTTAACTCTCCTTCATTACTTATATAGAATGTTCATATGGTAAGAGAGGAGGACCACGAGATTGAAGAGAAAAGAGTGAGAAAAAGAGAGAAAGAAAGAGAGAAAATTCAAGTTTTAAGCCAAAAACACTTCCATCTTCCATATACACCTTCCACTACAAGAAAAAAGGGTTTTCACGACGCGCAATGCATGTCGTAAAAACCCTTTTACGACGTGCAACGGCACGTCATATTATGACCAGTCATGGAAAGTTGTTCACTTTCAATGACATGCTTTGCACGCCGTTAAAAACTATTTAACGACAGATTTTGTGCGTCGTTGATACCTTTTTTTACGACATGCTCTAGTACGCCGTTAAAAACTATTTAACTGCAGATTTTGTGCGTCGTTGATACTTTTTCTACGACATGCTACAATATGCCGTTAAAAACCATTTAACGGCAAATTTTGTGTGTCGTTGTTACTTTTTCTACGACCACTTCTACATGCCGTTATTTGGTGGGACAAATAACGACACTGATTGTGTGCCGTAAAATATATAATACAACAACTTGCTCAGCCTGCCGTAGATAAGTAAAACATACCACGACACACATGAAACGCTGTGGAATATTTCATATAATGACCTAATTTGCTTGCTGTATAAACAAGCTTCACAAAATATTAATCAACCACGACAATATTATTTCAACCATCAAAAATAAACTATATATATTATAAACATTCAAAAATTATCAATATATTCATTCCAAACATCCAAAACCTGACTGCAAGTTCAAAAACATCCAAAAGGACTATCCTTAAGTTCTAAATTATCCAAAAAGTTATAAACCATCCAAAACTATACATATATAAGTTTGTAAATATTACCCAAAACTATTCAAAAATTATAGAAATCTATTCATCAAAGTCCTCAAAAACTATCCATAGATGTTAGTTCTACTCAAAATCAAAGCTAATGAAATGGGTTGGCCAAGCAACAGTGCTTCCAATAGCATCTTCAAGCACAAACATCTCACGATTAGGGCGAAACAATGGCGCATTGACTATGACATGGTTAACCCATACTTTCCAACACCCAGGACCGAGAGGCACGTGATGTACCAATGCTTTAGAATTTGTTGATGCAATTGTGCCTTCCGCAACCACCACCTTTGTTCCATCCCAATTCAACAATTTGCATTTGGCATTGTCCAAGGATCCACCATTTCCAGTTTCATTTGCGTCATGCAACTACCATAAAAGCAATACATAAGATAAGCTAATGAATTAAAGATAAAATTAAAGTTATTATTAATGTCATAAAATTTACCCAAATATCTTCATCGTCTTCATTGTTTTCATCACCCTAAAAAAATGTAATACAATATCAAGTTATATTTGTTTTTCCAAATATGAAAGTTTGATAAAAGCTCTTGAGTAGAAAAACAAACAAGCAAACAAAAGTAGAAGCACGAGAAAAATGAAAATGAGTAAATTAATAATGCCATACAAAATTTACCCAAATATTTTGTTGTGAGTGCATCCTACATTCACCACCTCCATGCACCCTACGTTCACCTCTACCATTTTCCTCACCCTAAAAATATCATAATACAATGGCAAAAAGCATTTGTTTACTTAAATTTAGAATCTTTAATGTAATCCATATGCAAAATGACAAGCTTGAGTAGAAAAGCAAGCAAGCAAAAGCACAAGCATATCAAATGTGCAAGTTTACCTGAGTTTCTTCATGTGAGTGTCCATTTGCCCCTTTGCTTGGCTCCTGCAAGTATTAATCAATTTTTTATTTTTACAAACTTTGTGAAATATCCTTATATCTAAGATGGGAAGTACTAAAGTTAAAAAACAATTAAATTTTATAGGAAGATAAATTTAACCTCATATTGTGACATTGTTCATTTTTTTTTTTTACCTCATTTTGCCTTTTTCCTTTTAACATTTCAGCTTTCATCTCCCGGAGTTCTTGTTCTAATAGCAGCAATTTTTCATTTAGTTGTCTCATATTTTGATTCTGGTATGCTTGTGCATCAACTTTCGATGGCAATGCTCCAAATCCAAGCCCTCTTACACTACCACGCCGTTCTGGACCAAACGCTTGAACAATTGCATCATCTTTGATAGACATTGACCCTTCTTCTGTAGAAGGCTTGTGAAGCTCTTGAACCTTATTCTGCAATATATAACATTTATGATAAGGAACCCAAGTCTGCTAACTACAAAAACAAGTGCAAAACTCACCTATGAGGGTTTCCTTAAAAATTAAGCACATGAAGCCTCTAAAATTGATTAATACTTGCAAGTGCAAAAACTACATTTACATGAGCCAAATATTCTATTGGTCGTAAAGCCTGTGCGATAGAGCACCATCATTCAAACCATAACACACAAGATAACCAATCAAAGTTTTTTACCAAGTTAAGATCTGTTGCCAAAGAAATTCAACTGTTAAACCTTGACTAGCATGACAATTTGCAATTTTCCTTTTAAAGATCTTTCTCAATTCACTTTTAAGTTTTAATATGGTTTGGTCCACCAGAAATGCAACAAAAATTTGCTTA
The DNA here is from genome assembly GCA_030407325.1 of Camellia japonica. NCBI lineage: Eukaryota > Viridiplantae > Streptophyta > Magnoliopsida > Ericales > Theaceae > Camellia > Camellia japonica. The sequence goes on from JAPPVO010000017.1 coordinate 41,821,315, forward strand.
ATAGTGGATTGACCTTAACCAAATGGAACCCGAATAAGGCTGAACACTGACCTAACTAATCCACTCCATTTTCCTTTTGTATGATGTGCCCAACCATTATTGCTTGTACACGTGATTAATTGCTTACATGTTCTATGCAATTCTTTTTATTTTATTTTATCTAACATTAAAGTTCAAGTCTACCACAAACATCAACAACATCTATAAACAATTTTCCACATTATTTCCCAATTTTGAATCTCCCTTTTAATTTTTAGGGTTTCCTTAAAAATTAGCTACTAAGTCTTTGCAACATATTCATCGTATTTGGCTTTACAAATATATGAAACTTACATGAATTAATATAATTCGTCTCTAAATAAATTGATATTTTGGCTTGAATCTCTATAAATTGGAAACTAATGTATAGATGTACATTACATGTAACATCAAAAGTGCTATTTCCTTCTACATTTTCCAGTTAGTTTTGTGATTCTAGGTTGTAGTTTGTTTTTCTCCCTATGAGTTCAACCCCAAAAATAATAATAATAATTTAAAAAAATGAAATAACATAATTGTTCACATTTCTTACATTCTTTCAAAGCAATAGAACTCTGTGTGGAACTCAAGAAAACAACACTAATATTTCTTCTCTAATCAAATCCAAAAACCCAAAATCCATACCAAAACAAAACAGCATGGCAATAGCAACCCAAACAAAACAGCACAACAGACAGCAATCTTTCAATTGTAAAGCAATTGTAAAGTAGTAGCCAACAATCTTTCAATTGAATTGAATGAAATCACAAGCTTTAATAACATATTAAGTTAATTCATACCACTGCTTCCTGAAGCACTTCATTGATAGGTTTCCCCTTCTGCCTTGTATGTCCTTTGATCCAAACATCCACTCTAGATATGGAATCTGGGTCTTGGCTTTGATTTTTCTGGAAAAGAAATAAAAAATAAAAAAAATTAAAACATAGTACAAAATTAGAAGCAACAAAATCAAAATGCTTTCAAAATAAATGTCGTCTATATTGCCAAACTTACCATGTCTTCCTCTAGTCGTGCATAGCCTTTTCTACTCATCGTGTGTAACACCTTCTGCTTTGCTCTCATCTCTTTGAATTTTTCACTCTTTTCCTGAGTGTAAACATTTGAAATGCCCACATTTTTTAAGAATTTGTAATCTTTATCTTAATTGTTATGAAAAGAAATGAGCTTCTACATAAAACTATTATGAAAAAACACTTACAATGAAGCTTTTTGAAAGTCGATTTTTCACAAATGCCTTCCATTCATCCATTCCAATCTTATCAGGTTTGGTGAGGGCAATATTACGTGCTAAATGACCTTTACCTGCTGCAGCGAGAGTTCTTACTTTTCTTGATAGTTCACACTTGTAATTGCGCCACAATTTTGCGAACTTTTGCATCACATGTGTCTTGTGGATATCATGTATTTTGTATCTAAGCTGCATTTTCATATAACCAAACATTTAGTATTACAAGAGGGGGAAAAATAATGAATTGTTGTATAAAAATTAACTGCATAAAAATACTACCTTCACACAAGCCCATAACTTATCCTTAATCTCATCTGGAACTTCAGACCAATAATCTATATTAATTGGCACCATCTCTCGAGCTAAGATCCCTTCTAAGGTTGATAAGTGCACTGATTCTTGTCCTATCGGTTGGTTCCTTTCATTGAAGTCGATCTCATCACGCTTTTGTTTGCCTTTGTCATGCATCTTTAACTTTGACGGCCCCCTAGTTTTCTTCTTTAGTTGTTGACTAGAGTCAGCTACTCCATCTGCATTTGGTGATTCAGTTTGTCGAGTATTGGAACCTACATCTGAAATTCTAATGGGTCCATCACTTCTATTGTCCATTGTCGCAGCAACTATAGCTTCTTGCTCTTTCCTATGCCTTTTTGCTGCCTTTTTAGAACTCTTTATGACACATGAAAAAAATAAAAACAAGACAGCCAATAATTGGTTAAAAATGTATACCCAAAATAAATAAATTAGAAAAAAAAACACTTGTTTGAAAGTTACCTCTGCACACATTGTTGGTTGGCAACTTCAATTACTAAATCCTTAGAAAAGAGTTCCACCTGCAAAAATGAAAGAACAAAACCAAGTCAAGTAATATTTTTTATATGAGATACAAATATATGAAAGTATTTTGTAAAAGAGGAAAAAAAAACTACTAACTAATTTTATACATACCACAAATATCACATAGTGAAAAAGTAATTCTTAAACATCAATCACCATAGAACACAAGTGCTTATAATATTATTTTACTTCATTACTAGGTCAACAAAACATAAAGAGTAACTCATTCATCACGCAACACTTCCACACCCTCACAATCACTCCTTACATAGCACTCATCTTCATCACTATTGGCCATTTCAAGCCTAGCTATATCGACATGTTCACATGGCATGTAAGCATCATCATCATACATTTCAAAATCATGAAAACCTCTTCGGGGTGCTTTAAGTACAACTTCCCAATTGGATGTATCATTATCTCTTAAATAAAACACTTGTTTTGCTTGTGACGCTAGAATGAACGGATCTCTCTCAAATTGATGTCTGCCATGTTGTAAGTTAACCAAAGTAAATCCATCTTCAACTTTGACACCATTTCCAGTAGCTGCCCAATCACATTTAAATAAAGGGATTTGGAATTTATAATAGTCCAACAAAATAATCTCTTTAATAACCCCATAAAAAGAGATTTTTCTCACAACTTGTGTGGTATCTCTCTTACTAGCTCGACAAAGAGTTTCTGCTTCGATGGAAACACCACTATTTTGTGTAGCCCTCTCAACATTGGTTGTATGAAAGCGATGGCCATTAATGACATAACCCAAATATGACATTGCATCATTTCTTGGGCCAGCTGCAAGCCATTTCAATGTATTCGACACCTCACTACCACAAGAATTGATCTTCTCTTTCAACCACTGGCAAAAAGTATCCATTTGTCTAGAATGTAGTAATGCAGCATCCCTCAATAAGCGCCTATCAGACTGCTTAAGCTCCTCCGCATGCATCCTAATAAAAAAGCAAAATGGTAAGAACCCACCATTCTTTGAATAATCAACTACAAAGGAGTATTTAACTCATCATACTTACTCTAGATAAGGTTGGACTTCTGCACTGTTTATTAGCACACATCGATGAGCAATTTGCAACACATCATCTGGTATCGCTATTGATTTTCCCGAAATAATTGGGCGTCCTTCTAGTATTGTGTCACTTTCAAACTCTATATTGCGATTATGTCGAACACCTATTTCAGCTGCTTTCTTCATATACCCACTACAAAATTGCTGGACCTCTTCAGCTAGATAGCATTCTGCTATGCATCCCTCAGGTCTTGCTCGATTTTTAACATAACCTTTGAGTGTCTTCATGTATCTAAACAACAATAAAATTCAGCTTTACAACTTTTTTAGAAGTTTATTTATGTTAGAGAAAAAACAATACTTATATTTAAAATATGATATAAACTCACCTTTCAAATGGGTACATCCAACGAAATTGCACTGGCCCACATAAGCGAGCTTCTCGCCCTATATGAATTGTTAAGTGTACCATAATATCGAAAAATGATGGAGGGAAGAATCTTTCTAACATACATAATGTCTCGGCAACATCATTTTCAAGTTGTTCTATCTTATTCCTATCAATCACCCTTTGACATATCTGATTGAAAAAAGAGCACATTCGGAATATGGCATTCCTTGGTCCTTTTGGCAAAAGCCCTCTCAATGCGACTGACAACAATTGTTGAAACAGGACGTGACAATCATGTGACTTGAGTCCAACTAACTTGCATTCTTGTAATGAAACACAATTAGCAATATTTGAGCTATAACCATCAGGCAACTTCAAATCTTGTAGCCTAGAACAAAAAATCTTCTTCTCATCTTTTGAAAGTGTATGTGATGCTAGTGGCAAGTAAAAATGGGATCCTCTATCCTCTGCATGCAATTCACTTCTAATATTCATTTCTGCCAAATCTTTACGAGCCTTAAGACCATCCTTTGATTTCCCCTTAACATCTAAAAGTGTGCATAAAAAACTTTCACAAACATTTTTCTCGATGTGCATCACATCCAAGTTATGACGTAAAAGCAATGCCTGCAACATCAACAAAAGATTTATTATTTAAAAAACTAGAAGAAAAAGTTTAACTAAGACTAACGATAGACAAAAGAATATGAAATCCTACTTTCAAAGGACTTACATTCCAATATGGTAGATTGAAAAATATGGACTTCTTCTTCCATGGTTGGACGCAATCTGACTCTTTTTGATCATCCTTCTTTTTGGTCTGGGCCCTTTTTCTTTTCCTTTCCTTTGTAGTTTTTCCCCAATTAGTTTCGATGTCCCTTACTGCATGTAACACATCAGATCCACTCAATGGTTTAGGCTTTCCCCCAAGTTCTTGCTTTCCATCAAACCAACTTCTTTTCATTCGAAATGGATGATCCGAAGATAGAAATCGCCTGTGGCCCATGTACACTGTCTTCTTACTGTGATTCAACCACTGCGAGCATGTGTTAATGCTACATATAGGACATGCAACTTTCCCCTTTGTGGCACATCCAGCTAAGTTCCCATAAGCTGGAAAATCATTTATTGTCCACATCAATATAGCCTTCAAATTAAACATAGACTTGCTGGCTGCGTCATAGACCTCCACACCATTATTCCATAATTCTTGTAGGTCTTCTATAAGTGGCTGCAGATACACATCTATATCATTCCCTGGTTGCTTTGGTCCCGGTATAAGTAATGTCAACATTATATTTTCCTTTGCCATGCATAACCATGGAGGAAGATTATAAGTCACTAACATCACTGGCCAACAACTGTACGTTGAGCTAAGATTTGCAAAGGGATTGAATCCATCTGTTGCAAGACCAAGTCGAAGGTTTCGTGGATCCGATGCAAAAGAGGGCCACTTGTGATCAATTGCATCCCATGCCAACGAATCAACTGGATGTCGCATCTTTCCATCTTGACTTTTGTGAGTGGAATGCCAAGTTAATTGTTCTGCTTTTTCTTGTGACCTGAACATTCTTCTAAATCTTGGAATTATGGGAAAATAACGCAACACCTTCGCTGGAACCCCCTTTTTAATATTCTTAGTTCGCTTATCTACTTTCCACCGTGAACAATTGCATTTCGGGCATGCCTCCATATGCTGTAAATCTTTTCTAAATAAACAGCAATCATTCACACAAGCATGTATTTTGTCATACCCAAGATCAAATGCTTTAAGCAACTTCTTTGCTGAATATATAGATTGCACAAGTGTGTTACCTTCTGGTAGCATGTCAGACACTAATCTCAAATTTTCATCAAAACTCTTATCAGATGCCTCATACACAGCTTTATGCTTGTATAAAGCGACAATTGCTGAGAACTTAGTGTACTTTGTACAACCTGGATATAAAGGAGTTTCAGCATCTTCTAATGCTTGCGTGAACTCCCTCTCTCTACTTTCATTTCTAGGTTGCGGGAAATCATCATGTGCATAAGCATCTCTAAACAGCCTATATGTCTCTGGAATTTCGACATTGTCCTGAACTTCTACAGGTTCACTTAGTCGTTCCCCATGAAGAATCCATGACGTATATTTAGGATCCATCCCTACCATGACCAAATGCTCGAAAACAGTATCACAATGCTGTTGTGATAGGTTTCGACAACTTCCACAAGGGCATATGATCATATCGGTATTCCCTGAATTTGCCTTAGCCATGTTGACAAATTTTCTCGCTCCATCCACATACTCATTCGATACTCTGAAAACTTAAAATTATTATTAATTCCATCCAAACAAAATGAGTAACTTAACATTTGAAAGCATATTTATGGTTGTGTTTAGAAATAGACCTTGGAAAATGTACCCATGTTTTGTCCATCTTCAACTTTCCACTTGCTAACAAATTGCATCCACAAAAACTACTAAAATTAGTTACATGCATCAATGCTCAAAATGATTAGCAAATACACTAAGATGGTATTTTAGAGTTTCAAATAATCTAGAATCTAGAATTGTAATCAAATACCATTAAATTCTGAAAATATCAAGTACATAACAAACAATTGAATATCAATTTTGGTGTTTGATAGGCAACTTAGTAACATACTAGATGACAACTAGATAATTATTCTATGAAAAAGTTTAACAAACTTTAAGCAAATAAAAAAAAAAGTATACCTTGTAAACTCGAAATTGCTTGATCCCTTCCTTCTCCTATATTGAAATAATTATTTTAGCTCTTTCACAAGGAGGCTTTCACAGCTAGTCAGCAGCACTTTGAAAAAACTGCTACACAGGGCCAGAGCAAATTATTCCCAACACAACATTCATATAACAATTACTACAACAAGATGGTACACAGAGCAAAGTAGTGTAGCAGTTTAGAAGATGAAATTTCCCATTTTCATTAAGTAAAAACCAATTGAAAAGTAAAAGTGGATAAATTTAATCAATGTAAGGAATTCAGCCTTTTCCGTTTAATAACCAAGCCTAAAATTCAACTAGAACAGTAATACCCAAAATAATCATTAGACAATCTAATTTCTATTTCTTAATAAAAAATAAAAAATAAATGTGGTAAACAAGGTAGGTGTCTGCTACGAATTTTCATTATTGGCCCTTTTGTATTGTTTAGTGTTTAGCAGACTTTGTTAATACTTTCAATGTAATATCCTTTGTGCAATATTATGGAATGAAGTTCTTTTTTCTGCCAAAAAAAATAAAAAATGTCAACCAAACACCAAAAACAAAAACATAAACATTTTTTCTTTGTAAAATCAATTTGCAAGAAAAATAGTGTAAAATATTTTACTTCAAAACAAACAAAGCCTTAATAAATTATAAATCCAAGCATAACTAAGAAAAATATTTTTTTGTGCAAAATCAATTTACATGAAAAATATTTTGGAGTAAAATATTTTAACAAAGCCTTGGTGTAAATATAATTACTTTTCGAACAAATTGAAACATCTAAAATAATGAATAAAATTATAAACATTATTATGACATTTGATTTAATAAATAAATAAATAAAATAGCTTCCAAAAGATAATTCATTCTTGCTTCTCTCTCTTAATTTTAAAATTAATGGTTAGAGAATAAGCTGTAAGAATGATACCTTCAAATAAAGTGCGCTATATACCTTCAAAAAATAATTACATATTAATGATAAACCTTATAAACATTATTAAATTACAAACTTCTCCATGAATATGTAAATACATTTTAAAAAGACCACTGATATGTAAATCTAGCATATTACATATTATGTATGTAATATCCCCAAGGGAAATTACCATATACATTAAAAATACAGTAAATCTAGCATGAGAGGTTGCTTCTCTTTACGTTGTACTTTTATTTCATTACCTTCCTCAGATCAATCTTTTTATTTTAATTTTATTCATAAATAAAATTACTTTTCACAAGAAATTACAATTTAATATAATTTTTTAAAAATAATAATTTCAAATAAAAGGTAAACTCTGTGAATATTAATGATTAAAATTATAAACTTTACTATAAATCTGTAATTATTTTGTGAAAGTTACTGAAATGCAATTTTTCCTACTTTTAAATATGTGACTTGAAAAGTCAGGAGAGAAAAAAATAATAATAATAATAATAAAGGAGGAAATCTACAAGGGAGACAGAAGAAGAAGATAGAAAGTGTAAAGAGAATAAAAATATAAACAAGGATAAGTTAGTTTTTAGTTAAGATACAAATAATGTCAAAAAAATTTAAAAATGCTCTATATCACCTTGTGAGCTTCATTTTTACCTAAGGAAGAAAGGAAAAAAAGAAGGAAAAAAATAAATAAAAAGTGTATATTAAAAAATATTAAATTCTAGCCATGTCCCCATGTATTGAACATGAAAATTAAATGAATCAAACATTTAGACATATACTGAGCGGCCAAGTCCATGTAACTACCATGTTGGTTGATAATATAGTTTTAGGCAGACCATTGTGAAACTTGAAGTATGTCTTGCATAATAACAGAGTCAAAGATAACTTTTGTAGTACCAAAACACTTTTCTGCTCCCTTCTTTCCTCTTCTCCAGATAAGTCCCCCCCCCCCCCCTCCCCCCAATTTCTCCTGACCTTTTAAGATTTCTTTGGCTGATAAAACCAACTTCTCTGACCTAGATTTACAAATTTTGAGGTTGAAACTAAGAGTGAAAATCTATAACTCAGATAAAAAAACTTCAGCCTCCTAAGTTTATGAAATGGAAAAAATAAGACTTCACTCTGGTGCGTGGGAATTAGAATAAAGTCATTTAGCAAATAAAAGCCCCTCCCAAGTTGGCCCTTTGTTTTGGGATGGCGAGCAACTCATGGGAGGGTTCACACAATGGACATTCTTATTAACAAGAGGAATGTGATGATGCTATTTCTTGGCTAAAGAAGACATAAACTTCCCATGGTTTTTAAAATTTTACAATTTTAAATGACATCAATTATACATCAATTATCTTTTGACATGAAAAGAAAGAATAGAAAAGAGAACAAAACTATATGAAACTTGAAAATAAAGCCACAAAACAATCTCTTTGTACCATCTATAATTAACAGTGAAACAAACAAATCATATTGCTAGACCAAACAGTGCAATTCCACTGAGAATAATAGAGTAATTAATAATCACAACAATTTCAATATATAAAACAAAGTTTCTACCGAACTTTTTTTAATGTTTTCACTTACATAGCAAACCCGTGTAATGATCCCAGACAGTAAGTTTTCACTACAAAATCCATGATTCCACTTGCTCTTCTATTTTGGACTAGAATCAATTCCATAACATGACAGTACCCATAACTCGGTCACCTTAGTAATCAGTCCGAATGCATACAGATCTAAGTCACAAGCTCTTCATTTTCAACCACAAAGAAGAAGAGAAGAAAGGGAAAGAGACAAAAACTAAGAACAACACATCAGCCTAAGCATAGAATTGCAACCACCCATCCCACTGCAGCAGCAAAACCAAACACTCTCCATCCCTGGGCAGAACAGAACAATCATAGCCATTCAAGCAAACATAGCCAAGGCAGCTTATAAGCAATACATCAGCAATCCCTGAGCTCTATAGCAGATTCTAGCCCAAATGACCAGATTTACACTCATTGATATAACCCATTAATCAACAGAAATGAAAACCCAATAGAGCAAAAAACTTTCATCAATACAAGACTGATCATAATTGAACCCCACACCAGCCCCAGCTGGACACACCAAATCAGAACACAGCAAGGCAGCAGACAAAGCAGATAAATACACTGCTCTAACAGCACAGATGGAGACCAACACACTGCTCTAATCATATCCAGTTGATTGCACATTTGAAAAAAATAACATTCTTTTCCCCAAATCGAACCGGAAAGTATATAGTTATTCACAATTATTGCACTATTCAACTTTTGCCAAGTAATAAGAGGTAGAGAGGGGGGCGATTGGCACTACCCATGACAATATTTTTTAAACTTGACTATAGTAGTAAAAAACTAATGATTCGAGATTTTGACAATATGAATCTCACACCCATAAGACTCGAACTCAATAATATCCTATCACAAAATCCCTTAGAAATAGAAATAAGCCTTTGGACACCACCACACTGGATGGGTTTGTACTTAGAAAATGGTGAATGGCCTAACATGTGGTCTAACTTTGAAGTATTTAAATATGGTGAAATATATAATATAACCCAAGATCTGAATAAAATCATTTTGGACTAGTAATTAATAAACATGCAATTGGGACATACATTCCTGTAATCAATTCTTTCATGGAATCTCACCATTAGAGCAATCACGTGACCTCTTGGAATATCTTGAACATTATATTTTACAACTGTCAAGAAAATGACAAAAGATATATGTCTGCATATATATCTTAATTCATTAAGATTATAAAAAAAAAGTGTTCATAAGTTCATCAAAATTTGCTTTAATCTGCAAGACTATCATCGTCAGCCATCATAGATTGAAACTTCTTCTTTTTTCAATTTAGTGTTATTGGATCTGTGAGGTCCATTTTGAATCTAATTAGAGAGAAATCAAATTCTTAAAATATATTCGTTCTCATAACTTTATAGTTGTCACGTATTTAAAGGTTACAAATGTGTTGATTAAAGCAGATCAAAACAAGCTATGCAATAGAATAACTCAAACCGTCCATCTAATAAACCGAATGGGTGAATTAGGTACAAGTTAGACAAATTAACCTGTCTAATTCATTTACTTTATTGAATTCCTTTTCTAATGGTGGTGGAGGGGTGACAAGGGTAGTGGAGGAGTGACACACTGGTGGTGGAGGTGGCGATAGAGACTGACATTGATGGACTTGGTGGTGATGGTGGTGTGGTATCCATTGTCCAACTCATTCAAACTCAATTTTAATTAGATTTAGAAGAAATTCTAATTCGTTTATATATTCAAAAGAATTTAAACAAATTTGAAATAAGTGTAATTAAGAGAATTCATGATTTCGAATTGTCTTTGTCAACTCTACACATGTTGCACAGTCAAACTTCTGTAAGTAAACAATGAGGCATATGAATGACATATCAATATTTTGGACTTGTGGAGTCTGAAGAGTGTTCCTCCTACTGCATGTGCACTCTGATGAATAATGAGAGTTAAATATATATACACATATACATATATATAATTGACATATACAGATGTAAACTATGAAATATATAAATATTTTAGTGTTTTATCCTAATTATATTCAACAAATCAAATTATATATAGATACATATATATACACATAAAAAGTATTTAATAAATAAAATCGAGACAAGGCAGAAAAAACCAAGGCGGGAGAAGCAAATCCCATCTCCAAATCCCATCTCCTACTCATTTTCTTATCATGATAGGAAAAAATTTGGGCGAGTTAAGAGTGGAGATACGGTGCCAGGGCAGGACATGTCAAATTGCCATCCCTAACTCCTGCATTTCACCAAACTTTGAAATGGGAATAGCTATTCCTATCTCATTCCATTCCAATCTCTCCTTCCATTCATGCCTAAAATCATTTCAGCAAACCAAACGCCCCTTATTCCTATACCGGACTGTTGATTTAATCAAACTGAAATGTATTAGCAAAACTAGCGAAGGTGAAAAACCATCGATACAACATTGGCCAGTTTCCATATCAATCTTACAGTCTAACTCTATCTAAAAATCTTGTACATAGCAACACAAGACCCAGAGGGGAAAACAAAGAAAACCAATGCAAAACACATACAACAATGTAAAAGCCCCAAACATACACTAGAGTAAATCAAGAAATACTCTTCCATGGGAGCAGGAAACAAACCCCATCGGATTTCTACAAAAATGGAAAGTTTTAAGAAAATATCATTTTACCCAGGGTTAATAGATGCTATTCAGGAAGAAGGAAGAGAAGAGAGAGTGCCTTACCAGTCGATGTCGAAGCAGTCGAAGCAGTCGAAGTAGTCGAAGCAGATTACAAATTGAAGCCAAATCCAAGTCGAAGCAGTCGAAGCAGACTGCGTCAATGGATCTCTACCGATTGAATTGATTGAAGAAGTGTTTCAAGAAAACTTTCCGATTGTATCAGTCTCCCTCGGTCTCCCTCGATCTCTACCGATTCACCTAGGTCTCGGTCTCCCTCTCTTCTTAGAAACTGTGTGACTTTTTGTTTCTTTTTTTCTTTGTTTTTTTTTATTTGTATCAGTCGGTTTGATGATAAAAAAATAAATTAATTTTTTTTTTTTTTATAAGTGGCGCCAAATGAATTGGGTTTTGGCGCCAGAAGAATTTTGGGATACCATTCATGACCTACATAGTAAGTCATAAAAAGTGACATACCATTCACGACCTACATAGTAAGTCATAAAAAGTAACTTATTTTTAATGACTGGCGGACGTGTGTCGTATATAACTAATGTATTAACGGCATGCTATATGTGTGTCGTAGAAAGTTTTATTAATTACGGCATGCAATGCAAGCCGTAAAAAAATTATCATTTTTACCATCAACGGCCTGCACAATAGACACGTCGTGGTTAGTCTATTATTTACGACATACAAAAAAAGCAAGTCGTAAAAATGAGAAATTACGGCTTGCATTCATTGTATGTCGTGGATGTGGTGCCGTGAAAAGTCAATTTTGTTGTAGTGTTCCATGGCTTATACACACCGAAATTCCACCTTTTAGACATCCAAAACAATTCCAAAAATTTTGAAATAGCTAAATTTTAGTAGTGGTTGATGAAAGGAAAGAGTGAGTGTTGTTAAAAGTGGGTTAAAATAAGAGAGTTAGTCACTTTTCCACCACACATACCTAGAGCTCCATTCTAGTTTCAAATTGAGGATTGAGAACACACTTCCTAAACTTGAGAGTGATCAAGAGGAAGTTTGAAAATCAAGAAGTTCAATCTTTCTTTGGAAGGTGAATTTTTAGTCTTTCATTTTCTTATATTTTCGGTCTCATATTTATTTTCTTGCTTCTTATTCATAGTGTTTTGTTTGTTATAATCCAAGTGGTTTGTTTATCTCATATTTGTTTTCTTACTTCTTATTTCATAGTGTTTTGTTATAATCCAAGTGGTTTGTTTATCTCATATTTATTTTCTTACTTTATATTTCATAGTATTTTGTTTAATCAAAGTGGTTTGTTTATCTCATATTTATTTTCTTACTACTTATTTCATAGTGTTTTGTTATAATCCAAGTGATTTGCTTATCTCATATTTATTTTCATAACTTTTTCATAGCGTGTTTTTGTAATCCAACTGGTTTGTTTAGCTTATTATTATTATTATTATTTATTATTATTATCTTTTGGTTATTTGTGTGCTCTTGTTTCATATTAGTTGTGTTGTAAGCTAACCGATAGTGGTTAGTTGAGCCACCTACATATTTCTTATTTGTTCCTTTTCTTGGTTTTGCAACAAGACAAGTTTTGCTCAGCCTAGTTGGCCGACCAGCCTGTTTGACTGGTCGGTTAGCTTCTTTCAAACAAGATGGCGTAATCTCCCAATATTGACCAATTTCCGCCGACGGTTCCAAGTAACATGAAAATTTTATTTTGTTTATTTTTATTTTGAGTGTTTTGTGAGGTTTTTTTTTATTGCAATATTCCCTCCTCTCCCTCTCTCTCTCTCTCTCTCTCTCTCTCTCTCTCTCTCTCATCTGGTTTGTAATAATTTATTCAAAGTGTTGTAATAATTTCTCGTCCCACTTTTTTCTATCCCGTTCTTTTACTTGCTTTTCTTATTTGTGGATATGCATCATGTTTATTTTATTTTATTTTATTTTCATTATATCCATGCTTTGCATCCATATTTCATGCATCTTGATTCGGCTAAGTTTGCATTTGTGGATTTAATCAATTCCTATGTGATTATGTACGCTACCTCATGTTCTTGAGATGATTCACATGTCATATCTTAGAAGTTGAATCTTTAGTTGCATCTCATGAGTGAATTGCATTAGGATTTTGTATATAAGATCATGCATATTTTACTAACTTTGTTTTGTAGCTGTTCGCGGGACGTCAGTAAATATGTAAGTTTTTATGCTTTAGCTTCCTATTTGTGTGTGTTTTTTTTAGTTATGTTTAAGCATCCTTCCATGTGGCTACTTGCTTACTTGATATAACTGTATGAATGCCAATGGATGGAGGTTGTATCGCTTAATTTTGGAATAATATTGATTTTTCATGTTTGTAAACTCAATTTATTTGGGTTGTACATCTTCAAAACTTTTTCAAAATACATGAAATCAAATTATTACAAAATAAATGACATAGTCTATACTTGTATGCTTCACATAGTAATTTTTAGGATTTATTAAATAATTGAAGTATGAACATATAAAGTAAATAAAATTCATATCATGGTTTAGTAAAGGCCGATCTTTTGATCGGGTGAGCGAGGGTGCTCAATTAATGTCCTTCCCCTCTCATACCTAAGGTTCCAAACCAAGAAAACTTTGGTTATGACGAACAATGGCCTTGGCACAAGTCATAGGTTTCCTAATTTTTCAAAATATTAGGTGGCGACTCTGAGATCTGATGACGCAGTCCATTTATGGCAAAAGGTTTTGCAATAAAATGGATTTTCTAAAAGTTGCCAAATTTGGACTCTCATCTATGTTTCACATTATACTAGTGAGGCTAGATCAAAGAGACCGAGGGTCCGAATTGTTTAATGCACACGGGTACCCCCCGGGCATGTTACAGTTTTTGGCGACTCTGCTAGGGATTTTATGAAACCTTGACTCGAACTCCATGATATGACTTTTATTTTCAATTATATGTTTATTGCATTGCATGCATTGGTGCACTTAAAGTCCCTGTGTTGCCCAGATACTGGTGGGAGCACAGGCACACTTTTTGTGACACTACATCTTTACGTTACTTTAGAGGCCTTGTGTTGTAACCTTTTGAGATTTGTCAAAAAGGTAGCTCTGCTATCTAAGGTTCCTGGACTCTGAAGAGAGGTTATATTGATTGTTCTGATTTCTTGGTATCTTTATTGGTTATGACTTAAAGTACTCTTTGGTAACATCATCTTGACTTCAACCCTTAGAGTACAACCAACCTTGTGCATGTAATGAGCTATAGTACCTTCCAAAATTAGGACATGATGCTCTCCCATTTCTAGGATGTATGATGCCGCTTGTTTGAATAGTGAAACCTTAGATCATTTCAAAGCTAGGACATGGTAACCCTAGCCCCTATAGGGGTGTTTGTTCTCTTTCTTACTATGTGTTTTATGCAATGTATGGGGATTCTCAAATTCAGATGAGTGGTTCATTCATTTCAGTTTGTGGGGTTCAGCTTTTCAGCATGAGTTACCAGTAATCAGTTGAGCCGGGATGCTAATGAAATTCTGATTTGGGATTCCATTTTGTTCAACAAGGTAGTCGTAGCGCAATAGCTTTAGAATGGCCCGATATCCCTCAAGTTCTTTGGATTCGTGCTGGTAAACTCTGTAAGGTCTCAGATCTAGTTGAGGGACAACCAGTGTTAGTTTCTTTGCCACCGGTTACACGAAAGAGAAAAACAAAAGCCTCATTAACTGTCCAGAATACCCCTTCTGCACCTGCTAGATCATCACCACTCAACTCACCAGAATTAGTGATGGCTTAAATTCTAGAAAATTTAGCAGACGTACTATTGGCCCTTCAACGGAGCATGGATACCATTGCCACTACGGTTGCTGCCCAATGCACTACTCTTGCTGAACTGCAACGCCCATCTGGGGCGTCCACTACTCACCCACCTCCGATGACTCATCTAGTTCCACCACCACCTCCACAGCCACCGGCTGATGAGTTTCTCGAACTTAACTCACTAGAAAATCTGAGGGTTCCTGTATAATCTTCAGGAGGACCTTTCCCCCTTGCATAACCAACAGTGGAGCCTTTCTCGATTGACACCCCTGAACTTGATTCAACTATGCTCAAACTGGCCAAATTTAAAAAAATGTTCAAAAGGTCACAGGGAATTCACTATATTTCGGACATAGAAGATAGGTATACAAACACAGCTGTCAAATTACCAGAACAGTTTAAAATGCCACATATTGACAGATTTGATGGAGCTGGTGACCCTATGATCCATATTCGCCTCTTCTCGGATGTCCTGAAATCCATGGGCCTGACTGACCTCAAAAACTTTCCTTGTTCGGGAGGACTTTATCTGGCATAGCTGCTATCTGGTATGCTAAATTAGAAGACTCGGTGAAACAAAATTGAGAGGAGTTAGCTGAGGCTTTCATCACCCAATATTTTTACAACACCCAGATTGAGATAACGGCTTGGGATTTGGAGGCAACTCGCCAAGAGCACAATGAAAGTTTTGTGGCTTTCATCACTAGATGGAGGGCAAAAGCAACAATGATGACCAACAAACCACTCAAAAAAGACCAAATCCGTATGATAGTTAGAAATCTGTATGGAAAGACGTTACAAAAAATGATAGTCCTCCCGCTCTTTACTTTTAAAGACTTACATGAAATAGGGGTCCAGATAGAGGATGCCATCAAACAGGGAATATTGTGGATAATAAGGAACATGTTCGGAAGCCTTTTGGTCGTAGTTCCAATGCTACTACTGGCAGTAGTACAGTTGTAAGACCTTCTGACGTTAATTCAGTCACTACTACCACCGCCAAAATAGCTAACCCATTTACCAATGCCGGTCCACAAATAACCAACTCAGTCCGAACCACGACCAGAACTTTTAACCCTCTCTACATGTCCCCACCCAAGCTATGAAAATCTTGATAGAAATAGGGTATCTCAAGCCTTTTGACCCCCGACCTCTTCCCGAGCCTCTCCCAACCAAACACAATCCTACCAAATACTGTGCCTCTCATCAACAACTCGGACATGACACTGACCACTGTTTTCGCCTTCGCTATGAGATCCAAGACCTCATTGACAATAAGATCATAGCTCTCCCACAACCACTAAAACCCAATGTCACTACCAACCCGTTGCCACCCCATGACAAAAATCAACCACCTCCTCGCCTCAACCATATCCATACACTTCCACCCACCTTTAACCCTAGTATATGCATCACACCTGTCCATCTACCCAAACTCGAGGTATGCATTCCAGAGAGTATTGATTTATGTATGATGGATGCACCTCTAACCTAGCCAAAGCCAAAACAAACCATAGTGGTGGTGGTATTGTAAATTGGGGAAGAAAAGACCGTATCAAAAGAAGGACCCAAAGAAGACATAATCGAAGTACCTGTGATTGAGACTGGATAACTGCCGAAAGAAGGATATGATCCCAGCAAATACATAGTACCTCTTGGCCAGTTGAAATCGAAAGTTATCCTGCCCGACTCATGTACCATCAATGTCATTAGAGAAGATATGCTTGAACAGGGATTAGATGACTTGGCTAACCTAGAAGAAGACTTGGACAATCTCAAATTCTTTGAGGAATTGGACTTGGGAAATGTGCAGATCATGGTTGGGCAAGCGATGATGAAGGTCCTAATAGGGAAACTAAGGGAAAAGAGGATAAACCAAAAACTGACACCGGAAAGTTTGAAAATAATGGCAACGAAATGGGTTCCAAGAGAGAAGAAGAATCAAAAAGTCCGCCAGAGTATAACGTGGGAATGATTCATGTAAAGCCTGACAATTGACTTTCGATTAACGAAGGCGAATGGTGGGATGATAGCGATCTGCAGCTCGCCCACACCGATGATGAATGGGGTAGTACTTTGCCTGATGAGACTTGATATTTCGAGGAAACTGATCACCTAACTAGGAGTGGACGTTACTTTAAACCTCCATAACTAGACCAAGGCAAGTCCTTGGGCAAAGATACAAACATTGATAAAGAGAAAGAGAAAGAGAAAGAAGCAGAAGAAGACTTGGTTTTAAAACAGCTAAAAAAGATTCAAGAAAACATCTTCATCTGGGGACTTCTTATGGCTTCCCAAGAACGCCGACAAGCAATGTTGTCAGCCTTAAACAAGGCCAAGCTATCCATTAAGACAATGCCAGATCAGTTAGTATCTTTCACCATACCTAGAGACACGACCCCTATTTTATCATTTACAGACAAAGAGTTACCACCTGAGGGGGTTGACCACAACAAGTATTTGTATGTGGCCTTGGAGTATAGAAGGAAGTGGATTCCAGTAGTTTTGGTTGATACCGGTTCAGCCATTAATGTGTGCCCAGCAAGGACTGCTTATGTGATCGTGTTAAAGCCGGCTGACTTCATGCCAACAAGCCAAGTTATTCAGGCATATGACAACACCAGCAGGAATGTTGTGGGGACTTTCAAGGTCCATATATTAGTTGGTCCCTCTGAGCATGAGGCAGAATTCCATGCCATGGATGTCCCCGCAACTTTCAACCTATTATTGGGCAGGCCTTGGTTGCATAAGATGAGAGCGGTCTCTTCAACCGTACACCAGTTGGTGAAGTACCCGCACAATGGAGGGATTGCCACAATTTTTTGCAATTCTAAAATCCACCCTCCTCCAGAAGTCACAACGCTAGTACTAGAAATACAACATTGAAAGGAAGATGTTTTTCTCTCAAGTTTTATCTTGGCAAATGCATGGCTAGTGCAGACAATCATGGCAGAAGGGGAGGGTACACATCTGAGTGCTCAGTCAGTCTACATGATGAACAAGTTAGGATACATCCCAGGATTTGGATTGGGAAGGAGTGGCTGACAAGGCACCACAGAGATAACTAAGGTAATCCACAAACCACATGCATTTGGGTTGGGATATGAACCAACAATAGAAGACTGGGAGAAGAAAGGGAAGAAAATGAAAGAGAGAATCAATGTAAAGAAGACAGGAAAGAAGTATGAGCTGGTTTATAGGCTAATCCATGGAACCTTGAACGGACGTTTTGTCCAGCAAGGAGAAGACTTCCCTTTATGTGGTTTTCCTAAGCCCTGGATTGATCAAGTGAAGAGGAAGTGATACCCTGGGTTTGAGATCTTCTTCGATCAGTAACTCTCCGACAGTGATGAGGAGTGAGTAGATCCTAGTATCGACATCAGACAAGATAGAGAAGTCAGCTCGGAAAGCAGCACAAAGGAAGTCTTAAGTCTAACACTGGCTGATTTATTGACAGAGTTACATACTAGCGTTGAACCGATGAATTTGGAGGATATGACCATTACCGTGATCGGGGAAGAGACACCTGCTGACTGCTCAAACTTCATCATGGATGCAATGAATGGTTCACAAATAAATTGGCATTTTGAAAAAAGTTGTATTAAGAGTTCTGAATCGGCTGTTGAGTCTGAGTCTGGTGGGCCTATGGGGTTGGAGTCAGATTCAAGCTTGTCTAAGATGTTTGAGTCTTCTTTTTCTTTCTCTTTTGAGTTTATTGCAACTTGTGAGCTCGAGGCTTTGAATGAAGATGTTGGGATTTTTGCTTACTTTTCTATGCCCATAGTTCATAACATTGACCAAAATCTTCAAAATCTTGATAAAAACGAAGAGGAAGAAATTCTTCAGGCTTTGAAAAATTTAATCGACTGAGAGGAAGAAAGGCGTGCTAAGCCATTAGTGGATGAAATTGTTTCTGTAAATGTGGGTACTGAAAAAGATCCTCACTTGATCCAGATTGGTTCTGCATTGTCTTTAGAGGAACGTGAACAATTAGTTGCTTTACTAAAAGAATTCAAAGATATTTTTGCATGGTCCTACGAAGACATGCCAGGAATTGACGCTGAGACTGCACATCATAGGATCCCTCTCGACATTGAGGCTCAACCTGTCAAACAAAAGCTTCGTAGAATTCATCCGGATTGGGCCTTGAAAATTAAAGAAGAGGTTACCAAGCAAATCAATGTTGGGTTTTTTCTCGTATCAGAATATCCTACTTGGTTAGCCAATATTGTGCCAATTCCGAAGAAAGATGGCAGAATTCGAGTTTGTGTTGACTTTCGGGATTTGAACAAGGCTAGTCCGAATGATGATTTCCTATTGCCACATATTGATGAATTGGTAGACTTCACTGCAGGGCATGCCTTATTGTCATTCATGGGTGGTTTTTTGGGGTATAACCAGATCCTTATGGCTCCAGAGGATAGAGAAAAGACTGCATTTACCACACCATGGGGGACATACTGTTACAAGGCTATGCCATTCGGTTTGAAGAATGTCGGGGCCACTTATCATAGAGCCGCTACCACTCTTTTGCATGATATGATCCACAAGGAAGTTGAGGTGTATGTAAACGACATGATTGTCAAGTCCAAAGATCGATAAAGCCATTACACCGCATTGAAGAAATTTTTTGAGAGAATTAGGGAATACAAGCTAAGGCTGAATCCATAGAAATGCACCTTTAGGGTAACTGCGGACAAGATGTTGGGATTTCTGATTACACAATAGGGAATCGAAGTTGATCCATCTAAAATTAAGGTCATCTTAGAAATGCCACCGCCAATGACTGAAAATGAGATGCGGGGTTTTCTAGGAAAGATGCAATTCATAAGGAGGTTTATTTCAAAGCTAACCTTGACTTGTGAATCACTGTTTGGTCTCCTAAAGAATGGGAAGAAGTTCCAATGGGATAATTGATGTTAGTTTGCGTTCAAGCAAGTCAAGCAGTATTTGCGGAATCCACCTTTGTTATTACTGCCTAAGCCAGGGAACCCACTGATCCTGTACTTATCAGTGACTGAATCAACCATGAGATGTATGCTTGCACAAGAGTCGTATGAGAAAGTGGAGAAGGCCATATACTACTTAAGTAAAAAGATGCTTGAATATGAGACCCACTATACTCCTTTGGAAAAAGCTTGCTTAGCTTTGGTATGGGCCACCAAGAAGTTGAGACACTACCTATTAGCTCACTCGGTAATTCTGGTTCCAAGATTAGACCCAATCAAATATCTCTTTGAGAAATCACCACTCACCAGTAGACTAGCTCGTTGGTTACTTTTGCTTTCCGAATTTGACCTTAAGTATGTCACTCACAAATCTATCAAATGAAGGGTCGTAGCAAAATTTTTGGCTGAACACCCAATTGAAGAAGGAGAAGATGTGGAGTACTCATTCCCAGATGAAGATGTCATGCAGATGAAAGAAGACACTTGGAAGTTGTACTTCGATGGAGCGTCCAATCAATTTGGTTATAGCATAGGCGTGTTGCTCATAGCGCTGGATGATTCCCATATCCCTTTCGCTTTGAAACTCCAATTCAAGGAATCCAACAGCCAAGTAGAGTATGAGGTGTGTATTGCCGGATTTGGAAGTAGCCCTCGAACTAAGGGCAATAAGGTTGGATGTGATCGGGGACTCGAACTTGGTCATCTCTCAAGCCAATGGAGATTGGAAAGTTAAAGAGGAAAAAATGAAAGTCTATCATCAGAATTTGGACATGTTGATCCCGAGGTTCGAAAAACTGACTTTTACACACTTGGTAAGAGAGAATAACCGATTTGCTGATGCATTGGAAACCATGGCGTCAATGATAGATATATCGGTCAGGATCAAGATGTGCCCGATCCTTATAAAACAAAGTTACGCCCCCGCGTATGAAATGATAGCCACAACAGATGAAGTTTAAGATGAAACCCCTTGGTACTTTGATATTTAGAATTTTTTGGAAAGTGGCACATACCCACAAGGGGCGAACGCCAAAGACAAAAAGGGGATACGGCGTCTAGCCACTCAGTTCATCAATTTTGGAGATAAGCTATACAAGAGAGGTCATCTGGGAATGCACAAACTGTGTGTAGAGGAAGAATAGGCAAAGCATGTCATGGAAGCCATCCATGGAAGAGAGTGTGGAGCCCATATGAATGGTATAATGCTAGCCAGAAAAATCCTTAGACAAGGATACTACTAGTTAACCATGGAGAGTGATTGTATCAACTTTGTTAGGCGATGCCAGAAATGTCAAATCCACGCCAATTACATGAACATCCCACCAGCCAAACTCTACAACATGACTTTGCCTTGGCCTTTCTTAGTCTGGGGCATAGATGTCATCGAGGCAGTCACACCGAAGGGTTCAAATGGGCATCAGTTCATCTTGGTTGCCATTGACTATTTTACCAAGGGGGTTGAAGCACAGTCGTATTCAGTGTTGAAAGCATCACATCTGGCCAAATTCATCAAGAACAACATCATCTGCAGATATGGGGTACCAAACGAAATAATTTCAGATAATGGCTCACACTTCATGCGAGAAGTGGTAGTTCTACTTGAAAAATATAACGTAGCTTTTCACAAGTCATCAACATACAGGCCACAAACCAATGGAGTCGTTGAAGCTGAAAACAAGAACATCAAAACCATTTTGCGTAAGATGGTGGTAACCTACAGAGATTGGCCAGACAAACTGCCCTTTGTACTTTGGGGATACAGGACATCAATCCGAACGTCTATAGGGGCAACCCTTTACTCTTTGGTATATGGAATGCAGTCTATTTTGCCGATTGAGTTAGAAATGCTTTCATGGAGAATTATGGCTGAATGTCAGATAACAAAAGCTGATTGGCAATAGAACCGATTTGAGGAACTGATGCTATTTGATGAGCGAAGATTGAAGGTGTTATACCACATTCAGGGGTATCAACGCAGGATTGCCAGAGCATTCAACAAAAAGGTCAGATCCAGGAATTTGAGGGAAGAAGACTTAGTGTTAAAGGACAATCGAGCTCCTATCTATGACCCTAGGGTCAAGTTTAGACCCAATTGGACGGGTCCCTACATCATCAAATCAATCTGCTTAGGGGGAGTGGTCATTCTCATGGATTTGGATGGTTTGGAGTTCTCACAGCCAATTAACATGGACAAGCTGAAGAAGTACTACCTTTGAGAGGCTTACTGGGTCGAAAACTCGGAAGGGTGACCTAAGAAAAAGTTATAAAATTAAAAAAATTAAAAATTAAAAAAAAATAAAAAGCTTGCAAGGTTAAAAACCCGAAAGGGCGACTTTGGCAAAAGTTAGAGCACAAAAGGAGAGTGTCAATACCCTAGTGAACCTTAACCGTGAACTACATAAGGCCTGATTCCTATCTTTGGGATGTGTAGGCAGCTTCATCCCAAAGTTCGATGCCAACCATTTTCAACTTGCTTGTCTCGTCCATGTTTGATTGGTGTATCTTTATTCGATTCGGCTATCCATATTTGATTGGCTCGTCTCCATTTGATTCAGTTGTCTTATTTCTCCTTCATGAGAAGTTCAGTTGTACATCTCAAGGGTTGATTTCATGTTGATCGGGTAGTGGTCGTTTGCAAAAATAGATTTTGAGGACTTCTAATAAAGTTGATTGATTTTCTCAAAAAATTATTCCATTTTTTACAAAACTCAGACCATTCTTTGGACCAAAAAGAGAAAATTTTTAGTGCTCATAATTTGGCTCATATGATTTCAAGATAGAAAATGGAACAAGTGTGCTAATTTACCTCTCATGTTGATCAAAATTGCTTTAGTAGAAAGGAAAAACAAAAAAGGGCAAAGTGATGAACAAGGGGCATAGTTGAGTCAGGTTTTCTATCCTTTACCCGCACTATCGAGTTCTCGTCACCTTAATCAAGCAATCGCCAGAAAATGCACAGTAGTTGTCGCCGGCGATGCTTTTCCTTTGGGCAGTCGACTGGTGTTGCTCTGTTTTCCGGCAAAAGCAAAAGGGGTGTGTTTAGGATGGTTTTTGCTTCATTTTCATTTCATTGAGTTGTGTTTTGTGTTTTGGTTAGTGATAGGCTCAATATTCAGTTCATAATTCATTAAAATGCAGCCATTTTCAAAGTTCAAAATTCAAAACAAAATGATTTTTATGCTTAGTATTGTGCCATTCTTGCCATCCATATTTGCAGAACAAACTCGTGTTATTAATACCAGGGATCAACCCTGATCAAAGTTGTATAAAAAAGAGTTGAAGCTATAGTTGCCCACTCCAAAACAAAAATAAAAAAAAAACAAAAATATTAATAACAATAGAATAAAATACAAAAAAGAAAAAAGAGAGAGAGAGTAGCATTTTCTCAATTTTTCGGCAGCAGCCCGGCGGTGAAGATTACAACCGGCTTCATTTGCACACAGTTTCGTTGCCTAACTTTACCATCAGCTGCCTCGCTTCATCTTTACTCCTTCGAAGCTCTTCAAGACTCTGCCTCGGCCTTGGCAGAGCTTTCGAAAGAAATTATTCCTTGCTGCCCATCAAATTGGTTGTGGGAAGGAACTTCGAATCGGGCCGCGGAGGTGGCCTGTCGTTTCAGCTCTTTGTTCTGCTTTTTCCGTGCACTAATTTCTACTCAAGAGTCCTTGTACATACGTTGGAGCAGAGAGAGTTGTGCATTTAACTGATGTACATCAAACGTCCTATTCTGTAGTCAAAGGGACAAGTTGGAGACCGAAGTCACAGTCTCTGCACATAACCTCAGCGTATACGAGGTAGCTTCGATGTCAGACTGTGATGCCATTATTTGCTCAACTAACATAGTTAGAAAGCTAAAAACAGGGGAAGGAGGAAGAGCACGCGACTGAGGTCCAAGGGAGTCAGAATCGATCATCTCTATCGTGGACTCGTTAAGGTCTGGAAAAAGAATGAGAGAATCGTGGGAAGAGGCCATGGTAGAGGAGAGTAGTGCAAAACAAAGGGGTTGCAGAGTGGTGGTAGAGATAGTTTGCAAGCTTTTGCTCTGCCTCTCTCACAGGCCTCGACTTAAGAAAAAAATAAAGAAGAAAAAGACAAGGTGGAAGAGAAGGCTCGAGGCATCGTTGAAGATCGGGGCAGCCTGTCAGTCAGGCGTCATGATTGTTGAAATCGCGTGCCAGACACGACACTCGAAGAAGATGAAGAAAGAGAGAGACACAAAAACAGGGGAGGTGAGAGAGATATGTATATGTATAAATATGTGTGTGTATACATTTGTACATATATGTCAGTGTACATGTAACTATGTATATTTTGTCCATATATATATATGTGTGTATCTGTATACGTATATAGTTTGCCTGTGTGTATATATATATGTATGTAATACGTATTTTGTATATCATTCATGTGCATTTGTAACCTTCCCCCTCTCCATATGAGATACGGTTAGGTACGCCTGTTGGCTACACCATGTTCGCTCCTTTCACATGAAACGTGTTAGGATTTGACGTTTTTTTGGTTAAAACCTTCCCCCTCTTTGTATGAAATACGGTTAGGTATGTCTGTTGGTTACACCACCTTTGTTCCTTTCACATGAAACGTGTTAGGATTTGACATTCTTTCGGTTAAAACCTTCATTCTCTCCGTATGAGATACAGTTAGGTACGCATGTTGGTTACACCACCTTTATTCCTTTCAATGTGAAACGTGTTAGGAATTGATGTTTACCTAGTTAAAACCTTCTCCCTTTTCATATGAAATACGGTTAGGTACGCCTGTTGATTATACTACCTTTCCTCCTTTCGCGTGAAATGTGTTAGGATTTTCAAGTTTACTTGGTTAAAACCTTCCCCCTGTCTGTATGAAATACGGTTAGTACGCCTGTTAGTTACACTACCTTTCCTCCATTTGAGTGAGACGCATTTGGACTTCAATTTTACAATTCATCCTCTCGCGTGAGATGCGTTTGGATTGCGCATTCATATTTCTTTTCTTGCGTGAGATGTATGCATTTGGACTCCGAGTTTACAATTTCTCCTCTCGTGTGAAATGCACTCGAACTGCAGATTTATACTTCTTTCACTCGCGTGAGACGCGTTTGAGTTTTGAGTTCCCTCCACTCGTGTGAGACGCGTTTGAGGCATGCAGGAACACGATCCTGAGCAGTTTTTTTGTCCCGAAATACATTACAATGTGTCCTCGAGTGGGTTCATCTTGGGACACGCAAGTTTGTGTCCCAATTTGTTTTAAATATTCACTATATCATGTAGAACGCATGTTTAAAGTTTGCCTTGTTGCATTGCACCATCTCATAAGCATCATGAAAACGGCTTCACGAAGCATGTAAGTCCAATTTATATTTCGAGCCTATCATTTGCATTTTGTCTGTGAACTACGTTGGTTTGATTCCTTGCAAAGGGATACATAGGGAACCCTCAGGTTTAACCAATTGCATTGCATTTTGTTTGTTTGCCCAAGTCTTATGGCCTTGTCAAAAAGGTTGTCTTCGAGCTTTAACATTCGCTCACGTCAAGAAATGACTTCAAGTTCTATCACAAAAGGGCAACTGCAGACACCCCCATTTTGACCGACCCTAAGACTTGGGCACTTCTTTTTGATCACCGGATAATGAAAATAAGAAGGTGTTTCTCACAGAATCCACAATGAGAAAACTTCGAATTTGAGCCCTATTTCCAACCCTAAACAGCCACAAATTACCTTGCAAAGGGAACATTCTGACCTCGTCGTTGCGTCTAGAATGGTTCGTTTAGCTAGGATCAAACTTCGCTACACTTCCGGGGGCTTCATTGAAAAATTCTCTCAAAATTTGGGTTACAGCACAAATATTTGAAACTTCTAGGCCAAATTGTAATTTTAAAAACTCAGGGAATATTCTATTATGTAAGGAAATATTATGTTAAAGTCAGGGAATATTCTGTCGAATGGAGAATATCCCGTCAATGCTAATGTGGCAGTCTTGCTGACATGGCATGACTAGATTGGTGCTTGTTGATGATGTTGCGCTAACATGTCCTTACCAAAAAAAAAAATGAATTTAAGGAATGATTAGAAGGGGGTTTGAACACCCAACCCCACTCAGCACCCAACACCGTAACAACTCTACTAAAACTTAGCCTTGTGTTATATTTCCCCTCAAATAATATTTGACCATTCAAAACCAACAGGCAAAGAAAGTTTTCTTTTGTAATTATTACTATTATTTTTTTTGTGTATATGGGACACTCCCCTATCCCATTGGCCGACCCATATATCACCAAATACATACCTAATCATCCCCCATTGTCAAAAAGAGGTTTTGTTTGCATCCATAAAGGAGTATCCCATGCAACCACCTTGAAAATTCATCCCTCCTATCACATTCTTGTCTCCCACCTTCTTTTTGACCTTAATACTCCCTCATTGCCTATATAGAATAATCAGATGGTAAGAGAGAAGGACGACCATGAAATTGAAAAGGAAAGAGTGAGAAAAAGAGAGAAAATTTAAGTTTTGAGCCAAAAGCACTTCCATCTTCCATATACACCTTTCATGGCTTATACACACTGAAATTCCACCTTTTAGATATCCAAAACAACTCCAAAAATTTTGAAATAGCTAAATTTCAGTAGTGATTGATCAAAAGAAAGAGTGATTGTTGTTGAAAGTAAGGAAAAATAAGAGAGTTAGCCACTTTTCCACCACACATACCCAGAGCTCCATTCTAGTTTCGAATTGAGGATTGATAACACGCTTCCTAAACTTGAGGGTGATCAAGAGGAGGTTTGAAAATTAAGAAGTTCAATCTTTATTTGGAAGGAAAATTTTTAGTGTTTTATTTTTGTTAGACTTATTTATTTTGATGATTTATTTAATTATGTTTTAATTTATTTGGAAGAGAAAAATAGAATCAAAATTTATTTTGATGATTTATTTGAAAGAGAAAAATAGAATCAACAATTATTTTGATGATTTTATGTTTTAATAAAATCAAAATTTATTTTGTTCCATTATTTCTCACCTAAACCTTTATCCTAAATGTTGTTAGAATGTATTTAATATTTGATTAAATCAGGAGTTCAAACAGCCCAAAAACAGAGGTTCAAACAGCTCAGCACAACAGCAGTTCAAAAGGTTCAAAAGGTTCAAGTAGAAGATATTCAAATTTGTAATGATGGAGT
The DNA here is from genome assembly GCA_030407325.1 of Camellia japonica. Classification (NCBI taxonomy): domain Eukaryota; kingdom Viridiplantae; phylum Streptophyta; class Magnoliopsida; order Ericales; family Theaceae; genus Camellia; species Camellia japonica. The sequence goes on from JAPPVO010000017.1 coordinate 41,848,656, forward strand.
GGAAGATATTCAAATTGGTAATGATGGAAGTACAACGGCTATAATTTTCATTATATATACCAAAGCCTCTAATGTAAACAAGTGACAAAAAACACCTGAAAATATTCTTTGATCAATAATCACTCACATCTATTCTCAGAAATTAAACACTGAGTCTTATAGCATTAAGTTCATCTTTCCTGTATGAGATTTACAAAAAAAATAAAAGCTTCATTTTATATATCTATCTTTCAGAGATATTTATTGTAAGCTTTCTTTGAAAGAAAAAATACCATTTCATCTTATAAAAGTGTTGCAAACACTGTGTTCTTGAAATCTTGAGAGTGATTAATCACCTAAGATTTGCAAGGGTTTGGGTTTGTGAAGCCTGTGTAAAATCCGTGGAGGATTGCTCCATTTGTAAAGTGGTTGTTAGTACCCCCGTGAAGCTAGAACATAGTGGAAAATCTCAAGTGAAGCTTGAGGAGTGACGTAGGCTGAGTTGAAGCCGAACCACTATAAATTTGTTTGCCTCTCTCTCCCTTATCTCTTTATTTTATTTAAATTGTAGTAGCTATATTTCATATTTTCACTGTGCTAAAATTATTAAGTGACATAGCTGTTAGAACACTTGTTTTAATTATTTTTATTTCATTAACTATATTTATCTATTGTGCTAGTCATAATTTTTATTATGGTATTATTAATTTTTAATTGTAAAAACCTAATTCACCCCCCCTCTTAGGTTGTCTTTTGGGTAACAATTGGTATCAGAGCCTAGACTCTTACTTTAGATTTAACCATCTAAGAGTTTCGATCCATGGCAACCTTAGCTAGCACTAGCACTACTGAAGGACAAGCCATCAATAGGCTACCATTATTTGATGGAAACAACTATAGTCATTGGAAAGATAATATGACCCTATACCTACAAGCCACTGATTATGCTATGTGGATTATTGTCACCAAAGGTCCAAAAATTCCTACCAAATTAGTAGACAATATTAGTGTACCTAAAACTGAAGATGAATGTGATGAGAGGAATCACAAATTATTGCAAGCTAATGCTAAAACCAAACTCACCCTTATTTGTGGATTAGACTCTAAGGAGTATAATAGAATTTCAAGTTGTGATTCGGCAAAAGAAATTTGGGACAAACTTGAAGTAACTTATGAAGGTACAAACCAAGTAAAAGAATCTCGTATTGATATGCTTGTTCATAGTTATGAATTGTTTAAAATGAACTTTGATGAATCTATTTCAAGTATGTTTACTAGATTTATCGAAATTGTAAACTCTTTGAAATCTCTTGGAAAAACTTATACTAACAGTGAGTTGGTAAGAAAAATTCTTAAGTGTTTACCAAAGAATTGGGAAGCAAAGGTCACCGCCATTATAGAAGCCAAAGATCTCTCCACACTGGGATTGGATGAGCTTATGGTTTCCCTTGTGACTCATGAGATCACTATGAAAGGACATGAGGATGTTGAAAACAAAAAGAAAAGTGGAATTGCATTCAAAGCCTCATCAAATGAAGAAGAACATGAAAACTCCAGTGAGGATGAAAGCTATGCCATGTTTAGTAGAAATCTCAAAAAGCACTTCAAGAAAAACAATGATAAAGGAAGAAGACTTTTCAAGAAAGAGTACAACAAAGATAACAAGAAAGAGCCTATTATTTGCTATGAGTGCAAAATCCTGGACATATGAAGATGGATTGTCCAAAATTGAAGAATCATGGAAAAGACTACAAAAGAAACAAAAAGGCCATGGTAGCAGCTTGGGGAGAAAGTGAAGATGAAAACTCAAGTGATGAAATTGAAAATGAAGTAGCCAACTTATGTCTCATGGCTCTTGAAGATGAAGACTCTACTCAAGATGAGGTAACTACTCTTTATGAAGAACTTGAAAGTGCATTCCATGAACTATCAAATGAATTTAGAAACGTTTGTGCCAAAAATAATGTGTTGAAGAAATCAGTTACATCTTTATCTATTAATGTAGAAGAATTAAAGAAAGAAAATTATTTTGAAAAATGATTTTGATACTATCTTTAATAAGAAAAACTACTTTAAAAAATAATGTTGATGATTTAACAAAAATGCTTGAAAATTTTGTAAAAGGTAGAGATAATCTCAACATGCTTCTTGGAAATTAAAGATGTGTTTTTGATAAAGCGGGTATTGGATATGACCCTATTAAGAAACAAAAGAATCTCAATACAATTTTTGAAAAGGCACCTCTCATGACACACCCTCATATTACTTGTCATTATTGTAGAAAGAAAAGACATTATATATCTTCTTGTCTATTAAAAAATAATATAAACATGGGAATTAAAAAGACTTGGATTGTTAAAGGATCTAACAAAACTAACCAAGAAGGACCCAAGAAACTATGGGTACCAAAAAACAACACTTGATTGTCATCTTGTAGATTTGTTTTAAGTCTAAAGCTAAAGAAGGGAAGTGGTACCTTGATAATGGATGTTCCATACACATGACCGGAGATAAATCATTCTTTACTAAACTATCATCGAAAGATGGAGGATTTGTTACTTTTGGAGACAACAAGAAAGGAAAAATCATCGGTATTGGTAGCATCAATATTTCTCCTAACCCTTCTATTGAAAATGTTTTACTTATTATTGGAATTAAGCATAACCTACTTAGTATTAGTCAATTATGTGATAAAGGTAATCGAGTTATTTTTGATAAATCACATTGCACACTTGAAAGCACAAATGATCATAAAGCTTTATTCGTTGGTAATCGCCATGATAATGTTTATATTTTTCATCTTAATGATCTCTATGCTAGTGATGTTAAATGTTTATATGTTAATAATGAAAATAGTTGGTTATGGCATAGAAGACTTGGTCATGCTCATATAGATTTAATTGCTAAACTTTTGAGAAAGGATTTGGTCATTGGACTTCCAAAAATTAAATTTGAAAAAGATCATCTTTGTAGTGCTTGTCAACAAGGAAAACAAGCTAAAATATCATTCAAATCAAAATCTCATATTTCCATAACTAGACCTTTACAACTATTGCATACGGATTTATTTGGTCCCTCAAGGACATCTAGTCTAGGTGGTAAACATTATTGTCTTGTTATTGTTGATGATTATTCAAGATTTACATGGGTTATGTTTTTAGCACACAAAGATGAAACCTTTTCTTCTTTCACAAAACTTTGTCGTAGAATTCAAAATGAAAAAGGCTTTCTTATTACTAATATTTGAACCGACCATGGTAGAGAACTTGAAAATGAGAAATTTGAATTGTTTTGTGATGAGCATGGTATTGGACATAATTGTTCAGCACCTAGAACCCCTCAACAAAATGGTGTAGTAGAAAGGAAGAATAGAACTTTAGAAGAGATTAGTAGAACAATGCTTTGCAAAAATAATCTTCCTAAATATTTTTGGGCCGAAGCCGTTCACACCGCATGCTATATTTTAAATCATGCATTAATTAGACCTATTCTCAAAAAGACTCCTTATGAACTTTGGCATGATAGAAAGCCCAACATTAGTCACTTGCATGTTTTTTGTTGTAAATGTTTTGTGCATAATAATGGTAAGGATAACTTAGGTAAATTTGATTCAAAATCTGATGAAGCAATTTTTCTTGGCTATTCCTTAACTAGCAAAGCTTATCGTGTTTTTAATAAAAGAACTCTTGTTATGGAAGAATATATACATGTGGCATTTGATGAAACTAACATCTCTGCTCAAAAGTAAATTGTTTGTGATAATATAGATTTGGAACAAAATGTGGAAGATTCAAGTATCTATAAAGAAGAGAACCAACCATTTAAGTTGAACAAAGAGATTGAACAACATATTCTCATACCTCAAGAAGAAGAAGGAAACAATGATGATTTGCCAAGAGAATGGAAGTTTGTTCATAATCACCCTAAGGATTTAATCCTAGGTGACCCTACAAACGGTATTAAAACTCGCTCTTCACTTAGAAATATTTGTAGTAACTTGGCCTTTCTTTCACAGATTGAGCCTAAAAACTTTCAAGAAGCCGAATTCGATGAACATTGGATGATAGCTATGAATGAAGAGCTTAACCAATTTGAGAGAAACAAAGTGTGGGAACTTGTGCCAAAACCTAAAGATCATACCATTATCGGTACCAAATGGATCTTTCGAAACAAGCTTGATGAATCCGGCACAATTATAAGAAACAAGGCTAGACTTGTTGCACAAGGATACAGTTAAGAAGAAGGTATTGATTTCGATGAAACCTTTGCTCCGGTTGCTAGATTAGAAGCCATTCTCATGTTACTTGCATTTGCATGGTTTAGAGATTTCAAACTTTATCAAATGGATGTAAAAAGTGTCTTTCTTAATGGTTTTATAAATGAGGAAGTTTATGTTAAACAACCCCCAGGTTTTGAAGATCATGTTTTTCCAAATCATGTTTTTAAACTATCAAAAGTTTTATATGATTTGAAACAAGCACCTCGTGCATGGTATGAACGATTAAGTAAATTTTTTATTGAAAATAATTTTTTCTAGAGGAACGATTGACACAACACTTTCTGTTAAAACTAAAAATAATGATTTACTTATTGTGCAAATATATGTGGATGACATTATATTTGGTGTTACTAATGAAACCTTGTGTAAGGAATTTGCTAAGTGTATGCAAGGTGAGTTTGAGATGAGCATGATGGGGGAGTTAAATTATTTCCTTGGGCTTCAAATCAAACAATGTAAGGAATGAATTTTTATCAACCAAGCTAAGTACAAAAAAGAACTACTCAAAAAGTTTGGTATGTATGACTCAAAAATAACTGGAACACCTATGAGCACATCCATTAAGCTAGACAAGGATGAAAAAGGTAAGTCCATTGATCAAACAAAATATCGAGGTATGATCAGCTCACTTCTTTATTTAACTGCAAGTAGACCCGATATTATGTTTAGTGTTTGTATGTGTGCTAGATTTCTATCAAATCCTAAGGAATCACATCTCAGTGCTGTTAAAAGAATTTTTAGATATCTTGTTGGCACTCAAAATTTGAGACTATTTTATCCTAGAGATGTTGTATTTGATTTAATTAGTTACTCAGATGCTAACTTTGCCGGATGCAAACTTGATAGAAAAAGCACTAGTGGCACTTGTCACTTTTTTGGTAACTCATTAGTATCTTGGTTTAGCAAAAAGCAAAATTATGTTGCTTTATCAACGGCTGAAGCTGAATATATAGCTTCCGGAAGTTGTTGTGCCCAAATACTTTGGATGTTGGAGGACTTTGATTTGCATTATAATCATATCCTATTAAATGTGATAATACTAGTGCCATTAATTTAAGCAAAAATCCGGTTCAACACTCACGAACAAAACATATTGAAATTCGACATCATTTTTTAAAAGATCATGTTCAAAAAGGGGATATTGTACTTGAATTTGTAAACACCGACAAACAATTGGCAGATATTTTCACAAAACCCCTAAGCGAGGATCGCTTCAATTTTATTCGTGGCGAGCTTGGAATGTCGATTTCTACTTAAAAAGTTTTGTTATGACTGTGAAACTTGAATTTTTGTTAAAATGATATATGTGTATTGCTACATTGATATGGAAACATTTATATCAGTTGAATGTTCTCAAGTTCTTCACACATTTATTCTCCTTAGCAGTTTGCTATTCTTAACTGTGTAATTTTTTTTGAGTTTTGCATCTTGAGGTAAAATTAACTTTGCACACATTGATTATTTTAAACCCTTATGGTATTTTTTTTTTACATTACCATTCCAGCAACACCAACGTCCCATGAAGTTTTATTTCTGCTGATATTATTTTAATTTATTTTTTTGTTTTTTTGTTTTGCTATTAGGCTTAATTTCTTTTATTTTTATTTTTTCTCATTATTATTATTATTTTTTTGTTTGGGCTTAATTTTCCTTTTTTTTCTTTGCCTTTTAATTTCATTTTTCAGTACTTAAACATAAAAACAAAAGCAAATCAAAATACAAAATATTTACATAAAAAAAAAACACCCTTCATTTTTTTACGGCCACGCGCAGATCAAAATAAACATAAAAAAAAAAACAGCATCCTTTATTTTTTTTCGGCCATACGCCGATCTTACTTGCTCGTCTCTTCCATCATTTTTCTTCTTCTTTTTATCCCCTCGGGTGACCCTTGATGCCCCTGCCCCTGTGCTTTCTTTGAGAGCGACGACTCCCCGCTGACTATCAAAGGCCAAGAACGACGTTGTTCCAAATCGGGCCATGGAGGTGGTCTTCCATTTAAGCTCTTTATTTTCGGCCTTCAGTGCGCCTATTTCTGCTCGCGCATCCTTGTACATGCGCTTGAGTAGAGAGAGTTAGGCATTGACCTGGTGGAGCTCACTCATTCTGTTCTGCAGTCGATGCGCCAATTTTGTGACTGCAGTCACCGTCTCCATACAGGACGTCAGTGTGAAATGATTGGCTTCAATATCCGATTGCGCTGCCATTATTTGCTCAATCGACATCATAGGAAGGTTGGGAAGAGTAGGCACCGGGGCACTCTGCCCAGCAACGCTTAAGGGGTTATTCAGGTTAGGAAAGAGAGTAAGGGGACGGGACAAGGGCATGTAGTAGGAGAGAGAGAGATGTACTCGAAAGGAGGGTCATTTTTTGGTAGCCTTTCTGCTTAGCTCAGTCTCTTTGTTTTGTCTCTCGAGGAAGAAGAAGATTGAAGAGAGTCATGCAAAAGAGATAGAAGTGAATAAGGAAGAAAAAGGAGAAGTGAGTGATTAAGAAGAAGACGGAGGAGAAGACGACAAGAGGGAGAGAGAGCCGAGGCAGCTGATTGACTGATTGACCCATCTCGCTTTTGTCAGTCGGCTGACGCAAAAGCGTGGATGCGTATCCGACGTAATTTTCGACAAAAAAAAAAGAGACGCGGGCAAACCTTATATATATATATGTGTGTATATATATGTTTTGGTTCTCTAATTTTTGATGCTATTTATCACTATCATTTTCCTCCTCCTCCTCCTCCTCCTCCTCCAGATTCTGACCCATGATTTCATTTCGATAATGTCAAAGGGGGAGAAATTATATGATGTTATGTATTATGGTATTATTTTCAAATTATGGCATTATTTGAAAACTAATATGATGATTATGTATTTATAGTTTGATATCTTAGTCTCATATCATGTCTCTAATTAAAGCTTATTTATTACACATATGCTAACTTATGTATTTAGAAATGAATTCAGGGAGCATGACTTGAGGGGGAGCCTTTCTTACTCCCAAATCAAATCAAAACATCATTGTGTGCCATCATCAAAATGGGGGAGATTGTTAGAATTATTTATTTTGATGATTTATTTAATTATGTTTTAATTTATTTGGAAGAGAAAAATAGAATCAAAATTTATTTTGATGATTTATTTGAAGGAGAAAAATAGAATCAACATTTATTTGGATGATTTTATGTTTTAATAAAATCAAATTTTATTTTGTCCCATTATTTCTCACCTAAACCTTTATCCTAAATTTGGTTAGAATATATTTAATATTTGATTAAATCAGGAGTTCAAAAAGCCCAAAAATAGAGGTTCAAACAGCTTAGCACAACAACAGTTCAAAAGGTTCAAGTGGAAGATATTCAAATTTGTAATGATGGAGTGGAAGATATTCAAATTGGTAATGATGGAAGTACAACGGCTATAAACGGCTATAATTTTCATTATATATACCAAAGCCTCTAATGTAAACAAGTGACAAAAAAAACCTGAAAATATTCTTTGATTTATAATCACTCATATCTATTCTCAGAAATTAAACACTGAGCCTTATAGTATTAAGCTCATCTTTCCTGTGTGAGATTTACAGAAAAATCAAAGTTTCATTTTATATATCTATCTTTGAGAGATATTTATTATAAACTTTCTTTGAAAGAAAAAATACTATTTCATCTTGTAAAAGTGTTGCAAACACTGTGTTCTTGAAATCTTGAAAATGATCGTGAATCACCTAAGATTTGCAAGGGTTTGGGCTTGTGAAGCCTGTGTAAAATCCGTGGAGGATTGTTCCATTTGTAAAGTGGTTGCTAGCACCCCCGTGAAGCTAAAACATAGTGGAAAATCTCAAGTGAAGCTTGAGGAGTGGACGTAGGCTGAGTTGAAGTCGAACCACTATAAATTTGTTTGCCTCTCTCTCCCTTATCTCTTTATTTTATTTAAATTGTTGTAGCTATATTTCATATTTTCACTGTGCTAAAATCATTAACTGACATAGTTGTTAGAACACTTGTTTTAATTATTTTTATTTCATTAACTATATTTATCTATTGTGCTAGTCATAATTTTTATTAGGGTATTATTAATTTTTAAATGTAAAAACTTAATTCACCCCTCCACTTAGGTTGTCTTTTGGATAACAATTTTCTTATATTTTCTATATCTCATTTTTATTTTCTTACTTATTATTTCATAGTGTTTTGTTATAATCCAAGTGATTTGTTTATCTCATATTTGTTTTCTTGCTTCTTATTTCATAGTGTTTTGTTATAATCCAAGTGGTTTGTTTATCACATATTTTTTCTTACTTCTTATTTTATAGTGTTTGATTATAATCCAAGTGGTTTGTTTATCTCATATTTCATAGTGTGCTGTTGTAATCCAACTGGTTTGTTTAGCTCATAATTATTATTATTATTATTATTATTATTATTATTATTATTATTATTATTATTATTATTATTATTATTTAATTTATTTATTTATTTATTTATTTTTTGGCTTATTTGTTTGCTTTTATTTCATATTAGTTATGTTGTCAGCTAACTAGTAATGGTTAGTTGAGCCACCTACATATTTCTTGTTTGTTCCTTTTCTTGGTTTTGCAGCAAGACAGGTTTTGCTCGGCCTAGTTGGCCGGCCAGCCTATTTGGCTGGTCGATTAGCTTCTTTCAGACAAGATGGCGTAATCTCTCAATGCTGACCAATTTTCGCTGACGATTCCAAGGAATATGAAACTTTTATTTTGTTTATTTTATTTTGAGTATTTTTTAAGGTTTTGTTTTATTTTATTACAATATTCCCTCATCTCTCTCTCATTTGGTTTGTGATAATTTATTCAAAGTATTATAATAGTTTCCCACCTCACTTCTTTCTATCCCGTTAATTTACTTGCTTTCCTTATTTGTGGATATGCATCAGGTTTATTTTATTTTATTTTTTTCGTTATATCCATGCTTTGCATCCATATTTCATGCATCTTGATTCGGCTAAGCTTGCATTTGTAGATTTAATCAATTCCTATGTGATTATGTGCGCTACCTCATATTCTTGAGATGATTCACATGTCATATCTTAGAAGCCGAATCTTTAGTTGCATCTCACGAGTGAATTGCATTAGGATTTTGTATATAAGATCATGCATATTTTACTAATTTTGTTTTGTAGCTGTTCGCGGGACGTCGGTAAATATGTATCCTATTTGTGTGTGTTTTTCTTATTATGTTTAAGCATCCTACCATGTGGCTACTTGCTTACTTGATATAGCTCTATAAATGCCAGTGAATGGAGGTTGTATCGCTTAATTTTAGAATAATATTGATTTTTCATGTTTGTAAACTCAATTTATTTGAGTTGTACATCTTCAAAACTTTTCAAAATATATGAAATCAAATTATTCCAAAATAAATGACATAGTCTATACTTGTATTATGCTTCACATAGTATTTTTAGGATTTATTAAATAATCGAAATATAAACATATAAAGTAAATAAAATTCATATCATGGTTTATTAAAGGCTGATTGTTTGATCGGGTGAGCGGGGATGCTCAATTAATGACATTTCCCTCTCATACCTAAGGTTCCGAACCGAAACAACTTTGGTTATGACGAATAGTGGCCTTGGCACGAGTCATAGCTTTCCTAATTTTCCAAAATATTAGGTGGCGACTCTGAGATTTGATGACGCAGTCTATTTTTGGCAAAAGGTTTTGCAACAAAATAGATTTTCTAAAAGTTGCTAAATCTGGACTCTCATTTATGTTTCACATTGTATTAGTGAGACTAGATCAAAGATACCGAGGGTCCGAACTGTTTATGTAGCGATCCCAGTTTTGATCCTTCTTTCATGTTTTGCCACTTCGACTAGGCAAGTCGGGGATCGAGCTGCCCGATCAGCTCGCGGCGGTCCAGGGGGCAACGCCTTGGCAGGGGTCGAGGGGCAGCACCCCCGAAGCAAAAATACAAAATGCATTCGAAATTGCTTGAGCCGCACATGCGGAAAACAAGGGAGGGCTTGTTTGGCTGCTACAATAAATGCAGGTGCGGGAGTGCAAGTGCGGGTGAAGCGTCGCACGTGCGGTGGTAGGTGAGTCTGAAATTTTGGTCTTTTTTTCTTTTTAGGCTGAGTGTATCTCACTCTTGTTAGGTCACTCTCTCTCTGTAAAAGCCCTTTCCTCTCCCTTCTCTCTACATTTCCCTAGCCAAATTGAATCAAAACCTTGATTTCTCAAGATCCATTAGAGTTCTGCCATAAGTTCTTTATCAAAGTTGGCTAACTTCTCGAGGCCTTCGTTGTGTGTAGTGAAGATCGAGTTTTGACATCGTTGATTTTGGGGGTTTCATCTCATTCTTCTTCAAAACTTGAGGTAGAAATTTTCTTAGAGTTATATATATATTTTTGCAAGATCTAGATGATTTTCGAAAATCATCATTTGATAGCTTTGAAAATTGATTGTTGATTCAAGAAGTTGAGCGATTTTGAAAGTGGGCTTGTCTCTTGTTCTTTTAAAATGATCTTATGGGTTTTGATCTTCGTTGATTGAAGAAAAGATGATTTTGGAAAGTTTTCTTTCAAAAGATTTGAGTTGTATAGTTTTGCTGAGAAAACCTAGAAATTGGGGCTTTTTTTTTAAAAGAGACTGAAAATCCATGAATGATATTGTTATATTTATTTTGTGTGTCAAAATAAATGGATGTTTGAAAATTTTCTTATTTATATTTATATAAATGATGAATTTCAGGGAATATGAGAATTGTTGTCCATTTTGGAAATTATTGTTCAAAATGTTGAAATAGTCTTGAAATGACTAATTGTTAAGGATACTTGAGAAGAGGGAATTGTGTTATTCCTTGGATGATGAATTGGAATAAAAGTATTTATATTCATCTTGTGTTATTGGCATGTCAATTCATTTATTGATTACATTAAACTTTGAAAGTTGATTTGAAAACTTGTATTGAGAAAAGAATGTTGAAAAACAAGTTTCATGAATTGGTTTTGGGGTAAATACGGTGGTAAGTCTTGACAGGTGGTGTAGATGAAATTGAATAGGTGTCCAGCCTTCCAGTTAAGACAGGTAAAAATGACAGATTATAGGTGTTGAGCCTTCCAGTCAATGCTGGTAAAAATGACAAATTGGTAGTACTTGTATAGTCTACTTACAGACACCGACCTAGGGATTACCAAAGTCGTATTTACCGCTCTTGAAATAAATTGTTAAGTTTTGAAGAATTGAAATTGCATGACATCATTGAGCATGATGGTTTTCAAAGATGAAGATGTGATTTTCTTTCAAAAGGGCATAGCATGGCATGTGCATTTCATCTCTTGAGACATGCACAAAATGTATATACTTTGTTAAGGATTTCCTACTGGGCTTTATGCTCACCCTACGAGATTTTTGTGCAGGAAAAGATGTGGTGATGCCGCCTCACTAAAGGCGAGGAAATGTCTGTTGAGAGTACGCGACTCTCATTTTGCAGTGACTCTGTGTGTAAGCCAAGGGCTGTATGTGTGTGGGTTTGAATAACCGTTTTGTGTAACTAGGCTCAAGCCTTGGAAACTTGTAAACCCTTGTGGTATTTAATTGTTTATTTACTTGTTGTTGGATTAATGTATTGTTGCATGAAGAACTATTGTATCATGTAATGTAAATTTGGAGATTTATATTAGGTTTTCCTTGAAAGAGCCATGATTGTTGTATTATCATTTGGGTTAGAAATTTGGGGCGTTACAACTTGGTATCAGAGCTACCGGGTTTGAATACTTGGAGCTCGTGGGAAGTGGTTGTTTAACCACAATGGGTTCATTTAGCATGCTTAGGAAGTGTTATGCATTTTGTGACTATGTGATAACATGCTTATGTGACTAAATGGGTATGGGATTGAACTTTTGGGATGTTGTTTGAGCCTGTTAAATTCCTTGAGGTCTTATTAGAAGGGTACTTGATCAATACTCATTCTACTAAGAATTCTTGTTTTTTCGTGGGACGAATCTCATCATAAGAGTATAATTCGTATGTGTTTACATGAATTGTGCTTATGTGGAGTGAATTTAATTATTATATGGTAGAGGAATATATAGAATTATTGTGATCAAACGTTTAAGGCAAGTTGCGGGCACGTGTGGGTTAGTGTCCTAAATTAATTCTATTGTCATTTATAGGATGTCAGGAAGAGGTCAAACCCATGGTGGTAGAGGCAGGAGGCGTGGTAGGGCTCGCCGAGGTGTGCATGAGATACCGGTCCATAGGGTTCCAGTGCAAGAAGAAGGTTTCGGCCAAGATAAGATAATATGGCCGAGCAAGCAGGCCATGCTAATGTGGCCGAGCAGGTGGGACAAGCAGGTCAAACCACAATGGGGGCCCTAGCTCGAGAAATGGCAGGGTTTTAAGAGAGTCTATGAACTTGTTGAGGGTGGAGAATCAAGCTCGAGAGAACACTGCGGACTCAAGGGCGAGTTTCCTTACAAGTGAATTCTTACGGGCCAAACCGAATGAGTTCCATGGTGGTCCTAAGCCCAAGAAAGCGGATGAGTGGCTCGAACAAATTGTGAAGACATTTGAAATGCTTGACATCGAAGATAGTGAACTAAGATTGACTCTAGCGAGTTACTACCTTAAGGGAGACGCGGGTCAATGGTGGAAATATGCCAAGGGTGGAGTGGAGCCGACATGGGAAGCCTTTGCGGTTGCTTTCCAAGATAAGTACATACCTCCCACTGCTAAGGAGAGATTGAGGCAAGAGTTTAAAGACCTTAAACAACTCGACATGCCCGTGGCCGAGTTTGTGGCGGTCTTCTCTAGTTTGTCCATATTTGCACTAGAGTTGGTGGCAACGAAAGAGTGTCGTTGCATTGAATTTGAAAAGAAATTGAAAACAAAAATTATGTTCAAGCTTGTCGGAAATATGATTCAGGAATATGACCGTCTTGTGGAGACGGCGACATACGTAGAAATTTCCATACAAGCCGAGGAGGAGAGGCTTCGGAGTTCGAGGTCTAGGAGCCAAGAGTCTCAAGGAGACTATAGGCAGAACAAGAAGAGCAAGAACACCTATCCATCCCAGTCCCAACCACAGTAGTCTAGATCCACTTTTCCTTTGCCTAGTACGGGTCTGGGAAAAAGTACATCGAGTAGCTTCTCGTGTTTCAAGTGTGGCCAACCGGGTCACAAATCTTTCTCATGCCCACAGAAGGGAGGAGGGCAGTTAATGTTACCACCACCTAACCGATCTTAAAGTTAGTCTCAGTCTTAGAATAAAGGTCAAGGGTTTAATTGTTATCAGTGTGGTCACTCGGGGCATATGAAGAGAACTTGCCCACAGTTGGGAGGCGCATTTGGCGCATCAGGGTCAAGGCAGACTCAGAGCCACCAGCAGGCTCAATCAGTCCAAGCTTCGCGAGTTAATTAGGGAGCCACTTCGGCTCAGTCAGTACAACAGGCCTATGCTCTGAGAGGAGAGCAAGTCAATCAGGGGCCACAGGGGCGCGTATATGTTGTTACCGTGTCAAAGCAGTTGCCAGAATCCTCAGTTGTGAGAGGTATTTTTGTTGTGTGTAATTCTTTAGCTAATGTATTGATAGACATGGTTCGTCTCATTTATTTATATCTACTGCATTTGCTTCTGCATTGGGGTTAAAGGTAGCATGGTTAATGCTTCCACTCAGAGTAGAGTCACCTATTGGGGGTATAGTTGATTTAGACCGGGGTTATTATGATTGTGAAATAGAAGTTGCCGGGCGTCGACTTTCATTTGCTTTTGTGTTGCTAGATATGTCGAGTTTTGATGTCATTTTAGGCATGAACTGGTTGTGTTCTTATCAAACGGTGATTGATTGTTACCGTCAGAGAGTTACGGTGTGCACTTCGGGTGGTGATCATTTCTATTTTCTGGGGAACCGAGTTGATAGAGCCTTGTCGCTAGTTGTTGACCCTCGTAGTAAGAGCAAGCTTAGTGGCCTTCTTATAACTCTCTTGGATAGTGAGAGTGACGGGGCTCGTGTTGAATTACCAAGGGTAGTTTGTGAATACCCGGATGTCTTTCCGGAAGATCTTACGAATTTACCACCTCACTGGGAGATCGAGTTCTCCATTGAATTAGTGCCTAGAACGGCACCGATTTCCATGTCACCGTATAGATTTGTACCCGCCGAATTACATAAGATGAAGATTCAACTGCAAGAACTTTTAGACAAGGGCTTCATTCGCCCTAGTACACTGCCTTAGGGAGCATCAACTCTCTTTGTGAAAAAGAAGGATGGGTCATTGCGGTTGTGTATTGATTACCGCAAGTTGAATAGAGTTACAGTTAAGAACAAGATCCTCTACCCAGAAATAGATGATTTGGTTGACCAACTTAGAGGGTCTCGTTACTTCTCAAAAATAGATTTGAGGTGGGGGTACCATCAGTTGAGAGTCTGGGAGGAGAACATTCAGAAGACGCCTTTCGTACTGTTATAGCCACTATGAATTCCTTGTAATGCCTTTTGAGTTGACCAATGCACTAGCTTCCTTTATGGATTTGATGAACAGAATTTTTCGAGAATACTTGGACCGTTTTTGTGGTCGTCTTTGTGGACGACATATTGATTTATTCAACTCCGAGAAGGGAACATGAGACTCACTTGGGTAGTGCTGAGTTTACTTAGTGAGCACCAAATTATATGCCAAATTTGAGAAATGCGAGTTTTGGTTAACTCAGGTGAAGTTTTTGGGACATGTAGTGTCTAGAGAGGGAGTAACTGTGGATTCCTCAAAGGTAGATGTCGTACAAGATTAGGAACAACCCAAGAATGTTTTTGAAATCTGAAGTTTCTTGGGAATAGCGGGGTATTACCGACGTTTTGTAAGGGACTTCTCTAGACTAGCTGCACCTTTGACTAGGTTGACTAGAAAGGGTATCAAATTTGTGTGGAGTGAGGCGTGTGAAAAGTCATTCCAAGAGCTTAAGACTAGATTGACTACCGCACTGGTTTTAATAATTCCAGAAAGGGGTTTGAATTACACTGTGTATTGTGATGGGTCTGAGGATGGACTTGGTTGTGTCTTGATGCAAGAGGGAAAAGTTGTAGCCTACGGTTCACGACAATTGAAAACTCATGAGAAAAATTAACCCACCCATGATCTAGAATTAGCAGCAGTGATTTTTGCTTTGAAAATTTGGAGGCATTACTTGTATGGTGAGAAGTTTGAGGTTTTCTCCGATCATAAGAGTCTAAAGTATTTATTTTCTCAAAAAGGCTTGAATTTACGACAACGGGGGTAGATGGAATTTATGGAGGATTATGACTTTGAGATATACTATCATCTAGGGAAGGCCAATGTGTTGGCCGATGCTTTCAGTCGAAAATCTGTGAGTAGTTTGGCCAGTGTGGCCATTCAGGAATGGGATATGCTAGATGTTATTGGCAAGTTTGATTTGCACTTGGGTGAGTCCGGATAGAGTGCTACCTTGTTTACTTTGAATGCTCAACCTACCTTGGTTAGTAAGGTCATAGAGGCACAACGAGGAGACCGTGATGTGGAATCAATCCGTGTTAAGATTTCCAATGGGAAGGAAGAGAAAGGTTTGAACGTTCACTTGGATCTGAGTGTACATTACCTAGACTATTTGTTTGTACCAGAATCTTGTAGAGAGGAAGTACTTCGGGAGTTCCATCACTCACATCTTGCGGTACACCCGGGAGGCACTAAAATGTATCATGATCTTAGTCATCAGTTTTGGTGGAGGGGTATGAAACGGGATGTCTCTTTATTTGTATCGAAGTGCCTTACTTGTCAACAAGTGAAGGCCGAACACCAAAGACCAGCGGGTTTGTTACAACCCTTACCAATAGCCGAGTGGAAATAGGAGCGTGTTACCATGGATTTTGTTATTGGGCTTCCTAGAACACAATGAGGCAATGATGTCGTTTGGGTGATTGTTGATAGGTTGACTAAGTCTACACATTTCATTCCGATGTGCACCAACGACTCAGTTGAACGCTTGGCAGAGTTGTACATTAGAGAGATAGTTCGACTTCATGGAGTCCTTGTGACTATTGTGTCGGATAGGGATCCTTGTTTTACTGCTCGGTTATGGCAAATCCTTCAAGAGGCGTTGGGAACTAAGTTGACTCTTAGCACTGCTTATCATCCTCAAACCGATGGACAGTGGGAACGTACCATTCAGATTTTGGAGAACATGCTTAGAGCTTGTGTCCTTGATTTTAAGGGCCTTGGGAAAGGCACTTACCATTGATTGAGTTTGCTTACAACAATAGTTACCAAGCTAGTATTGGAATGGCACCATTTGAGGTCTTGTATGGCCGACATTTTAGATCACCGGTTTGTTGGGCCGAAGTGGGTGATGCACCGTTACTAGGTCCGGAAATTGTTAGAGAGACAACCGAGAAAGTTGTTCTCATTCGGAAGAGGTTAGCCACAACCCAAAGCCGACAAAAGAGTTATGCCGATAAGAGGAGACGACCTTTATCTTTTGAAGTTGGTGACCATGTGTTTCTAAAAATCTCACCAAGGCGGGGTTTGATGAGATTTGGTAAGAGTGGTAAATTATCTCCAAGGTTCATTGGGCCTTTTAAGATCTTAGAGCGAATTGGGGAAGTGGCATATATGTTAGCTTTACCACCACAACTTTCGGGAGTTCACAACATATTTCATGTATCTATGCTTAGGAAATATGAACCCGACCCTTCTCATGTCCTTGATTGGGTTGACTTCGAGGTAGATGAGGATGCCTCTTACGAAGAACGACCGGTTCAAATATTAGATACCCGGAAGCAAGTGCTACGGGGCAAAACTATACCATTGGTAAAGGTGTTGTGGAGACACCATGGGGTTGAAGAAGCGACGTGGGAACGAGAGGCAGAAGTCCGCTCCAAATATCCGGATTTGTTTGAAAATGCTTAAGTTGCTTTTCTTTATAATATTCCTTAGTGTTGAGGGAAACGTATTTAAAGTTGTTAACCACATGTTGATATGTGTGTTGTTGTTTTAAGTATAAGGTTGTTAAGAGTTGTCATTACTTTTTAGGAAATTTCATGTTTATGCGTATTTGGGAGGTTGTTGTTAATGAAATAAGTATGGTGGAAATGGTGGAATTTGGTTGAGAGTTAGTATTGTGATTTGAAAATGAAATAGCGTGACTTTGATCGCTAGAAACCCCTTTGTTTGAGTACTTTGATTTGAAATTTCGAGGACGAAATTCTTTAAGGGGGGAAGGTTGTAGCGATCCCGGCTTCAATCCTTCTTTCATGTTTTGCCACTTTGATTGGGCAGGTCGGCGATCGAGCTGCCCAGTCAGCTCGCGGGGTCCATGGGGCAGCGCCCCTTGGCGATTCCGGGCAGTGCCCCTGAAGATAAAATACAAAATGCATTCGAAATTGCTTGAGCCGCACATGCGGAAAACAAGAGAGGGCTTGTTTGGCTACTGCAATAAATGCAGGTGCAGGAGTGCAAGTGCGGGTGAAGCGCCGCACGTGCGGTGGTAAGTGAGTCTGAAATTTTGGTCTTTTCTTCTTTTTAGGCTGAGTGTATCTCACTCTTGTTAGGTCACTCTCTCTCTGTAAAAGCCCTTTCCTCTCCCTTCTCTCTACATTTCCCTATGCCAAATTGAATCAAAACCTTGATTTCTCAAGATCCATTAGAATTCTGCCATAAGTTCTTTATCAAAGTTGGCTAACTTCTCGAGGCCTTCGTTGTGTACAGTGAAGATCGAGTTTTGACACCGTTGATTTTGGGGGTTTCATCTCATTCTTCTTCAAAACTTGAGGTAGAAATTTTCTTAGAGTTATATATATATTTTTGCAAGATCTAGATGATTTTCGAAAATCATCCTCCGATAGCTTTGAAAATTGATTGTTGATTCAAGAAGTTGAGCGATTTTGAAAGTGGGTTTGTCTCTTGTTCTTTTAAAATGATCTTATGGGTTTTGATCTTCGTTGATTGAAGAAAAGATGATTTTGGAAAGTTTTCTTTCAAAAGATTTGAGTTGTATAGTTTTGGTGAGAAAACCTAGAAATTGGGGATATTGTTATATTTATTTTGTGTGTCAAAATAAATGGTTGTTTGGAAAATTTCTTATTTATATTTATATAAATGATGAATTTCAGAGAATATGAGAATTGTTGTTCATTTTGGAAATTATTGTTCAAAATGTTGAAATAATCTTGAAATGATTAATTGTTGAGGATACTTGAGAAGAGGGAATTGTGTTATTCCTTGGATGATGAATTGGAATAAAAGTATTTATATTCATCTTGTGTTATTGGCATATCAATTCATTTGATTACATTAAACTTTGAAAGTTGATTTGAAAACTTGCATTGAGAAAAGAATGTTGAAAAACAAGTTTCCATGAATTGGTTTTGGGGTAAATACGATGGTAAGTCTTGACAGGTGGTGTAGATGAAATTGAATAGGTGTGGAGCCTTCCAGTTAAGATAGGTAAAAATGACAGATTATAGGTGTTAAGCCTTCCAGTCAATGCTGGTAAAATGACAAATTGGTAGTACTTGTATAGTCTACTTACAGACACCGACCTAGGGATTACCAAAATCGTATTTACCGCTCTTGAAAAATTGTTAAGTTTTGAAGAATTGAAATTGCATGACATCATTGAGCATGATGGTTTTCAAAGATGAAGATGTGATTTTCTTTCAAAAGGGCATAGCATGGCATGTGCATTTCATCTCTTGAGACTTGCACAAAATGTATATACTTTGTTAAGGATTTCCTACTGGGCTTTATGCTCACCCTACGAGATTTTTGTGCAGGAAAAGATGTGGTGATGCCGCCTAACTAAAGGCGAGGAAATGTCTGTTGAGAGTACGCGACTCTCATTTTGCTGTAACTCTGTGTGTAAGCCAAGGGCTGTATGTGTGTGGGTTTGAATAACCGTTTTGTGTAACTAGGCTCAAGCCTTGGAAACTTGTAAACCCTTGTGGTATTTATTTGTTTATTTACTTATTGTTGGATTAATGTATTGTTTCATGAAGAACTATTGTATCATGTAATGTAAGTTTGGAGATTTATATTCGATTTTCCTTGAAAGAGCCATGATTGTTGTATTATCATTTGGGTTAGAAATTTGGAGCGTTATAGTTTAATTCTCACGAGTACCCCCTGGGTATGTTACAACTACCCATCAAAATAATTCTGAGTTCAATGTATTTTAAAGAGGGTCAAGAGAGACAAACCTTTTTTCCACTAGTATTGATATTAGGTTTACGTTCAATCAATTATGGATCACTCGAAGGTTTCGCATAACTGATTCGGGTATATTATTTATTTTCTGCATTATGTTATTATTTGTGAAAATCATGATAGTTCACGATTTAGGTTATGAAGGTTGTTATATGCACAACACCATGAAATTATTTACAAGTACAAGTAAAATTAAAGGTAAATTATATTTGTTATTTGCCTTTATGACAATTTGATTCTTATTGTTCTAATGGCATTACACTACAACAAATTTGGGATTTAAAGACGAAACAAATTTGTCCCAAAGTGTATATATTTCGTCACCCAAACTAATTACGACGAAAATTTTTCGTCACCCGTTTTGTTGCCAAAGCCTCGTCGCTAAAGGGTCTTAGAGACAAAAAAAACAATTTCGTCATTGAAAATGTTAAATTTGTGACGAATTTTTTTGTCTCCAATACGCTCTGTTGGGAACATACTTGTAAGTAATTAGCGACAAAATATTTTGTCATTAAAGGAAGAAATTAGAGACAAAAGTATTTTGTCATAAATATAAGAAATAGAAACAAAATAATTTTGTCACGTTTAATATAAACAAAGACGAAATTTTTTTGTCAAAGAAGCTACCAATAGAGACAAAAACAAATTCATCATTAAAAATGATAAATTTGTGACGAATTTTTTTGTCTGCAATATACTCTGTTGGGAACATACTTGTAAATAATTAGCAACAAAATATTTTGTCATTAAAGGAAGAAATTAGAGACAAAAGTATTTTGTCATAAATATAAGAAATAGAGACGAAAATTTTTTGTCAAAGAAGCTACCAATAAAGACAAAAACAAATTCATCATTAAAAATGATAAATTTGTGACGAATTTTTTTGTCTCCAATACACTCTGTTGGGAACATACTTGTAAGTAATTAGCGACAAAATATTTTGTCATTAAAGGAAGAAATTAGAGACAAAAGTATTTTGTCATAAATATAAGAAATAGAGACGAAATAATTTTGTCACGTTTAATATAAACGAAGACAAAAAAATTTTGTCAAAGAAGCTACCAATAGAGACAAAAACAAATTCATCATTAAAAATGATAAATTTGTGACGAATTTTTTTGTCTCCAATATACTCTGTTGGGAACATACTTGTAAATAATTAGCAACAAAATATTTTGTCATTAAAGGAAGAAATTAGAGACAAAAGTATTTTGTCATAAATATAAGAAATAGAGACGAAATAATTTTGTCATGTTTAATATAAACGAAGACGAAAATTTTTTGTCAAAGAAGCTACCAATAAAGACAAAAACAAATTCATCATTAAAAATGATAAATTTGTGACGAATTTTTTTGTCTCCAATACACTCTGTTGGGAACATACTTGTAAGTAATTAGCGACAAAATATTTTGTCATTAAAGGAAGAAATTAGAGACAAAAGTATTTTGTCATAAATATAAGAAATAGAGACGAAATAATTTTGTCACGTTTAATATAAACGAAGACGAAAATTTTTTGTCAAAGAAGCTACCAATAGAGACAAAAATAATTTCATCATTAAAAATGATGAAATAATGTAAAAAAAAAATTCGTCACACATCGAGGGTAATAGTGACAAAATGTGACAATATTTTTTGTCATGACAAATTCATTTAGCGACGAAATAAAGAATTCATGACAAAATTAATCATCCACCTAAGCCAAATAAGAGAGAAAAAAACCTTTTTTAGGGATGAAAAATTTTGTCAATAATTCCATAATATTTTTTTCCATATTATATACCTATTTTATCAAAATCTAAATTCTATATATAACAATTCCATCACAACTTAACCTAACCTGTTATCAACACATTTACGAATTAACAAAATGAAAATATCCATCCATCATTACAAATAATTTCATCCTAATACAATAAAATAGTGAAATATCCCCCAAAAAAACAAAAGTTATAACTTGTTCAATTCCACAAAACATCCAATAATAACTAGTGCAACTCCACAAAGTATATATATCCTTATCAAACAAAAATGAACATTTAAGCAAATTATATCATTGTTGCACGTCAAAAATGCCACCCCAATCCAATCTGCAAAAAAATAAATTAAAAGCTTTAGTAATTAATCAATTATACAAAAGATTAAAAACATTAGTAACTCATCAATTTTTATACAATTTATCCCTCTAACAAACTTTTTTCGAGATTATGAGAACAAAAAATTAATTTTAAGGCTAATTCACAAATGATGCACCCCATGTCTGGTCCGCAATAGTTGGAGGCAAGAGGAGACAGTGGCAGCTGAGCTAAACTGGTAGGAATTGTACTGGCACTGGATGGTGTTGGAGCAATATTTTCCAAACGAGAAGGCGCTAAGCCACTCTTCTTCATTGATGGATTTGACGGGAGTGAGCTTTTAGAGGGGTGAGTAGAAGTTACTAGTGGGCCATAATTTGGAGGCTGAGATGGTGCTAGAACAAGCTCTGGAGCACCATGAGGTGAAAAGTGTTTCCAGGGTGGCTTATGGAATAACGGTACATTGGCTGGCAGGGGCAGATCAGGATTAGCAGGAGCAGCTAAAGGTGCTCTTGTTAGAGATACAAAGTTTGCTCCAAATAGATTATTGAGTAAACTAGCATCAGTGATGTATAACACATAAGATAAAACAAGCAACTGCTTGAGCACAAACCATTGGACCTTTTCTAATGCCCCAGTGCCGACATAAACAGCGAAGAAACGCCTCAACACCGACATCGTTGTCCAGATCTGCAATAAGAGTCAACCAAATCGAGGGCCAGATCACTCCGCAGACGAACAGACGACTCTGAATATACCAAAAGACACCACTAGTAGCAGAAACAATTTGTATCCGCCATTGAATGACGATCGAACGGTCGCGATATAATCTGAATGTGAAGTGGAAATTGAGAGTTTGGAGACTCGAGTGCCATTGTTGAGCTTCGAGAATTCAATCTTCTTCTTTTAGAGAGAGAGAGCTAATGGCCAGCTAAGTCCAACCAAATAGAAAGTAAAGGACACATGGGATGGTCCAATGAGAAATTCCACCTTCACATCCCACTTCTCTCTCTCTCTCTCTCTCTCTTCAAAAATCATTTTTTTTTAATTTTTAAAAACCAAATATATTTGTCCACCCACACACATCATCATAATCTATATTCCATTGGCCCATTCCAGCACCTCTTCTTTTCTCCTTTGTAAAAAAAAAAATCCTTCACATGCTGCTTTTCGGTGCCACTAACTCAACATTATGATGTTGAGGGATTATTAAAGCATCAGCCAAGTAGTGAATGACATTTTACTCCTCTCTAAAAAAAAAAAATAATTTTCCAATTGCCTTGAAGACAAATAATATCTACTCATAAACTTGAACCCACTACTACAAAAATAGTTAAAAATCACACTTTTATTGGAAGTGTGATAAAAAAAATTAGATTGATATTTTAATCACACTTAATTTGATTGAGTGTGATAATATTTATTTTTTATGTCACTTTTCAATTAAGTGTGATTATATATATATATATATATATATTTTTTAATCACACCTTCTAATTAAAGTGTGATTATATATACACTACTATTTTTTAATCACACTTTTTAAACAAGTGTGATTATATATATATTTTTTAATCACACATTCTAATTAAAGTGTGATTATTTATATATTTTTCAATCACGCCTTCTAATTAAAGTGTGATTATATATACACTACTACTTTTTAATCACACTTTTTAAACAAGTGTGATTATATATTTTTTTTTTTAATCACACATTCTAATTAAAATGTGATTATTTATATATTTTTTAATCACACCTTCTAATTAAAGTGTGATTATATACACTACTACTTTTTAATCACACTTTTTAAATAAGTGTGATTATATATAATTTTTTAATCACACATTCTAATTAAAGTGTGATTATTTATATATTTTTTAATCACACTTTCTAATTAAAGTGTGATTATATATACACTACTACTTTTTAATCATACTTTTTAAATAAGTGTGATTATATATATATTTTAATCACACATTCTAATTAAAGTGTGATTATATATACACTATTACTTTTTAATTCACACTTTTTAAATAAGTGTGATTATTTATATATTTTTTAATCACACAATGTAATTAAAATGTGATTATATATACATTACTACTTTTTAATCACACTTTTTAAATAAGTGTGATTATATATATATATATATATATATTTTAATCACACTTCCTAAATAGGTGTGATTGTATAAAATATTTCAAATTGATTTTTATATAAAATATACAATTCCAAATTTTTAATTACACTTACTCTAATTGAGTGTGATAATATTTATTTTTTATGTCACTTCTAATTAAGTGTGATTATGTATATATATAGGGTAAATTACACTGACACCCCCTAAGGTTTATGTTTATTACAATTCCCCCTTCACGTTTTGGAAATTACATCTCCCTCCCTGAGGTTTAATGTTTCATTACAGATTCCTCCCTTAGCAATTTAATTTTTTTAAATACTAATTTTGTCCTTACTGGGTAAATTACATTGACACCCCTTACATTTTAGAAATTACAATCCCCTTCCTAAGGTTTAAAGTAGCATTACCAATTGCCCTCTCGGTTAGTATTAGTTGGGAAAAAATTCATTGAAAAAAAATTAATTGGAAAAAAAATTATTTGAAAAAAAATTAATTGAAAAAAAAATTGTTAGTAAAATTTTTAAATTTATGTTTAAAAACCAACATAAACTTATTTTTTGAATTTACGTTTTTTTCCTCAAATTTACAAATTGAGACAACCATTTATAAATCAAAAAAATTATCAAATAAGTTTTTATGACAATTTTTAAAATTTTTGTAAATATAAATTGAAAACTGAAAACGAAATGGTTACCAAACAGGCTTCAGATGGTAAAAATGTCATAAAATTAACAAATAATTAAATAAGTTACCAACATAAGAAATGACTTATCAAAAGATTCTTAGGTTATGCATGGTTTGATTTTTAGAAAAAAAAAATTAAAAATTAAAAATTAATTTGGTTAAGAAATAAAAAATAATTATCATTTTTATATAATTTGTACCTTCTTCCGCCACCACCACCCACCACCCTCAACTCGTTGCAGGGTTCGAACCCTTAACCTCGGGCTCAACCTCTCCATCCTTAGACGCTGTACCAGACCACTCAATCGAGTCACTCTTGTGACACGATTAGTCGAATAAATGTATATAATACATAAATATACAATATATATACATATATGTATACAGCTTTCCAGCTTCTCTCTCTTCCTTTGAAAACTGCGTCTGACACGCGGTTTGCCTTTGAGTCGATTGGCCGACAAAAGTAGGCTTCATCGATTACCGCTCCCCTCGACTCTCTCTCCATCTTGTCTTCTTCTCTTCTGTAATATTCTGAATCAGAATTTTCCTTCTTCTACTTATTCCCTCATTTCCCTTTCTTCCTCATCACTCTCTTCCATCTCCCTCTTCATCACTCTCTTCTGTTTCCTCTTCCTCATCGAGAGAAAAGAGAGACTGAACGGAGGAGAAAAGTTGTCTCAAAACTCAGTCTGTTCTCTGTTATTTTTCCGACTCTCCTTTCTTGCTCTTTACATCTCTCACCACACATGGCCTCATCTCGCCCCCTCACTCTCTTTCCGGACCTCAATGATCCGAGCTCCTCTGGACCTAGTGTCCCTGTTCCTACCCTTCCTAACCTTCCTGGACCGAGTGCCCCTGTTCCCATTTTTCCTAACCTTCCTAGACTGAGTGCCCCTGTTCCCATTCTTCCTAGCTTTCCTATGATATCAGTTGAGCAAATCATGGCTGCTCAATCTGATATTGAGGCCAACCACTTCACACTAAGCTCTTGCATGGAAACCGTGACTGCGGTTACCAAATTATCTCACCGGTTACAGAATAGAACCATTGAAGTACAAAAGCTAAACTCCCAACTTTCTCTGCTCCAGTGCATGTACAAAGACGCGAGCAGAGATTTGCGCCCTAAAGGCAGAGAACAAAGAGTTGAAGCGAAAGACCACTGTCATGACCCGACTCGGAGCACCTTCGTACTTCACCTTTGACAACCAGCAGGGAGTCATATCCCCCGGCGGTCCTGCACATACTGAGGCAGAGCCTTCAATGGTCAACCAGCAGGGAGTCAAATCCCCCAGCAGTCCTGCACGTACTGAGGCAGAGCCTTCAAAAGTCTCCAGAAGCGACAAAAAAAGGAAGGGCTCGGCAGGAGAGTCGAGTAAGTGAAATCGGCATATGGCTGTTATCCAAAACAAGATCCCTTTTTTTTTTTTGTTGTTGTTGTTGTTGTTGCCTCTGTAATCGGGGATGTCATCCCCTGACTTCAATAAAATCAGCTTTGCTCCTTTTTTTTTTTTTTACACAACTAGATTAGCTATTGTTTTGTGATTTACGATATATGAAAGTCAAGTTTTAAAAAAAAATGCATTTCTGCTAATTGTTGGTTATTAATTAGTTTAGTTAATTCATTTAGTTAATTAGAATTTTATAATTAATTAATTAGTTTAGTTAATTAGTTAATTTAATTAGTGGTAATTAATAATTAGTTAATTATAATTGTATAAAGTAATTAATTAGTGTACTTATAAATTAATTAATTAGTGTAATTAGTTAATTAGTTAATTCGAATTTTATAATTAATTAGCGTATGGGAGAAGTTAATTAGTTAATTATGTTTTTTAAGATTTTTTATAAACATAATTTAACAATCTCATCCCTAATCATAATGTATGGGAAAGTTGAAAAGGGTACTGCAGTTAATAAATGCTTATCAGGAGATTTTGACCAAATCAATAAATGCTGTGTTTTTTTTTTTAAAATAAAAAATTAGAAAATTAAAATTGGGAGATTGGAGCTCCTACAAGACTTAGGGGTTAGAAACCTCATTTTCCTTAATTTAATGGGCCAAGACATATATATATATATATATATATATATTGCATGTGGAATACATAGTTTTAGAGTACACGTAGACATCATAATACTCTTATAATATGTCAGAATTTTTCATTTGATGATGGGGGACTCAATAAGTTTGGTGTGCATAGGCTTTAATTAAAACATTCAATAGTAGAGTTCACACTAGCCTATAGGTTTTCTTTCAATCAAGCATTGAAAAGGAACTCAAAAAGATTTTGAAGAATTTAATAAATGCTGAGTTTTTTTTAAAGAAAAAAAATCAAAAAATTAGAAAATGAGGACTAGGATATTGAAGCTCTCACAAGGTCTATGAGTTAAAAACCCCATTTTGCTTAATATATAGTATCAAATAGATATAGATATAGATAGATAGATATAGATATGGCACATACCATTTATATGACACAAGGACCGAAATACCGGGACAACTTCTGCAATTTGCCCTCATCTAAATTAAAGGGATTTAAAAAGTAAAAAAAAACAGAAAAAAAATATAATATTAAAAAATGTTCACTAAAAAAAATATAGATTAAAAATTAAAAATTAATTATTGAAAACTCCATACTAAACAAGGTAATGTTTTCTATTAATTTTGAAAATTAAAAAATTATTATTAATTTTTCTTCTGTTTTTTTTCTCTCCAAAAAAAAAAAAAATAGCTACATTAATTATGAGACGAAAATATTTTTGTCTCCCACAACTTATTCTTCTGAGACAAAAATATATTTGTCGCCCATTTAATAGAAAGATGGAACGGCATCGTTTGCATGATGGAGTGTTTATTGGTGACGAAATATTTTCATCTTCCATAACTTATCATTCCTAGACAAAAATATATTTGTCGCCTAATAAATGGAAATATGCAACGACATCGTTTAATAGGTAGGGAATTTATTGGTGACGAATTACGTTCGTCACAAAAAATATATATATTTTGTGACAAAAAATGTTCGTCTTCAATGAGCTAAAATAATTCGCGCAAATGCAAATGAAATTGGCGCCTGAATTTTGGAGACGAAATTTTTTTTCGTCTCCTATACATTTGAGAAGAATTAAAACAAACGACAAAATTAATATTTCGTCATCTTTGGGTTAAATTTTAATACCAAAAAAAAAAAAAATTCATCACCAAATTTTGTCATAATAGCCTAGATTTCTTATATTTTGTTTCCTTGTTTAATTATTATTATTATTTTTTTTCTTTTTGTGGAGAGGGGTTTACTGTGAGAAAGAATAGTAGCTTTGCACCAAATGTCTTCTTGGATAATAATGTTTGCATGCACAAACGGCTTAAATGTGAGAGAGAATAGAGGAGCTTCAGTGCGAAATAGAAGATATGGTTTATACAAATTGTTTTCTCAAGTCACAGCTTCAATACTTGTGAGAGAGAAGACTCAAGTGCGAGAGAAAAAATGAGGGTTTGTACAGGGTGTCTTTTCGGGTCACGATTTTAGTATAGAGAAATAATTAGTGATAAAATATTTAATTAGTCACCAAATAAATAAGAAAATGAAACGACATCGCCTTATAAGTTTGGAATTTATTGATGACGAATTCCTTTTGTCGCAAAAATCTTTAAATTTTGTGATAAAAATGTTCGTCTCCAATGAGCTAAAATAATTGGCGCCAACAAGAAAAAAAATTGGCGCCTCTTTTTTTCTGACGAATTTATTTTTCGTCTCCTATAGTTTTGAGAAGAATTAAAAGAAACGACAAAAGTAATATTTGTTCATGTTTGGGATACGTTCTAAAACGAAAATAAATTTTATCACCAAATTTTAAAAATTAATTATTGAAAACTCCATACTAAACAAGGTAATGTTTTCTATTAATTTTGAAAATTACAATTTTTTTATTATTTGTTTCTCTGTATTTTTTCTCACAAAAAAAAAATAGCTACATTAATTATCTTATTTTTTTATTTTAATTTATTTATTTTTTTGTTGAGAGAGGTTTTGACCTTCGATTTTTCTGAAATGGGTGTTCTAGATGAAAAGGGTAAAGTTGGTTCAAACAATGAGAAAAAGTGCTTGCGTGCAAAAGGGGCCTTCACTGTGAGAAAGAATAGTGGGTTTGCATAGAGTGCCTTCTTGGATAATAGCTTCAATGCTGGCATGCACGAAAGGTGAGACAGAAGAGAGGGGCTTTAGCGCGAAATAGAAGAAATGGTTTACAGAGTGTCTTCTTAAGTCACGACTTCAATACTTGTGAGAGAGGAGTAGACTCAAGTGCGAGAGAGAAATGAGGGTTTGTAGAAAGTGTCTTCTTGGGTCACGACTTCAAGGTCCGTGTACATGAAAATGAGTGATAAGTGTCAGAGTGTATCTCTTGGGGTCACAGTTTCAATGCTTCGAAACACAAAGCCACGGCATTTTGATAAAGAAAAATGATTAGTGATAAAATATTTTTGTATTCTTAAATACCAGAACAAAGAATTTATTATTGGTGATGAAATATTTTTGTCTTCCACAACTTAACCTTATGAGACGAAAAATATATTCGTCACGCAATCAATTAGAAATTATTACTAGCGAAATATTTTCGTCTCCCACAACTTATTCTTCCGAGACAAAAATATATTTGTCGCCTATTTAATAGAAAGATGAAATGACATTGTTTGCATGATGGAGTGTTTATAGGTGACGAAATATTTTCGTATTCCATAACTTATCATTCCCAGATAAAAATATATTTGTCGCCTAATAAATAGAAATATGCAACGACATCGTTTAATAGGTATGGAATTTATTGGCGACGAATTACGTTCGTCACAAAAAAAATTATATTTTGTGACAAAAATGTTCGTCTCCAATGAGCTAAAATAATTCGCGCCAATGCAAATGAAATTGGCGCCTCATTTTTGCAGACGGAATTTTGTTTTCGTCTCCTATACTTTTGAGAAAAATTAAAACAAACGACAAAATTAATATTTCGTCATCTTTGGGTTAAATTTTAAGACAAAAAAAAATTCCGTCACCAAATTTTGTCACAATAACCTAGATTTCTTGTAGTGTTAATACTACCATTGAATTTTTCGTATAGTGTCAATTTAATACCAAATAACTCATTTTTAGAAATTGGATTGGAAGCAAGAGACCAAAAATGTCAATTGCTCTCTTCCCAATGGAATCAAGGGACCAGCATTCAATTTGAAATGGTTTATTCCTTAAAATCTATTAATTGACATAATTTATTAATTAAATGAGCTATTTGTTATATAATTACAATTTAAAAGACGGGATGCAATTTTTAGAATTATGAAGGATAATTCATATTTTAAGCAAACATGATAGTGTATATATAATTTATCTTAAATTTTTTGAAAATTGGATGGGATTCGAAATTTATTATTATTTTTTATTTGTTTAACATTTCCCTCAATAGACATCTTCAAAAATTTATTTGTAGATTTAGAAATTTTTTGTTTTAATAATTCTAAAGCGACAACATTTTAGTGGGTGTTTGGATTGATTGTTTTAGTGTTCTTTTTTATTTTTCTTTTTTTTTTCATCTTTAGGATTTTTTTTTTTTTCAAAAAATGTTAGTTATAGGTTCTGTTTGATTAGAACAACTAAAAAAGTAAAAATTAATTATAAAAAGAAAAAAAAAGTCTACTAAAGATTTTTTTTTTTTTAAAAAAAGAGTTAAAAACAGTTAGCTTTTTTATTATTTTTTGATTTTTTTAAATTTTAAATTTTTTTTTACTTATTAGATTCTGTAAAAAGTTTTTTAAAAAAATAATAATAAAATTGTCATACATTTAAAAACAAATCACTAAAATTATAAATAAAAAAAAATCTAAATATTTTTTTGGTTAAATTACAAATATACCTCTTGAGATTTGTTTAAAATATCCCTTGTCGTTTGAAAAATTACAAATATCCTTTTTCAGAATTTTTATTTAATAGAAATAATTGAAAAAATAAAATTTCTAACTGCTCTAATATATAATAATGAAATTACTTGATTTATTAATTAAAATAAAACTTTAATATCATTAAAAACTTTTAATTGACTTGATGATTGAATAATAAGAAATGCTTCATTCTCCCAATTTTTTCCCCTACAGTCCTCCTAATAATGTGGCAAACAATACTAAGAGCAACTCCAACCACACTTTCTATTTTTCACAAGCTAAAATATATATATATATATATATATAAAGTACACCCTTTATTTTACTTAATTACTTTAACTATTGTGTGCTCCAACTATATTTTTTATTTTAATTATTTATTTAAACTAACTTAATCAATTTTCAAAACAATAACTATTATGTATTACTGCATTTTTCGTGGAATGTGCCATTTGTGATAATATTTTTGTTAACATAGACCAACAAATCACATCACACAAGTCTTCAAATGAGACACCACTTCATTTCCTGACAATGTGCTCTAGCATCATCCCCGCAAAGATTACATCCTGAAGACAATATCATCAACTGAGACATCAATAGTACCAGAATTATACTTGAGCCACAAAGCAACTCGAAGTTTAATGAGTTCGCATAGATTGACCCAATCAAACTGAGCCCCATTAAATTTACAATCATTTCTTGCTTTCCACACAGGCCATAAAACTGTAACTAGCGAATCTGTCCATCATACATGAAGCATTCAAGAAGCATCCCAGCAAGCATTTAATAAGAATTCAAGCCAGTAATTAAATTACTACTAGTTCCAGCATTCACAAATTAGTTCCAACATAGTT
Organism: Camellia japonica; assembly: GCA_030407325.1. Classification (NCBI taxonomy): domain Eukaryota; kingdom Viridiplantae; phylum Streptophyta; class Magnoliopsida; order Ericales; family Theaceae; genus Camellia; species Camellia japonica. Next base: position 41,879,794 of record JAPPVO010000017.1, read on the forward strand.
TTAACATAAAGTAAATACAATAACCCAACAATAAAATAAGTCAAAAACGTAGTTCCAACAACTAAATCTTCTTTTGGAGAATTTCCATTTGATTGAACTCAAAATAATAACTCGCTTTTAAAAATTAGATTGAACTCAAAAGGCAAACTGTTTATTTATTTATTTTTTGATAAAAAAAAAAAAAAAAGTTTAGGAGGAGGGGAGGCTACCCCCACTCCAGGACCAGGGAAAGCGTTACACAATATCGCCCACCAACAAAGGGCTATTGGCAGCAAGATTCGAACCTAAGCCAAACGGGCGAAGAGAATGAGCCTTACCAACTGAACCAACCCTTGTTAGTCAAACTAGTTTATTTACTCTAAAGATCTCTCATCCAATTTGAAATTATTTATTTAATTTTGAATTAAATAATTTTGCGTTGGTTTTTGTTTAATTTTTTTTTTAGAGAAATGGTATGGTCCATATGTACCCTACCAAAAAAATGTGTAACTTTACTACAAAAGTTCGCAATATTAATTACAAAATACATAACCTCGCTACAAATTGGTGTAATAAAAATGTTGTAACTAAATCACAAACTTCTGTAATATCAATTACAAATTTTTGGACAATTTATTATGCACCAATTTGTATGGCAGTGATATGCATTTTGTGATCAATGTTACGAAATTTTATGAAAAAAATTATATATTTTTGCGGTAGGGTGCATACATAGGATTTCCCAATTTTGTAGAATATGTTATTAATTTAGAAAATTAAAGAGTAAAATTAAGGGAAAATTACAATTAAGTTGACTGTAACACCCCAAATTTCTACCCCAAACGATAATACAACAATCATGGCTCTTTCAAGGAAAACCGAATATAAATCTCCAAACTTACATTACATGATACAATAGCTCTTCATGGAACAATACATTAATTCAACAACAAGTAAATAAACAAATAAATACCCCCAAGGGTTTACAAGTTTCCAAGGCTTGAGCCTGGTTACACAAAACAGTTATTCAAACCCACACAAACACAACCCTTGGCTTACACACAGAGTCATAGCAAAATGAGAGCATTGTACTCCCAACACACATACTTCTACGTCCCTAGTTGGGTGGGATCACCACATCTTTTCCTGCACAAAATCCCATAGGGTGAGCATAAAGCCCAGTAGGAAATTCTTAACAAAGTATATACATTTTATACAAGTCTTAAGAGATGAAATGCACATGCCATGCTATGCCCCTTTTGAAGATATATCACATTTTCATCTTTCGAAAACCATCATGCTCAATGATATCATGCAATTTCAATTGTTCAAAACTTAACAATTTATTTCAAGTGCGGTAAATACGACTCTGGTAATTAGTAGGTCGGTGTCTGCAAGTAGACTATACGAGTACTACCAAATTGCCATTTTTACCGGTATTAACCGGAAGGCTCGACACCTATCCGCGCAGGTTTTCGGTCTTTCACCCCGAACTCTCAGGCCAACTTATTCAATATCATCTACACCACCTATCAAGACTTACCAACGTATTTATCCCAAAATCATTCCATGAAAACTTGTTCCTCAACATTTTTTTCTCAATGCAAGTTTTCAAATCAACTTTTAAAATTTAATGTAATCAAATGAATTGATATGCCAATAACACAAGATGAATATAAATGCTTTTATTCCAATTTATCATCCAAGGAATAACACAATTCCTTCTTCTCAAGTATCCTCAACGATTAGTTATTTCAAGACTATTTCGACGTTTTGAACAATAATTTTCAAAATAAACAACAATTCTCATATTCCCTGAAATTCATCATTTATATAAATATAAATAAGAAAATTTCCAAACATCCATTTATTTTGATACACAAAATAAATATAACAATATCATTCATGAATTTTCAGTCTCCTTTAAAAAAAAATCCCCGAATTCTAGGTTTTCTCACCAAAACTATACAACTCAAATCTTTTGGGAAAAAAAACTTCCAAAATCATCTTTTCTTCAACCAACGAAGATCAAAACTCATAAGATCATTTTAAAAGAACAAAAGACAAACTCACTTTCAAAATCGCTCAACTTTTTGAATCAACAATCAATTTTCAAAGCTATCAAAAGATGATTTCGAAAATCATATAGATCTTTCAAAAATATATATATAACTCTAAGAAAATCCCTACCTCAAGTTTTGAAGAAGAAATGAGATGAAACCCCCAAAATCAACGGTGTCGAAACTTGATGTTCACCGCACACAATGAAGCCCTCGAGAAGTTAACTAACTTTGATGAAGGACTTATGACAGAACTCTAATGGATCTTAAAAAATCAAGGTTTTGATCCAATTTGGCGTAAGGAAATGTAGAGAGAAGTGAGAGGAAAGGGTTTTTAGAGAGAGAAAGAGATATACAAAAGTGATCTGAAATATCAGATTCACGAATTGATATAACATGGTTCGCTCAAGCGTGAAAAACCCCGCTCAAACGTCAAATATAGTTTCCCAGTACTTTTACAGACAGGTCAAACTTCTGGAACCAAACATTATCCGCTCGAGCGCATAAACGGCCGCTCGAGCAAACAAGCAACTTCTAATGCATTTTACATTTTTGCTTCGAGAGCGTTGCCCTTCAACCTCGCCAAGGCGCTGCCCTAGGACCCGCCAAGGGGCATTGCCCCCTAGACCCCCACGAGCTGACTGGGCAGCTCGATCCCTGCCAGGGTGCTGCCTTTGGACCCGCCAAGGGGCGCTGCCCCCTGGAGCCCCATGAGCTGATCGGGTAGCTCGATCGCCGACATACTTAGCGAAGTGGCAAAACTGGGATCGCTACAACCTTCCCCCCTTAAAGAATTTCGCCTCTGAAATTTCAAATCAAACTACCCAAACAAAGGATTTCTGGCGATGAAAACCACGCTATTTCATTTTCAAATCACAATACTAACTCTCAACCAAATTCCACCATTTCCACCATGGTTATCTCATTAACAACAACCTCCCTAATAGACATAAACATGAAATTTCCCAAAAAGTAATAGCAACTCTAAACAACCTTATGTTTAAAACAACAACGCACATATCAACATGTGGTTAACAACTTTAAATACGTTTCCCTCAACACTAGGGAATATTACAAAGAAAAGCAACTTAAGTATTTTAAAATAAATCCAGATATTTGGAGCAGACTTCCGCCTCCCGTTCCCACGTCGTTTCTTCGACCCCATGGTGTCTCCACAACACCTTTACCAACGGTATAGTTTTGCCCTGTAGCACTTGCTCCCGGGTATCTAATATTTGAACCGGTCATTCTTCGTATGAGGCATCTTCATCTACCTCCAAGTCAGCCCAATCAAGAACATGAGAAGGGTTGGGTTCATACTTCCTAAGCATAGATACATGAAATACGTTGTGAACTCCCAAAGTTGTGGCGGTAAAGCTAACCGGTATGCCACTTCCCCAATTCGCTCTAAGATCTCAAAAGGCCCAATGAACCTTGGAGATAATTTACCGCTCTTACCAAATCTCATCAAACCCTGCCTCGGTGAGATTTTTAGAAACACATGGTCACCAACTTCAAAAGATAAGGGTTGTCTCCTCTTGTCGGCATAACTCTTTTGTCGACTTTGGGCCGTAGCTAACCTCTTCCGAATGAGAACAACTTTATCGGTTGTCTCTCTAACAATTTTCAGACCCAGTAACGGTGCATCACCCACTTCGGTCCAACAAACTGATGATCTACAAGGTTGGCCATACAACGCCTCAAATGGGGCCATCCCAACCCTAGCTTGGTATCTATTGTTGTAATCAAACTCAATCAATGGTAAGTGCCTTTCCCAAGGCCCCTTAAAATCAAGGACACAAGCTCTAAACATGTCCTCCAAAATCTGAATGGTACGTTCCGACTGTCCATCGGTTTGAGGATGATAAGCGGTGCTAAGAGTCAACTTAGTTCCCAATGCTTCTTGAAGGCTTTGCCATAACCAGACAGTAAAACGAGGATCCATATCCGACACAATAGTCACAAGGACTCTATGAAGTCGAACTATCTCTCTAATGTACAACTCTACCAAGCGTTCAACTGAGTCGCTGGTGCACATCGGAATGAAATGGGTAGACCTAGTCAACCTATCAACAATCACCCAAACAACGTCATTGCCTCGTTGTGTTGTAGGAAGCCCAACTACAAAATCCATGGTAACACACTCCCATTTCCACTCAGCTATCGGTAAGGGTTGTAACAAACCCGCTGGTCTTTGGTGTTCGGCCTTCACTTGTTGACAAGTAAGGCACGTCATACAAATAAAGAGACATCCCGTTCATACCCCTCCACCAAAATGACGACTAAGATCATGATACATTTTAGTGCCTCCCGGGTGTACCGCAAGGCGTGAGTGATGGAACTCCCAAAGTACTTCCTCTCTACAAGATTCTGGTATAAACAAATGGTCTACGTAACGTACACTCAGATGCAAGTGAACGTTCAAACCTTTCTCTTCCTTTCCATTGGAAATCTTAACATGGATTGATTCCACATCACGGTCTCCTCGTTGTGCCTCTATGACCTTACTAACCAAGGTAGGTTGAGCATTCAAAGTAAACAAGGTAGCACTCTCTCCAGACTCATCCAAGTGCAAATCAAACTTGCCATTAACATCTAGCATATCCCATTCCCGAATGGCCACACTTGCCAAACTACTCGTAGATTTTTGACTCAAAGCATCGGTCACCACATTGGCCTTCCCTGGATGATAGTGTAACTCAAAGTCATAATCCTCCATAAATTCCATCCACCTCCGTTGTCGTAAATTCAAGTCTTTTTGAGAAAACAAATACTTTAGACTCTTATGATCGGAGAAGACTTCAAACTTCTCATCGTACAAGTAATGCCTCCAAATTTTCAAAGCAAAAATCACTGATGCTAATTCTAGATCATGGGTGGGGAAATTTTTCTCATGAGTTTTCAATTGTCGTGAACCATAGGCCACAACTTTTCCCTCTTGCATCAAGACACAACCAAGTCCATCCCCGGACGCATCACAATAGACAGTGTAATTCAAACCCCTTTCCGGAATTATCAAAACTGGTGCGGTAGTCAATCTAGTCTTAAGCTCTTGGAATGACTTTTCACAGGCCTCACTCCACACAAATTTGATACCATTTCTAGTCAACCTAGTCAAAGGTGCAACTAGTCTAGAGAAGTCCCTTACAAAATGTCGATAATACCCCGCTAATCCCAAGAAACTCCGAATTTTAAAAACATTCTTGGGTTGTTTCCAATCCTGTATGGCATCTATCTTAAGGAGTCTACAGTCACTTCCTCTCTAAACACTACATGTCCCAAAAACTTCACCTCTATTAACCAAAACTCGCATTTTTCAAATTTGGTATACAATTGGTGTTCAGTAAGTAAACCCAGTACTTCCCGCAAGTGAGTATCGTGTTCCTCTTTAGAGGTTGAAAAAATCAAGATGTCGTCCACAAAGACGACCACAAAACATTCCAAGTATTCCCAAAAAATTATGTTCATCAAATCCATAAAGGAAGCCGGTGCATTGGTCAACCCAAAAGACATTACAAGGAATTCATAGTGGCCATAACGAGTACGAAAGGCCGTCTTCTGAATGTCCTCCTCCCGGACACTCAACTGATGGTACCGTGACCTCAAATCTATTTTTGAGAAGCAATGAGACCCTCTAAGTTGGTCAAACAAATCATCTATTTTGGGTAGAGGATACTTGTTCTTAACTGTAACTCTATTCAACTTGCAGTAATCAATACACAATTGCAATGACCCATCTTTCTTCTTCACAACGAGAGTCGGCGCTCCCCAAGGCATGTACTAGGGCGAATGAAGCCCTTGTCTAAAAGTTCTTGGAGTTGAATCCTCAACTCATGCAATTCAGCGGGTGCAAATCTATACGATGACATGGAAATCGGTGCCGTGCCAAGCACTAATTCAATGGAGAACTCGATCTCCCGGTGAGGTGGTAAACTAGTAATCTCTTCTAGAAAGACATCCGGGTATTCACAGACTATCCTTGGTAACTCAAAATGAGCCCCGTCACTCTCACTATCCAAGAGAGTTGCAATTTAAGGCCACTAAGCTTGCTCTTACTACGAGGGTCAACAACTGGCAACAAGGCTCTATCAACTCGGTTCCCCAGAAATAAAAACGATCACCACCGAAATGCACATTGTAACTCTATGACGGTAACAATCAATCACAGCTTGATAAGAACACAACCAGTCCATGCCTAAAATGACACCAAAACTCGACATATCAAGCAACACAAAAGCAAACAGAAGTCGACGCCCGACAACTTCTATTTCACAATCACGACAACCCCGGTCTAAATCAACTGTACCCCCAACAAGTGACTCTACTCTAAGTGGAGGCACTAACCGTGCTACCTCTAACCCCATTGCATAAGCAAATGCAGTAGAGTAGATATAAATGAATGAGACGCACCCGTGTCTATCAACACATTAGCTAAAGAATTACACACAACAAAAATACCTCTCACAACTGAGGATTCTGGAAACTGCTTTGGCACGGTAACAGCATACACCCGCCCCTGTGGCCCTTGATTGACTTGCCCCCCTCTTGGAGCATAGGCCTGTTGCACTGACTGAGCCGAAGCGGCTCCCTGATTAATTCGTGAAGCTTGGACTGATTGAGCCTGCGGGTGGCTCTGAGTCTGCCTTGACCCTGATGCGCCAGATGTGCCTCCCAACTGTGGGCAAGTTCTCTTCATATGCCCCGACTGACCACACTAATAACAATTAAACCCTTGACCTGTATTCTGAGACTGAGACTGACTTTGAGATCGGTTAGGTGGTGGTAACATTAACTGCCCTCCTCTCTTCTGTGGGCATGAGAAGCTACTCGATGCACTTTTTCCTGGGCCCACACTAGGCAAAGGAAAAGTGGATCTAGACTGCTGTGGTTGGGACTAGGATGGATAGGTGTTCTTGCTCTTCTTGTTCTGCCTATAGTCTCCTTGAGACTCTTGGCCCCTAGACCTCGAACTCCGAAGCCTCTCCTCCTCAGCTTTTATGGAAATTTCTAAGTGTCGCCGTCTCCACAAGACGGTCATATTCCCGAATCATATTTCCGACAAGCTTGAACATAATTTTTGTTTTCAATTTATTTTCAAATTCAATGCAACGGCGCTCTTCTGTTGCCACCAACTCTGGTGCAAATCTGGACAAACTAGAGAAGACCGCCTCAAACTCGGCCACGGGCATGCCGAGTTGTTTGAGATCTTTAAACTCTTGCCTCAATCTCTCCTTAGCAGTGGGAGGTATGTACTTATCTTAGAACGCAACGGCAAAGGCTTCCCATGTCGGCTCCACTCTAACCTTGGCATATTTTCACCATTGACCCGCATCTCCCTTAAAGTAGTAACTCGCTAGAGTCACTCTTAGTTCACTATCTTCGATGTGAAGCATCTCAAATGTCTTCACAGTTTGTTCGAGCCACTCATCTGGTTTCTTGGGCTCGGGGCCACCATGGAACTCATCCGATTTGGCCCGCAAGAACTCTCTAGTAAGGAAACTCACCCTTGACTACGCGGTGTTCTCTCGGGCTTGCTTCTCCACCCTCAACAAGTTCATAGACTCTCTTAAAGCCCCTGCCATTTATCGAGCTAGGGCCCCCATTGCGGTTTGACCCTTTGTCCCACCTGCTCGGCCACATTAGCTTGGCCTGCTTGCTCGGCTATATTAGCTTAGCCGAACCCTTCTTCTTGCACCGGAACCCTATGGAGCGGTACCTCATGCACACCTCGGCAAGCCCTACCACACCTCCCGCCTCTACCACCATGGACTTGACCCCTTCCTGACATCCTAATAAAGGACACAAGAGAAATAATTTAGCACATTAACACATATGTGCTCATAACTTGACTCACACGTTCGACTACAACAATTCTATATATTTCTCTACCATATACACAATTCAATTTCACTCCACAACAGCACTTAGTCATGTAAACTCATACGGATTATTCTTTTACGATGAAATTCGTCCCACGAAAAACCAAGAATTCTTAGTAGAACGAGTATTGATCAAGTACCCTTCTAATGAGACCTCAAGGAATTTAACAGGCACAAACAACATCTCAAAAGTCCAATCCCATACCCATTTAGTCACATAAGTATGTTATCACATAGTCACAAAATGCATAACACTTCCTAAGCATGCTAAATGAACCCATTGTGGTTAAACAACCACTTCCCACGAGCTCCAATTCAAACCCGATAGCTCTGATACCAAGTTGTAATTCCCCAAATTTCTAGCCCAAATGATAATACAACAATCATGGCTCTTTCAAGGAAAACCGAATATAAATCTCCAAACTTACATTACATGATACAATAGTTCTTCATGCAACAATACATTAATCCAACAACAATTAAATAAACAAATAAATACCCCTAAGGATTTACAAGTTTCCAAGGCTTGAGCCTAGTTACACAAAACAGTTATTCAAACCCACACAAACACAGCCCTTGCTTACACGCAGAGTCACAGCAAAATGAGAGCATTGTACTCCCAACACACATACTTCCACGCCCCTAGTTGGGTGGGATCACCACATCTTTTCCTGCACAAAAACCCCGTAGGGTGAGCATAAAGCCCAGCAGGAAATTCTTAACAAAATATATACATTTTATACAAGTCTCAAGAGATGAAATGCACATGCCTTGCTATGCCCTTTTTTAAGATAAATCACATTTTCAACTTTTGAAAACCATCATGCCCAATGATATCATGCAATTTCAATTGTTCAAAACTTAACAATTTTTTTCAAGGGTGGTAAATACGACTTTGGTAATCTCTAGGTCGGTGTCTGTAAGTAGACTATACAAGTACTATCAAATTGTCATTTTTACCGGTATTAACTGGAAGGCTCGACACCTATCCTCGCAGGTCTTCGGTCTTTCACCCTAGACTCTCAGGCCAACTTATTCAATATCAACTACACCACCTATCAAGACTTACCAACGTATTTACCCCAAAACCATTCCATAAAAACTTGTTTCTCAACATTCTTTTCTCAATGCAAGTTTTCAAATCAACTTTCAAAGTTTAATATAATTAAATGAACTGATATGCCAATTTCACAAGATGAATATAAATGTTTTTATTCCGTTTCATCATCCAAGGAATAACATAATTCCCTCTTCTCAAGTATCCTCAGCGATTAGTTATTTCAAGATTATTTCGACGTTTTAAACAATAATTTCCAAAATGAACAACAATTCTCATATTCCCTGAAATTCATCATTTATATAAATATAAATAAGAAATTTTCCAAACATCCATTTATTTTGACACACAAAATAAATATAACAATATTATTCATGGATTTTTAGTCTCCTTTAAAAAACATCCCCGAATTCTAGGTTTTCTTACCAAAACTATACAACTCAAATCTTTTGAAAAAAAAACCTTCCAAAATCATCTTTTCTTCAATCAACAAAGATAAAAACTCATAAGATCATTTTAAAAGAACAAAAGACAAACCCACTTTCAAAATCGCTCAACTTCTTGAATCAACAATCAATTTTCAAAGCTATCAAAAAATGATTTCGAAAATCATATAGATCTTGCAAAAATATATATATATATAACTCTAAGAAAATCTCTCCCTCAAGTTTTGAAGAAGAAATGAGATGAAACCCCCAAAATCAACGGTGTCGAAACTCAATCTGCACCGCACACAACAAAGCTCTCGAGAAGTTAACTAACTTTGATGAAGGACACATGGAAGAACTCTAATGGATCTTGAAAAATCAAGGTTTTGATCCAATTTGGCGTAAGGACATGTAGAGAAAAGTGAGAGGAAAGGGTTTTTAGAGAGAGAAAGAGATATACAAAAGTGATATGAAATATCAGATTCATGAACTGATATAACATGGTCCGCTCGAGTGTGGAAATCCTTGCTCGAACGTCAAATATAGTTTCCCAGTACTTTTGCAGACAGGTCAAACTTCTGTAACCAAACATTCTCCGCTCGAGCGCATAAACGGCCGCTTGAGTGAACAAGCAACTTCTAATGCATTTTACATTTTTGCTTCGGGGGCGTTGCCCCTCAACCCCGCCAGGGCGCTGCCCTAGGACCCGCCAAGGGACATTGCCCCCTAGACCCCCATGAGTTGACCGGGCAGCTCGATCCCCGCCAGGGTGTTGCCTTTGGACCCGCCAAGGGGCGTTGCCCCCTGGACCCCCACGAGCTGACTAGGCAGCTCGATCCCCGACATACTCAGCGAAGTGACAAAACTAGGATTGCTACATTGACTTTTCATCAAATAATTATAAATTCATAAAAAAAGTTCAATATTTTAAGGGTTTATTACACCTTCTATCTCTAAACTATTGTCAAATTATCTATCTAGTTCATGAACTATCATTTGAGTCTATTAAGTACTTAAAATATATGAATTAAAGTCTATTTAGCCTTTAAACTATCAATTGAATATATTAAGTCCTTAAAATATTTAATTCAAACCTATTTAGTCACTAAAAGGATTACAAAAGTAAAATATATGCCTGTAAGTATTATAAATTAATGAAAGATCCTACCTAGGTGAATTTTTATTACAAAAAAAAACCTTAAAAATTATATTTTGCCTTTAAAACGTGTTTTATTTCATTATGTGATTAAATTAGTATTAGAGTTTGATTTCTCAATTTTGCCAATAAAATTATATGAATATTAGATATATTGAAAAAGTAGAATTAGATAATTTAAATAATAATATTTCACTACAAATAATAATAGAAAAATAATATATTAATTAAATCACAAAAAGAATTGAGCGAAAAATTTAAAAACAATCAATTATAAATTATAAACGAAATCCGATATATAATACTATATAAAGGCAACCATGTAGCCATTTTAGAAAATAAATAATAAAATACTATAAGTAATTACATTTTCCTTTATAAAAGAAATTTACCATAAGAGCTAACGCCCACTTTTCAAAGACAGTAAAATTTTAAGGTTTTTTTTTTTTAAATAAATTTTAACTACATAGTGTCTTTTACTAATTTATAAAATGTACAAGCTTATATTTTATTTTTGTAATCCTATCAAGAACTAAATAAGTTTGATTTAAATATTTTAGGGACTTAATAGATTTGTGGGAGCCGAATATCAGGGGACGTAGATAGGCCGAGTACATATTTAGAAAATTAGGATACATATTATATTCGCCCCCGTCTCGTACGCTCTAGATGCCGAGTATCCTAATCGGCCATAAAGCCAGTTGACCGAGGAGCCGAGTGAAAGTTGGAATACGACAAAAGGAGGGCCGAGTGAACAATCACACGACGGATGAAGAGTGGGCCTTACCCTGAGGACCAGGGGCGTATATAAATAGAGGAACAACAGCCAAAAAGAGGTATATGAGAAAAAATCTAACTTGAGATATAAGCAACCAAAAGAGTATACATTGACTTATCCGTCGGAGTGCTAATTCCGGCACCCCCGATCGGAGTGTTCATTCCTTTTCAGGTGACTAGCTGAGGATCACGAGCGTCCTACAGGATCCAAAGAGTATTTCCGAACCACTTCTCTACAATTGGCGCCATCTGTGGGAATACTCCAGCATATCCATGGCGGGCGTGATGGAAGATCCTCTGGTAGTCGCTGACGACCTTACACCACGAGATGATATCTCTCCAAGCAACATGCTTGGACTAGAGAATATTACCGCACGAAAGGCTTTGAACTTCGACTCACCTTCGACTTCAGTGCATGAGACAATGCAAGCGATTATGGATCAAGCGAAGCAAAACGAACAGAGGTTGGAAAACATGATGGCTGAGAACGAACGCCTTTGACAGGATTTGGCCTTGGAGGTGGCAAAATCCCAATAGGCCGCGCGTCAAGACCCGGGCCGACCTCTGAGAAAGGGCGGTCAACAACCTCGAGTTCGGAGACACACGATACTGGCAGTGATTCTGACTCATCATCCCCAGAACCTGCAAAAAAGGGACGAGTCGAAGTCTCCAGCTCTTTTGAGGGAAGTTCGCGTGTGCGGAATAAGCGAACAAGAAATGATTCAAACAAAGAGGATCAACATGACCCCTTTGTGCGACGGATTGTAAGGGCAGTACTACCCAAAAAGTTCAAAGCTCCATCGTTCACCCTATACGACGGGAAATCGGATCCCACTGATCACATCCGTCATTATAAGCAAGCGATGACGCTGCATGCAGACGACGAGGCCCTCATGTGCTGAATATTTCTGAGCAGTTTGGGACCATTGGCCGTCAGATGGTACTATAAATTGGAATTGGCATCGATTAAGAGTTTCCATCAACTCCAAAAATCCTTCAGGGCGTGGTTGATCACCAATGAGGTCCATCCGAAGCAAGCTGATTCTCTCTGGGCAATGCAAATCCAACTAGGGGAAGCCTTACGTGCGTATTAGGCGCGCTATTGGGAATGCTTTAATCTCGTAGATGATGCCTGCAATGACTCCATGGCCATCACCACCTTTAAAATGGGGTTGCATCTTGATAGTGCCCTCCGCAGTTCCTTGACCAGAAGGCCCCCTAACACAGTCTGGTCGCTAATGAAGAAAGTCGAGGAATACTGCACAGTGCAAGATGACGCATGCGGGTCAAAGCCAGGCACAAGTCCAACAAGATGGCCCCATCTGAAATCGTTCAGCCGATAAATTTTGTACCATCACGGAACCCTGGACCACGGAATCAGGCTAAACGAGACAAAAGATGAGATTCACGCCGATCAAATGACCAATGTTCCCACCGAGCTAATGAACAACTTCAAGTGGATAGTAGGCGCACAAGGCTCGTGGACAAGAAATATACGGAGTTATTGGAACCGATCAGCACGGTTATATCTAAAGTTCAACACCTTCCATTCTTCAAATGGCCGCCCAAAATGGTGGGACCTCCTGACACGAGGAGACGAGATAGGCGGTGCGAATATCACAAGGACCACGGTCATGATACCGACAGTTGTTATGCGTTGAAGGATCACCTTGAGGAGTTGGTACAAGACGGTTAGCTTAAGCAATACGTCCGAAAGAACAATTCAACCAAAACAGTTACTTTACTGCAGGATTCACCTCCACTCGGCGTAATTCATATGATATACAGCTTGTCGACAGCATCCGCGGTATATACAATTCAGTTGTAGCCTAACCTCCAAAAGCAAATCACACTGGCGAAACGGCCCCATGAAGCCAGGAATATTTCTTTCGATGATTCTAATTTGGTCGGCGTAACACTCCCCCACATTGATCCATTGGTCATCGAACTACGCGTAAACCGATTCACCGTTGAACGTGTTCTCATTGACCAGGGGAGTACCTCAAAAATTATGTACTACAAGACCTTCATCAAACTCGGCTTCACTGAGTTGGACCTGTCTCCAGCTCCTTATCCGTTATTCGGCTTCAACGCTAATCCGGAATATCCGTTGGGCAAAATCAAGCCTCCAGTTCAAGCGGGCTCCCAATCAGTGGATGTGGAATTTTTGGTTGTCAAGCTTCCTTTGCCATATAATCTCATCATGGGACGAACTTGGATACATACCATGCAGGCCGTGCCAAGCACCTATCATCAACTGCTTCGCTTCCCGCCTGAGCGCGGCATTGAACAAATTCGTGGTTCTCAGAAATCGGCACAAGGATGTTATCTTCTTGCCATAAAGACACCAAGAGAGCTGGAAGTGAATTCTATTGAAGTGCCGGATCGAGAGAGCCTCGACGATGTTGGGCGGCTCCCGAGTGAAAAGGCAACCGAAGCCCTGGATTGATTTGAAATTGACGGGAATCCTGATAAGTTCTTCATGGTTGGCGCTACCCTGAACAAAGTCGACAGGCAGCAGCTAATTTCCTTCTTACTCGGCAACCTTGATGTATTTGCGTGGTCACCATATGAAATGCCGGGGGTGGATCCATTTGTTTCTCACCACCGTTTAAACGTTGACCACAAATGTAAACCGATTATTCCGAAAAGCCGGCGGTTAGCCGCAAAACACACTGTTGCCGTTGTTGAAGAAGTTGACCGGTTGCTTGATGCCGGGGCGATCCGGGAAGTGACCTATCCCACATGGCTGTCGAATACTGTGGTTGTAAAGAAGAAAAATGGGACTTGGCGTGTTTGTGTGGATTTCACAGACTTAAACAAAGCTTGTCCCAAGGATTACTTTCCCCTCCCCATAATAGACCAACTCGTAGATGCCATGGCACATCATCAACGTATGAGCTTCCTGGATGCCTACAGAGGCTACCATCAAATTGCCATGCATTCGGGGGACCAAGACAAAACTACATTCCTCACCCCAAGAGGAACCTATTGCTATAAGGTTATGCCTTTTGGGCTGAAGAATGTAGGGGCAACTTACCAAAGACTAGTCACTGCCATGTTCAAGGAGCAACTCAGCCGTACTATGCAAGTGTATATTGACGATATGGTGGTCAAGTCCAAAGAAGAGCAAACTCACCTAGCCGATCTGGAAGAGACGTTCAGCATTCTACGCAAGTACAAAATGAAGCTGAACGCCTCCAAATGTGCATTTGGGATCGGATCCGGAAAATTCCTTGGATTTATTGTTAGCAAATCACAACAATCTTAGAACTCGACTCTCCTCGGTCGGTCAAAGAGGTTCAAAAGCTTATGGGGATGGCCACCGCACTCAACAGGTTCATCAGTCGTTCCATAGATTGTTGCCGACAATTCTTTCATACCCTTCGGCAGGGTAAAGCCTTTGAATGGACCTTCGAGTGCGAAGCCTCTTTGAATGGTTTAAAGACTTGCCTCCGATCAGTTCCACTCTTGACAACACCTTCGGCAGGTGATCCGCTCATTTTATATCTGACAGTTTCCGACCGGGCTGTCAGCGCCATATTGATAAAGGAAGAACTTGGGGAGCAGTGGCCAGTTTATTATGTGAGCAAAGCAATGTTTGACGCCGAAACACGTTACCTTCCGTTGGAGAAACTCGTCATTGCTCTCATCATGGCAGTAAGAAAACTGATGCATTACTTTTAGGGGCATACCATTGGGGTACTAACGGACTACCCCCTCCGGTCAGTACTTCGTAGTGCGGAAGCATCAAGGCGCGTTTCAAAGTGGGCTCTCGAACTCGACCAGTACGATATTCAATTTCTGCCTAGGACCTCAATCAAGGGGCAAGTGCTCGCCGACTTTGTGGTCGAATTCACTGGAGGCCTCGCCGACTTTAAGTCTGATCAAATTCAACCTAAGCCGAATTGGAGGATTTATGTTGGGGACATTTAGCAGTTATATTGTGACGGGTCGTCCAACCAACATGGCAGTGGGGCTGGCGTAGTGATCATGGCTCCTGACGGGGCAATAATCGAGCAGGCTGTCAAACTGGGCTTCGAAGCATCGAACAATGAGGCCGAATCTGAAGCATTGTTAACCGGCTTACGAAATGCACTTCTCCTTGGCGGTCGGCGACTGCTTGTCTTCTGCGATTCAAAGCTAGTCATCAACCAATTGAAAGGAGAATACACAGCTAAAAATGACCGTATGGCAGCTTACATGAAAACGATGAATTCTTTGCTGGCAAAATTCGACCATCATGAACTAAATCAAATAACCTGGGATCAGAACACACACGTCGATGCCCTGGCTTGCTTAGCCTCCCCCATCAACTAAGAAATTAAACGGACAATTGAGGTAGGATTCATCACTGAGCCGAGCATTGCCTCCTCAGAGTCAAGTCAGATCAATATCATAGAATCAGGTCCAAGTTGGATGGACCCTATCATTGCATTTCTATCTTCTGAACAGCTTTCGACGGACAAGAAAGAGGCGCACAAACTGCGAAACAAAGCCCTGCAGTATTACCTAAATCCGCAGGGAAAACTCTACAAAAATCCCCTTCTGGTCCATACCTAGAATGCGTTCATCCGGATAAAGTCGAATAAATCTTGACTGAAATACATGAAGGTAGTTGCGGTGCCCATTCTGGTGGGCGTTCTTTGGCTCATCGAGCTGTAACACAGGGGTACTACTGGCCGACCATGAGAGTTGATGCCGAGTGTTATGTCAAGAAATGTGAACAGTGCCAGAAGTTTTCCCCTTTCACCCATTTGCCTGCTGAGGAGTTGAGCTCAATCACCAACCCTTGGTCGTTTGCTCAATGGGGACTTGATATCGTCGAGCCATTGCCACGGGCCCCAGGGAACAGGTGATTCTTGATAGTCACGACAAATTACTTCACAAAATGGGTCGAAGCAGAGGCACTAACACACATTCGAGATAATGATGTTAGGCATTTTATATGGAAGAATATCATAACGCGATTTGGCATTCCAAGAGCACTCATTTCAGACAACGGCACCCAGTTTGATTGTGGAGTCTACCGAGAATTATGACACACGTATGGTATTCGGCCCTATTTCTCCACCCCGGCTTATCCATAGAGCAATGGTCAAGCTGAAGCCTCCAACAAAGTCATCTTGGACGGCATCAAGAAGAGGCTGGAGAAAGCAAAAGGCAGATGGGTCGAAGAATTACCGAGTGTATTATGAGCTCACCGCACTACTCTGAGGCGATCAACTGGAGAAACGTCATTCGCTTTATGCTTCAGAACCCAGGCAATCATCCCCCTGGAGATCGGCCTCCCAACCTTGAAATCGAAAGTTTTTGATATGGGCCGAAATGACATGATGTTGGCCTTGGATTTGACTCTGATTAAAGAATGACGAGATCGTGCCCTTGCATCCGTGGCACGGTATCAGCAATAGCTTGCTAAGTCGTATAATCAATGTGTTCATCTACGTCGTTATACACCAGAAGAATTGATCCTCAAGAAAGTACTCCCAGCTGCCAGGAATTCGGTTGACAGAAAACTGGGTCCTAACTGGGACGGCCCCTATCAGATTGATTCCATCGCCGGAACAGAGGCATATCAGCTCAAAGACATGTCCGAGAGAAGTCTGTTGCGTCCTTGGAATTCCATGCATTTGCGTAAATTCTATCATTAACCCGACTTGTGGGGCATGATAACTTCTTTTGAATGTTTGCCGTGTACAAACTTTCACTTTTATAATGCAAGATTACTTATCTCACTATATGAAATTTTAGTTTGAAGTTAAAAGCCTCCAAAATCAGAGCCCCATCCGTGCAAGACACGTTTGGGCCGAGTAAGCCTCTGGATTCGGAGCGCCCTTCGTAGAATTCATGATTGGCCAAGTTAAAAGCCTCCGAATTCGGAGGCCCATAGTGAATGACACTTTTGGGCCGAGTAAGCCTCCGGATTCGGAGCGCCCTTTGTGGAAATCACGATTGGCCAAGTTAAAAGCCTCTGAATTCAGAGCCCCATCCGTGCAAGACACGTTTGGGCCGAGTAAGCCTCCAAATTCGGAGCGTCCTTCGTGAAAATCACGATTGGCCAAGTTAAATGACTCCGAATTCGGAGCCCTATCAGTGAATTACACTTTTGGGCTGAGTAAGCCTCCAGATTCGGAGCGCCTTTCATGGAAATCACGATTGGCCAAGTTAAAAGCCTTCGAATTCGGAGCCCCATCCGTGCAAGACATGTTTAGGCCGAGTAAGCCTCCGGATTCGGAGCGCCCTTCATGGAATTCACGATTGACCAAGTTAAAAGCCTTCGGATTCGGAGCGCCCTTCGTGGAATTCACGATTGGCCAAGTTAAAAGCCTCCGAATTCGGAGAACCATCCGTGCAAGACACGTTTGGGCCGAGTAAGCCTCCGAACTCGGAGCCCCATCCGTGCAAGACACGTTTGGGCCGAGTAAGGCTCCGGATTCGGAACGCCCCTCGTGGAATTCACGATCGGCCAAGTTAGAAGCCTCCGAATTCGGATCGTCCTAATTCAACACGCTTTTCATATATTATGATTAACAAGCATAAACGCAGTTGACGAAAAATGGAAGATGATCGATAATATGTTTAGACATAAATTGAAACAACATGCAAACATTTAAAATAATATGTTTTATTGAATTTATTGAATTAATCGATAATACATAATTCGCTCCCAATCTACGTTGGAGTGGTACAGTATCTTCGGTTTTATTTGACATCCCCCTCGTCATCGCTCTTCTCGACTTCGAAAGCCGCAAAGGGAAAATGATGACTCTGATATAACAGCGACGCCGAATCAACGCCTACTACCCGAAGAGCCTTTGTGGCCTGAAGAGCCTTGACCCAGCCGTGCTTAAATCCACGGTTCTCACATCGGCAGACCTCCTCAGCGAGCTTTTCCTTAGTCTTCTATATCCTGACTTTCCGGCCATCGTGGAAGCCTTGTTCATAAGACCTGGCCTTTGCGACCTTTATTGCAAACATGCTCGCCGTATCACGATCGGCAATCACATGACTTATAAGCCGTTGGGTCACCCTTTCATCCACAATCGGGTTAGCTTGGCCGGCCGACTGAGTCTCTGCGGTCTTGACTTTTCTTAACTCACGCTCGGCTCTCTCCGCGCAAGCCTCTACATTACGAATGTGTTTATCCTTCTGTTCGATCTCCCGCCACGCGGCACAAAGGCGCATGCCAATCTTATAGGTGGTGTACAGTCCTTTCACCACTCCGTGAACACCCTCTCGAAACACTTCGAAGTCTAGTCGACCAACCATCGACTGTTGGACTTCTGGAGGGAAAATCTGTCGTGCAAATTCAACTACCACATTTGGGCCGCGCACAATTGAATCCGCTTATGTCATCGGTTTGTTCCCCATAAAAATCGCAAAACTCAACGGACGCGGAGTCGCACTGTTTTCTTTCTTTCGAACGTGGTTGAGGGGAGTTGCCCCGTTGCTGTTTTTCCTTTCCGGGTGATCTACTTCGACGACGCGGAGATTGGCATTTTTCACGATCTCTCAACGTCCTGTTCCCTGTGCGCATTGGCTCGCCACCTCGGTTCTTCTCTGCGTCCAACTCCAAGAGTGTCCTCCCTTCTCCTCTGTTGTTGAAGAATAATCTTCTTGCCATCCACAAATTGTCCACACTGCTCTTTCCCTCCCTAAATTTATTGACCCCTCCGTGCACCCACCACCCGACCCATTTCTACCTTACAGGGGCAGCACTCCCGAGGCGACATCATCAATGCTAAATTTCAAAACCTGGTGCCGATCATATCATGAGCCCCAGCCCCGCCATGAGCTAATATCATTCAGCGTCCCAGTTCATGCACCAGCTGGGACAAGGGCAGATTCATTAATCTAATCGGCCATAGGACAAGCCCTTACGCCGATCGGGTCAAGTGCCCCAGCCGCTCAATGAGCTAATATCATTTGGCGTCCCAGTTCATACACCAGTTAGGGCAAGGGCAGCTTCATTAATCGAATCGGCTTGTCCAGGCCTGATGCCGATCAACTCATGTGCCCCAGCCGTTCTATGAGCTAATGTCATTTGGCGTCCCAGTTCATGCACCAGCTGGGGCAAGGGCAGATTCATTAATCTAATCGGCCATAGGCCAAGCCCTTGCGCCGATTGGGTTAAGTGCCCCAGCCACTCCATGAACTAATATCATTCGGCATTAAAGTTCATGCACCAGCTGGGGCAAGGGCAGATTCATTAATCTAATCGGCCATAGGGCAAGCCCTTGCACCGATCGGGTTGAGTGCCCTAGCCGTTCCATGAGCTAATGTCATTCGGCATCCCAGTTCATGCACTAGCTGGGGCAAGGGCAGATTCAGTAATATAATCGGCCAGATGTCGAAGCCTTAAGCTGTTTTACTTGTTAGTCTATGGCCGAAGCCTTAAGCCGTTTTACTTGTTAGTCTATTGAATTTTCCTGCACCTTTACAAATTGTTAACTGCTAATTCTTTTAGTTATTCGGCTAAATAGCAAAGAGGCAAAGGATGTTTAATTGATTCGGTTTACTTATCGGATATACTATTTACTCATATAGAAAACAGAAAAGCATAAGGAATTGTCATTAATGAATTAAAGACAAATAGTATATGCAGTAAACTTGAGAGCATAGAAAATTTTCATTAATAAATTGAGTGCTAATAACAGTCATTTTACACATGAAAATTAGCTTACATTTAAAGAAATGAAAATCTACTAACAAAAACCTACAAAAACTATGCATCTAAGATGCCTATCAAAAACCAGAATATGCCTTAATCAATCTTCAGGGTCAGACGCCAACGGCTCAATGTCCACCTGCTTGTATGGAATCAGCTGCGCCAATGTCACATTCGCAGCAGTGAGGACTTTGACCCAGCCGTGTTTAAAGCCCCGATTCTCGAACTTCGGCACTTCTTCCACGTAGTTTTCCAAGGCGGCATCCTTCCCAGCTTGGAATGCTTTGAAAATCTCAGAGTTGGCTATTTCCGTTGCCCTTTTCGATTCTTCCAAGTCGGCTTCCAGCTTGGTGATCACCTCCTTGGCTAACTTGAGCGCATCTTCGCTCGCCTTTGCCATCTCCTCGGCAGCAAGCCTTAATTGGTCAGAATTCCTCGCTCGCTCAGCCTCAAAGTCGACTCTCGCTCGTTCCTCCGCCGCTTGCGCTGCCTCAAAATTGGCCCTTTGAGAGGCTACCACAACCCTGTTCTTTTCAGTGTCAATTTCAGCTTTCAAGAAGCCGATCTGTTCTATGGCGTCATGTTGACGGCGACCGATCTTGACTATCCTGCCTACCGTCTACAAAATAAGGAAATAGAGTTGCAACAAACAAATAATAAGAATATATATATATATATATATGTATGTAGACGGAAGACTATAGATAAAGCAAGTAATGTACCAATAAGGCCGACTGAGTGGCCAAAGCAATTAGCATTAGATCTGGCTCCGTGCAAAATGTGGCTCTGTTAACCGGCAAGGATATTGAAGAGGCCATAGTCAAGGCCATAACCGAGTCCTTCAAAGCCGACGCATCAGAGGCAATCGGCATATTCCTTATCCTTGGTTGAACAGTGAATGGAACAGCCTAGTCCGATTCCTCAATGCGCAGCCACTTGTCGCTTTGGTCCTCATCGTGCACTGCTTCTTGCTCGGCAGGGCGCTTTTCCCTTCTTTACTCAGCCTTATCCGCCCGTTCTACCTGCTCCATCTCGGTCGTTTTGGTCTGAGCTGTTTCTTCCGCAATAACAGGCGGAGAAGACTCAGTGACCGTAGCGGGTGGAGTTTCTGATCAGACGGCCTCGGCTCTCCTCCTAGCGGCTATCCTTTCGGCGTCTAAGCGATTCCCCAGCCATATTCTCAAGATAAGCGCTGGGAAGGTCTCCTAAGTTTGTAAAAATGTCTTCGAAGGAGACGTCCCCTCGGCCTGATGTAGATAGAGGGTCAGACGAATTGAGTCTGGCTTCCTCAAAGGCCAAGTTAAGAGCTTCGTCTACCTCAGCTTCCAACTGGTTTGGGTCCTTGGCGACCGGTTCGGCTGCTTGTCCTTCCACGTGTTTCGAATCGGAGGCTTCTAAACCAATCTGCCTTAGGTTTGTGAAGCTGGGGAAGATAAGGGCTGTAAGATGATCTTCGCCTCTCAGAATTGGAATCTGGTCTGCCGCCGAAAACGTTGCGTAAGTTGGCTCGTATCACAAGAGAATATGGGCCGCCCTCCCTTGTTTCTGAAGGTTTGGACGGCCAACAAACTGTAGTGCGATTTTAATTTCCATAAGTACAGCATCGTCGACTGAAACCAACTGTAGACACCCCATTTTTGACCGTTCTCAAGAATTGGACGTCATCATTTGAACACTCGATGATCATTCATGCTCGTGTTCGTTTTGAGTTCCCGAAGGTCTTTGTCGCACGCCTTGCCTTAGGATCTCTCAACTTGACTGTTTTGTCCTTGGTTGTGGACCAAGGACTTGTGGTTTTGCTTCTGAGGGAATATGGTGGCTTGTTGGCCATCCCTACAACCCATCGGCCAAGCCTTGTGCTTGTCGGCCTTATTTCCTTGCCATCGGCCATGAGTGGTGGTCGATTGACACTCTTTTTGGTCGATCGGCACTCTTTTCAATCGATCGGCCATATTTTTTGGCCGAGACCTTTCCATCTGCTTTTGCAGATATTTTTGTGCCAATTGTGCCAGCTGGTGAGCATAATTCTCATCCTCCATACACGTGTATGGAGGGATTGATTCAAGACTCAAGCTTGTTCAACAAGCTTGAGAATTGAATTTCTATAAGAAGGGAGAACCCTCTCCCTTTCCAGAGGTTCTGAAATCTTGATATAGAAGTGATATATACATCTCTCTCTCTCTCTCTATATCTCTCCCTCTCTCTATATTTGTGTGTGTTTGTGCTCAAAAGTGTATTTTCTTCATACTTTTGCACTAAAGCACCTCCTAGAACACCATCCTTTTGTTTCTGAGGTGCTTAGGAGCTGGTGTTAGTGTTTTTGGATTGGTTTTGGTCAGAAAAGAGTGCTGGAGTTGTGGTCTTGAAGGTGTTCTTCAAGGGTGAGTCAACTAGCCTTTAAACCCTTGTTTTGGTTTAAGCTTTTGGACCTATTTGCATGCTGATTCGAGCTTAACTTTCTACTGTAAAAAGTTCTGATTTTTCATGCTTGTAATGTTTGTTTAAGGTCACTTTTGTGTTGGGGGTTGTCTACCCCCTCTTAGGCTTTGTTTGGTCTTGTTCTTGTGCCTTCTTTTTAAGCTGTTGGGACCACCTTGTTTTGGCCTTCTCACCACTGAAATCCAAAGGATTTTCAGTGGTGAAAATAGTGTTTTGAGGTCCCAAATAGGAGAGGGTCATCCCCTCTCCTTATGTCTCCCATGCTTGTATTGATGGCTCATAAAAGTAACATGTTTGTTAAGCTTGTTTTGGCTCCATCTTAGCATGTATTAGACCTTATTTCAGCATGATATACCTATTTCTAAGGTTGGTTTGATAGCCTCTTGCATGCACCATGCACTTTTAGTGCAATCCTCTCTATTGCCTTAACATGCATCTTGTGTTTGGATCATCATTCTTGCATGCTTTGGCTCAACTCAAAGAAGTTTTCCCTCATGTTTTACCATGCTTGAGCTCTGTTTGATGTTGTTTTAGTCATGCATGCATTGCTTTGTATAGCCATAGTGCATTCTAGCTTGTTAGCTTTGAGTGTCCAAGTCACTAGCATGCATTGCTTAGACCATTTTCTTGAGTTGGCATCATTTCATATGTGATTTCAGTCCATATAGTGTGGTCATGCACTCACATTTGTCACATTTTCCATGCATTAGGAGGTTTGTGTTTTAAGCCTTGAACATGAGCCATTTTGCATGTCTTATTGCTTAAGCTTTTGGGATGCCATCTCAGTGGGTTTTGGGGCTTATTTTGGCATGCCATAACTCTGATTTTTATTGGTTAAGTCATTCCATGCTTGGTCTTAGTAGGTGTAGTGTAACCCTCTTTATTGGCCTTGCATGCATCATGTCTTATGCCCTTCATGTTGGCTTGTTTTAGCTTTGGCCCATGCATGTTTTAGACTCATTTTGGCATGATCTAGGACTGTTTTGGTTATCCTTGGCCCTTTGGGGTTTGATTCATGTGGCTTTGGTACAAGTTCCTATGCTAGTTTCAAGCTTTGAGCTTTCTTGCATGCCATACTTGTCTTACTTGGTTAATTTGGCATCATTCCATACTTAATTTCAGAGCTTATAGTGTTGTTACACTTCCACTTTTGTCACCCTTTGAGTGCCTCTAAGGGTTGTGTTCTTGTTGCCTAGCTTGTGGACCAATATGTGTGCATGCATGTTTTGCCTTTTGGTGCCTTAGTTTCGGTGTTTTGGCCACTGATTTGGGCATGATTGAGGTCTACCCATTTTAGTTTAAGTCCATTTTGCATGTTGCTGCATGCTTATTGCATTGCTTGGTACATTGCATGTTGTTGCATGCTAGTTGCATTGCATGACATTATAACTTGCATGTTGTTTCATGCTTGATATATAGCATGTTGTTGCATGCTTGTTCCATTGTATTGTTGTTTGCCTTGCATGTTTGCATGTTTGGGTTGCTTTGCATTTGGCATGCTTGAGTTATATTGCATTGTATGTGCATATGTCGCATTGTATTTGGCATACATGCATTGCATTGTGTTTGGTTTGGTTGTTAAGCCAAACACGAGGAACGAGGGGAGTTTCATACTTGAAGTGATGAAACGTGCCTCAATTCTTGGTCGCCGACGCTCTTGATCATACATGATAAAGTTTTAGGCATTTATGTGTTTTTGTGCATTCATTTTACATTGAATTGCACACTTGGCTCCTTTGGCCATCATGCATCGAGATGCGTGATTGGTGGCTCGAGGGCCGAGTACTACACACCTTTGAGCCTTAGACATGATAAGGGTATAGTTGCACACATTTTCTTGCAAATATATTGCCATGCCTCTGTTTGTACTCTGCTGCAGCAAAAGGAGGAGTTTGCAGGAAGATATGGCCGATCGGCTATCTAGTGTGCCGATCGGCTACAAATATTTGGACGATAGCCTCAAAACTAGTCGATGACCATTATCCACTGGCTGATGGCCACCCCTCTTGGCCGATGACCTCTCAGCATGTCCATAAGGTAGGTCAGAAGCATCACAAAAGTTGGCATAATTTTCAGAAGTCTAAAACAGTGCAAACAGAGGCAACATGAGGCATGGCAACGAATTTCCAAGCAAAGTCGATTGAGCATGCATATGCCCCTCCTCTCGAGGCCGTTTTAACTGCTTTATATAGTTAGTTAATTTGTAATTAATTAGTTAATGTGTTAGCTAATTTAACTCATCATTGTAAATTCTTAATTAGCTTAACTTAGCTAATATTCAATTTGATTATTTAATAAGTAGTCTAATTAGATTATTGGATTAGTTAGAATAGCTTAGCGTATCTAGCTTGTATTATTTATTCGAACCCTCCGTCGAGAGGGCGAATTTTGTAATAAGTGTGCATGAGTGTGTAAATGTCTTCCAACTTCACATCTTTCTCGCTTTTATTTAACCGCTTTCGATGGTTAGTTTTAGGGCATGTTTCAATTAGCATCCTTATGTTTGCATCCATTCATTTGTCTTGTATGCACAAGGCTCGGCGCATCATACAAACCGCGTCGTATTTCAATACATTTACTTGAATACGTGTTCAACAGCATGTTATCAAGTTGCATCTCACATGACATCTTAGAATAGCCGAGCCTATCTTAGTTGCATTTTGCATGTGTTGTATTAGGCATTGTTAACATAGCTAGGATCATGCATTGATTACTAACTAGCTTCTTTTTTGGCTCGGAGTATACTATAAGTGTTTATGCTTTAGCATCTTGCATGCGTGTAAATGTTGCCATGTTTAGCATGCTTGCTATGAGGCTATATGCTTAACTGCTATAACTGCTTGAATGCATGTGGGTGAAGGTTGGATTGCTTGAATTGGAATAATTCATCAAATGCGTGTTTTAAGCCCACTTGAGAGTGGCAAAATCATGTTTTCTAAGCCCACTCGAGGGTGCGGAATCCACGTCTTAGCCTACTTGCGAGTAGCACCTTCAAACCATTTTCAAACAAATAAACATGAGATGTTTTGTTCCAACTTAGACGATCTACTCTATATTTGTATGTTGTGCGCATCACGTAGTAAGCTAGCTAATATATCGGAATAAGAACGCATGTGTTTTCAAAAACAACATATCATGGTAGTAAAGGCCGATCTTTGATCGGGCGAGCGGGGGTGCTCATTACATGACCTTCCCCTCTCGTACCCCAGTTTCCGAGCCGAGACAACTTTGGTGATGACGGACACGTGGCCCTAGGCACGAGTCAGGGTTTCCTAAATTTTTCAAAATAAAACATTTAGGTGGTGACTCTGTATCTGGCAAAGCAGTCCATGTTTGGCACTTCTTAATTAAAATCAGTTTTTCAAAACGATTTGCCGAATTTGGACTCTTTGGTGATTTATCAATCTTGGATTGCACTTTGCGAGATTAGATTCAGAATTGTGACATTGAGTCCAAACTGTAGTAGCTTAAGAACAAAATGACTTTGCGCCTTCACGCGCGAAGCCGGGACGTTCGGGCGGTCTACACCAACACTTTCTTCAAATCATTGCCTGCATAAACAAAACGGTAAGTACATGGAAGACGAGCCGAATACATATATGGTAATAAAAGAAACGAAAATGAGCTATACGGCCACCTGGTTCGCCTTTTCGCCTTGGTACGGGATCTAGGCGATCTTTACCCTCGCGGAATTCCCAGTCGTCTCAGACAACGACCATCACGTCGTCAACACGCTTGCCAGAGCTGGCAAGCATAGTCACTAAGTGATGATCGGTATCCTTGGTCCTGAGGAAATAACGTCCCAGCCGGCTAGTAGACTTGGCTAAGGCAAACAATGCCGAATTTTAGGTATACCTAGGTTAATCCTAAGACGTCGGTTCAACTCTATAATCCCCATTATGATGCAAAAAAAATTCACGTTAGGCTGGGAAGAAATTAGAACCCAGTGTCGAAGGATGGCCCTTAAAAATGGGTGAAGGGGAAAACAGACCCCGCCCTCAGCAATTGATAGGAGAGGAAAGATGATTGTACTCTCATCAGTCCTCTCCATATTAGTGGTGTTGTCTTCCACGAGTGACAGATAGACGTCATCGGGGATGAAATAATGGCGTCGGAAGTTGGAAATTCGATCCGCAGAAAAGAGCTCTTTCAAATGTTTTGCCATCCTAGCCAGCCTAAGGATTATGCAAAACTAAAAGTAAACAAGGAAATGAGATTAGAAGTGAAGGAGAAGAAAACTTACAAGAAGCAGAAGAGATAATGAGAAACAGGAGGAAGTTACAGAGGTCGCGAAGTGAAGGAGTTGTACTAGAAGGCGAACTAGAAACTTTGAGCATTTGAAACTTACATTCGAAGACTAAGTTTTAAATCACATTAAATGGAGGAAGCGTACGAAGAGGCGGGAAATTGTAATATTAACCAAAAAGCGTGTGCGTCCTGACATATGTTGGAATGAGGTTAACCGCCGAATTTTAGACTTTTCAAGTTCGAAACCAAACACGTCGACTAACTGGTGTTAGTGGGGTGTTTGGGGGCAATTGTGGGAGCCAAATATCAGGGGACGCAGATAGGCCGAGTACATATTTAGAAAATCAGGATACATATTATATTCGCCCCCGTCTCGTACGCTCTAGATGCCAAGTATCCTAATCGGCCATAAAGCCAGTTGAGCGAGGAGCCAAGTGAAAGTTGGAATACAACAAAAGTAGGGTCGAGTGAACAATCACACGACGAATTAAGAGTGGGCCCTACCCTGAGGACCAGGAGCGTATATAAATAGAGGAACAACAGCCAAAGAGAGGTATGTGAGAAAAAATCTAACTTGAGATATAAGCAACCAAGAGAGTATACACTGACTTATCCGTCGGAGTGCTAATTCCGGCACCCCCGACCGGAGTGTTCATTCATTTTCAGGTAGCTGAGGATCACTAGCGTCCTACAGGATCTAAAGAGTATTTCTGAACCACTTCTCCATAAGATTCAATCAATAATTGAGAGACCAAATAGATTTTAATCTATATATACTTTAGGAATTTAATAGAATCAATCGATAGACAACCATAGTTGATGGGTATAAGTGTAATAAATCAATATTTTAGGTATTAAAATTTATTAAGTATAATTATTTTTAAAAATTTCAACTGAATTAAAATTTCTCTTAAACTTAATACAATTAGAATTACAAATTGTTAATTCATACAAGAGACAAATTACAGGATTATTAATATAATTTGTCTAATAATTAATAAATTTTTTTAAAAATGAATGGGATGAAGAATTTACTATTTTTTTTTTTTTTAAAAAAAAAAAATTCGCTCAATAGCCATCTCCAAAAATTTGTTTGTAGATCTAGTAATTGTTTGCTTCAATAATTCCAAAGTGACTACAATATTTTTTTAAAAATATATATATATTTTTTGGTCGACGCCATGTAAGGGAAAAGCCCAAGCGAGAAGAAAGTTGAAAAAAGCTTTACCCCACTCAGAGTGGTCGATGTTCAAGCTTTGAGGTGGCAAATTGAGTTCCACACGTAACTCAAGTTGAAAAAAGCTTTACCGCAGTCAGAATGGTCGATGTTCAAGGTTTGATGTGGTAAATTGAGTTCCACACATAACTCTGCAATTTCTCTGTAAATAATCATTTCGGAGTTATCTTCATCTTCAAATCCGAGTAAAGGATCTGACACTGTGCTTGTACTGAAAGAATTGGGCATCTTTCTTTGTTGGGATTTCACTCCGAGTCTCCAGATGTACATAGAGTTTCTTCGAAGTTTTTTATGATTTCGTCTTTGGCGGTGGAGTTTTGTTTTACCAACAAATAGAAGAATATGGGTGCATTACGCTAGTAGTCCTTGTAGTTTAGAATTTGTGTCATTTTGATTCTTGACTTTTCAATTGTAATACATTTGATCCTAAATTTTGAATCTTGTTCTAAATAAGGATAATTGAAGATATCATTAGATTTTTCAAGAATAAAATCGTTAATTTGATAAAATATAAACTATACCAAACCAAGCCTTAAGTCCCATCAAATGGGGTCGGTTACATGAATCCATCTTCTCCACGCGGCCCTATAAAATATAAACTAATTTGACAAAAATAAATGTCAAACAAATATTTTTGAATTTTAAAAATTATTTCTACCCACTCACTAAAAATAAAATTATATAAAATTGATAAATCGTTTAGACATTTATTTATTTTTTTTACCAAATTAAATTTTATTATGTGTTTGGATGATGATCATGTAAAATTAATTTTTAAAAATTAATCATGTAATTTATTAATTTTTATCAATTTTACACAATTTTATCATTGGTGGATAAAAATAATTTTTAAAAAATAAAAATATTTTTTTGACATTTATTTTTGTCAAATTAGTTTATATTTTATCAAATTGACGATTTTACCCTTGAAATTAAACAATGGTATCTTCAATTGTCCTTATTTAGAACAAAATTTAAAATTTAGAGTCAAATATATCACAATTAAAAAGTCATGAATTAAAGTGACACGAATCCCAAACTATAGGACTGTTAATTTGCCCAAAGAACAAATACCAATGGAAAATCAGCTTCTCCTCTTACAAGTTTCACACAAACTACCACGTGACCACAATATTGTTAAGTTGATGGGGAATACTTTCTATTAATCTCATTTGTAATTTTTATTGATTGATGACATTAATATTTTCATGTTTGGATTGACATTCTTATTCAAATATTTTGTGATGAATATTTTTTTTTTTTTAATTTACTTTTAATTATTCTGTATTAGGCTCTTTCGCTGGAATGAGGGATTTGTTGCTTGGTCAATTGCAAGTTCGTTCTCATCAATGGCTTCACTGATATCTTGAAATCGATTATTACAATTTCGGATTGCAGAAGAGGAGAGCCAAGATTGTGAAAATAAGGCTTCTTGGGGTCCTCTGTTTTTTGGTGGGTTTTTTTTGTCCCCTGATCTTCGACTAGTAAGAACAATAGGCAGCCCAATTTCAAAAGAAATTTTTTGGGCCTTCAATTTGATTTTTGGGCATTTTTCAGTAAGTCCCATACATAAAATTCAAAATTTATGTAGTCCCAAAACAAAATACTTGTATCAATTAGTTTTACATATTTTTAATTATTATCAAAAAAATCTTTTAAAAAAAATTAAAAATGCTGCTACATTTTATCATCGTCGAACTTCTGTCAGATGGCCACCAAAGGCGCTGATATTTTTCTATGCATTGTATGTTTAAAAAAAAGATATTTTATTTAATAATAATATTATTTACTTATGAAGTATACAAGCTTGACCTTTATTTTAATTATAAAAATAAAAGAACAAAAAAATTTGGATTCGAATAGTAAAAAAAATAATCTAAAATATGTACAAAATAGTAAAATCCAAATCGTCAAATTAATCCGCATACACACACCATTACGCACAGCTTGCTCAATCCTCATCCGTTAACTAAGCGAACGGATAAGGATTGATAATTTTCAATCCACATAAATTTGAACAAATGACGGATGGGAGACCACTCATTACAAGAAAAATGGGCTTAAAAGACGGAAGCATTTGCGACAGTACAGGAAAAATGTGACTTTTTGCGACAGCACAACTTGCTGTCACGAAAAAATTGAGTATTTGCTACGGCAGAAAATGCTGTCACAAAAAAGAAGAGTATTTGAGACGGCAGAAATTGCTGTCGCAAAAAAAAAAAAAAAAAAAAAGAGTATTTATGACGGCAGAGCTTGCTGTCACAAAAATAAAGTTTTTACGACGGCACCAACTGCAGTCGCATAAAAAAAAAAAAAAGGTTTAAAAAAAATATTGTGACTTTCAGACGGCTTCATATATATATATAGTCACAAAATGGTTTAAATAAATGCAACGGTATCTTTCTGTCACCAAAAAAAAAAATTAAAAAAAACGACGTCGTTTTACTCTTTAGATATAACATTTCTCTTTTCACCAATTTTTTCATCTTCATGTCTCTCTATCTCTGTCTCTGTCTCTCTTCTCTTTCTCTCTCTCACTCATCACTCTTCTCTGTCTGTTTGTCTGTCTGTCTGTCTCTCTCTCTCTCTCTCTCTCTCATCTCTCTCTCGTTTATCTATTTTTGCTCTCTTGTCTATTTCTCACTTATCTTTGTTTCTCTCTTTTTTGTCTCTCTCTTTCATTCATCACTCTTCTCTCTATCTCTTTCTCTCTCTGTTTACCTGTCTGTTTATCTGTCTGTCTGTCTGTCTCTTTCCCTCACTGTGTTCACCTTGCTCACTTTCTCTCCTCCCTCTTCTTTATTTATCAAGATCCCTCTCAATTTATCGATCCACTACAAGAAAATGCACTTTTAGCAGCCACTTTCTCTCTCTCTCTCTCACTCTCTCTCTCTCTCTCTCTAATTCATCTCTCTCTCTTACCACCCATCTCCTTTACCACCTTCACCATTACTGCAAATGTCATTCCACTACCACCACTACTACCACTGTTGCCACTCCACCTCTACAACTACCATTACTACCACCATCGCCACTACTCCACTACCACCACCACCACTACTGCCACCACTACTACCATTACCTCTCCTCTACCATCGCCACTCCATCTTCTCTACCACTACCACAACTTCACCACGAATCTCATTCGCCATCACCACCACCACCATCACCTCTTATCCACCACCTTCACCACTATTGCCGCTCTCTCTCCTCTACCATAAAAAATTAATTCCTGATTTGTAGTAACCAAAAAAAATGGGGCGCAAAAAAAAATTTCATTGACCACAATAAATTAACTTTATTTTAATAGAAAATATTTTTCATTAAAATATTCCCCTACTTCTATCAAATAAAAATAATAATAATAAATTTTTTTCATTAAATAAAAATGAAACAAAAATTTTAATGAAAAATCAAAAATCAAAAAAAAAATCATTAACTAAAAAAAATCAAAAATCAAAAAAATAAATAAATCATTAACTAAAAAAAAATTATTTTAACACAAAAAAAAAAAAAATTGAACTTTTCGTTTTCCCGCAATTTCTATCTGAATTCCCCAATTGCTTTCCCCCCTTTTGTTTCTCACGATCTCAAATCCCCAATCCCTAACCTGACACTCCCTCTTACTCTCCTCTCTCTTTATCTCTTCCGCCTACGTCGTCGCCTCTGGTGCCGCCACCGGCGACCACCACCGCCGCCACCACACCTCTTCCCTCACCGCCCTCTCTCTCTTCTCCTACTCTCTTCACCTATCTTCACCGGTCGTCTACTTCGTCTTCTCCACTCTCGTTGTCGGTTCCAAAACCCTAACCCTACCTTCGATCTTCTCCAATCCCTCCACAAGCCATATGTTCAAATCCAGACCCTACACTCCCCTTGACCATTTCAGAACTTTTGTCTACAAAGGACTACCGACATTGGCGTTGCTCTCTATGTTCTTCACTCTTTGTACACTTCGCTTTACATCTATTCTTATAACGATTCACAAAACAGTAATGCTTGCTAGTTTCATTTGTTTGTGAGTTGCCTTTGTCTTCTCTTTCATTTGTTATTTGCCCTAACATTGAAGTTTTTGGAATTTCAGTCACCCATCTCCCTCGGTGCTAATTCCTGCTCTTCGTACAGTTGGTAACATTGTCACTAGAGATGACATGCAAACTCAGGTACTAGGCAATTGGAAACATGTTTATTTCTTGTGTTTTCTTAGATATAGTCTTTTCACCGGAATATCTTACATACTTTCTCTTTATGTTTATTTTACAAATAGGATTTTTGAAATGGGTTTTCATTCTTGGTTGAATGAAGTCATGTGGATCAGTCAATTGTATGGTTACCATGTGATGCTTTGTTTTCATTAGAGTAATGGGTAATTCTTCGATTTAGGGGGGTAGAATAAGTTAGTGCATTTCAGAGATGGGAAATGGCTAGAGCTAGTATTTAAGGTGATACATGTTGCTGAAATTTCATAAAATTTATTGTTGGTATTTATGAACCCAATTTTATATGGATGGTTGATGTTCAGAAAAAAGGCTTGCCAGGTTGAGATCAGTTAATTTGGTGATTTGGAATTTTTTATTTTTTTTTAAATACAACATTCATAATATCTTTACAAATTCAATGAGCCCTAAAAATTTGACTCCGTTCAATTTGGATGATGACACCAAACAGTTTCAAACTCGCACCTCACCTGCACACACACATGTATATATTGTCAAATTGTTAGTTAATGTAGAATGAAACATCAACGCTTTGTCACCATAGGCAAAGCCTTATTCATATCAATTACAATAGATCTACTATGGCAAAAGCTGCAAAAATGTTTTGGATGACAAATGGATTCCCAGTAAATTATAGTTTGGCTGTGGCAAGTGAGATTTTGTAAATCTTTTTCCTTGATATTTGGTTGATAATTATAATATTGATGAGGATCCGATAATTAATTGTATGGACCGTCTAATATGGTTAATTGTAACCATGTCTTTTATTTTTAGTGATATGAAGTTTGAATGCTTCATCAATTTAATTTCATTGTTGTAGCCTATGTTTTTCCTGATATGCTTATTGCTTACATTACATTCATTATTTCTTGCATTTC
Source organism: Camellia japonica (assembly GCA_030407325.1). Lineage (NCBI taxonomy): Eukaryota > Viridiplantae > Streptophyta > Magnoliopsida > Ericales > Theaceae > Camellia > Camellia japonica. Next base: position 41,912,820 of record JAPPVO010000017.1, read on the forward strand.
ATAAACACCAATAAAAACTTCTTCTTTTTTTAAAGTGAAATACCAATATTGGTTATTTTCTTGAATATTGTTCCATGTTTTAGTCTGTCTGTGCAATATGCCTCATTAAAATCCAGTTATTTTTTCACCCTTTAAGGTGATCTTCTTTGTTTTGGGTCTAGTCCAATGAAGACTTGCCTCATATAGAAATTTAATGTTCAAGTTCTGAATACTTCTTTATTTTTTTGGGTATGCAAATACTTACATAAGTTTTGCACAGAGCTAATGGGATTTTTTTGCTATTCTTCCACCAATGTATTATTAACCATCAAACACTACTGTAGACACCCCATTTTTGACCGTCTTCAAGACTTGGACGTCATCGTTTGAACACTCGGTAATCATCCATGCTCATGTTCATTTTGAGTTCTCGGAGGTCTCGGCCACGCGCCTTGCCTCAAGATCTCACAACTTATCTGTTTTGTGCTTGGTTGTGCACCAATGACTTGTGTTTCTGCTTCTGAGGGAAAAGGGTGGCTTGTTGGCCATCCCCTCAACCCATCAGCTAAGGTATGATGCCATCGGCCAAAAGTGTTGGCCGATCGGCACCTTTTTTGGTCGGTCGGCCCTTATGTTGGTCAATCGGCCATATTTTCTGGCCGAATCCTGTTCATCTGCTTTTTGCAGATATTTTATGTTAGCTGTCATAGCTGGTATGCACAATTCACCTCATTCATACACGTGTATGGAGGGATTTGCCCCTTGGCTTAGCTTCTCCAAGAAGCTTTGGAATCGAATTCTATAAGAAGGGAGCTCCTCCTCCCTTCTCAGAGGTTCAGAAAATTGAGTCTTGAGGGATAGATATATTTTTGTATCTATATTCCTTCGTTTGACCTTGTTTTGTGCTCTAAAGTGTTGTTTTGTCTTACTATTGTACACAAACACACACTAGAACACCATCCTCTTGGATCTGAGGTCCCTTGAGGTTGATTTCAGAGTTCTTGAGCTGGTTTTAGTCAGAGGAAGTTGCTGGAGCTTTGTTCTTGAAGGTGTTCTTCAAGGGTGAGCAACTAACCTTTAGATACCCCATTTTGGCTCAAGCTTTAGCCCTTCTTTCTGTTGTTTTAAGCTTAACTCTAAACTAGAAAAAGTTCTATTTTTTGATCCTTAAGATCTTTGTTTTAGGTCACTTTTGTATTGGGGGTAGTCTACCCCCTCTTAGGCCTTGTTTTGTGCATTGGAACCCTCTTGCTTTGACCTTCTCACCACTGAAATCCAGAGGATTTTCAGTGGTGGAGAAGTAGTTTTGAAGTCTTAAATAGGGGAGGGTCATCCCCTCTCCTTGTTGTCTCATTTGCTTGTATATTTGGCTCATATTGGTAGCATGTTTTAGCTCCATTTCAGTAAGTATTTGGTGTTATTTCATCATGCTATACCTCTATTTTGAGTTGGTTTAATGGCCTCTTACATGCTTCATGTACTTGTCTTGCAATCCTCTCATTTGCCTTAACATGCATCTTGTGTTTAGACCATCATTCTTGCATGTTTTGGCTTAACTTTAAAAAGTTTTTGTCCATGTTGTAACATGCTTAAGCTCTGATTTTGATTGTTTTGGCCATGCATGACATGCTTTGTATAGCCGTAGTTCATTCTAGCTTGTTAGCTTTAAGTGTCCAAGTCACTAGCATATATTACTTGGCTCATTTCAATGATTTGGCATCATTTGTTATGTTATTTCAGTCCATATTTCATGTTCATACACTTGCACCTATCACTCCTTTAATGCTTTAAAGAGTTGATATTTTATGCCTCATGAATGGATCATTGTACATGCCTCCATGCTTAGGTCTTTTGGATGCCATCTAAGTGGGTTTTTGGTCTTGTTTTACCATGCCATAACTCTGATTTTATTGGTTTAAGTCATGCCATGTGTGGTTGTAATAGGTGTAGTGTAACACCCCTTTTGTAGCCTTGCATGCCTCATGCTTTTGGTGTTGTGTTCTGGCTTGTGTTGGCTAGTTTCGAGCATGTTTTTGGTCTTGTATTGACCTGTCTTGGGACTGTTTTGATAGCCCTTGGCCCTTTGGGGCTTGCCTTGCATGGCCATGGTTTGAGTCCCTTGGCTAGTTTCAAGTTTTAAGCCTTCTTGCATGATTTGCTTGCTTTGTTTGGTTGGTTTGGCACGTTTCCATGTGTGATTTCAAAGCTTACCATGTTTGTCACATGTCCATATTTGTCCCCTTTTAAGTTTTTGAAAGTTTCCCTCCCATGCCTAGGTGATAGGCCATCACATGTGCATGTTTGTATGTGCTTTTGTCTATCATTTCTTAGCATTTTGGGCCACTGATTTGGGTATGTTTAAGAGCTATCCACTTTAGTTTAAATCCATCTTTGCATGTTGTTGCATGCTTGCTTCATTTTCCATGTTGTTGCATGCCACGCATGTTTACATGTTTAGGTGTATGCCTATTGCATATTAGATGCATTGCATGATCTTGTTGCATGCTTGAGTTGTTCACATCATGCTTGCATGTTTACATTGCATTATGTGTGCATCCCTTGCCTCTTGATCAAGCATGATAGAGGTTGGGGCCCCTTATGTGTTTTGTGCATTTCATTTGATATTGAATTGCACACTTGGCTCCTTTGGCCATCATGCATTGGAATGCGTGATTGGTGGCCCAAGGGTCAAGAACTACACTCCTTTGAGTCTTAAACATGATAAGGGGTGTAGTTGCAAACATTGTCTTGTAAATGTATTGCCATGCTCTGTTTGTCCTCTACTGTAGCAAAAGGAACATTTTACAGGAAGAGATGGCCGATCGGCTATCTTCAGTGCCGGTCGGCTACAAATGTCTGGCCGAGAGAATTATTTTTGGTCGATGACCAGTTTCCCTTGGCCGATAGCCTTATCTTTTGGCCGATGGCCTCTCAGAGTGTCCTTGAGGTGATTTGGAATCATCACAGAGAATTGTGCAGTTTTCAGAGGTGAAAAACAGTGCAAACAGTGCAAACAGAGGCAACATGAGGCATGGCAACGGATTTTCGAGCGAAGCCGACCAAGTATGCATTTGTTCCTCTTCCCGAGGCTGCTTTACTGTTTTCATAGCTTAATTGATTTGTTTAATTAGTTAAGAGTTGTGTAATAATTAATTAGCTTGTAAGTTTGTTAATTAGTTGATTTGTATTATTCTTTCGGTCCCTCCGTCGAGAGGGCGCAATTGTTGTAATAAGCGTGCGTGTGTGTGATGCATGTCTTCCAACCCCGCTTCTTTCTCTCTTTTACTTAACCACTTATGATGGTTAGTTTTAGGGCATATTTCATTTAGCATACCTTATGCTCGCATACGTGCATCTATTCATCTGTATTGCATGCACCGGGCTCGACGCATCATACTAACTGCATTGGACTTCATTCCAAGTTGAATACATGTATCGAATTGTCGCATCCCATATGCCATCTTAGAATAGCCAAGCCTATTTCTAGTTACATCTTTGCATGTGTTGCATTAGCCATCTTAACATGAACTAGGATCACGCATGATTTCTAACTAGTTCTTTGTTTTGGCTTGGAGTACACTGTGAGTGTTTACGCTTTAGCATACTGCATGTGTATATGTTGCCATGACATCATGCTTGCCATGAGGCTAATTGCTTACGTGATATAACTGCCTGAATGCCTGTGGGTGAAGGTTGGATTGCTTGAATTGGAACAATTCATTGAAATCCGCATTTTAGCCTACTTGCAAGTAGCAAACTTCAAACCATTTTCAAACAAATATGCAGTGTTTCGTTCCAAATTAGGCGATCTAGTCTATATGTTTGCTGTACGCATCACGTAGTAAGACTAGCTAATTAACCGAAATAAGAACGCATGTGTTTTCAAAAACAAGATATCATGCTTAGTACAGGCCGATCTTTGATCGGGCGAGCAGGGGTTAAGAGTTGTGTAATAATTAATTAGCTTGTAAGTTTGTTAATTAGTTGATTTGTATTATTCTTTCGGTCTCTCCGTCGAGAGGGCCAATTGTTGTAATAAGCGTGCGTGTGTGATGCATGTCTTCCAACCCCGCTTCTTTCTCTCTTTTACTTAACCACTTATGATGGTTAGTTTTAGGGCATATTTCATTTAGCATACCTTATGCTCGCTTACGTGCATCTATTCATCTGTATGCATGCACCGGGCTCGGCGCATCATACTAACTGCATTGGACTTCAATTCCAAGTTGAATACATGTATCGAATTGTCGCATCCCATATGCCATCTTAGAATAGCCAAGCCTATTTCTAGTTACATCTTTGCATGTGTTGCATTAGCCATCTTAACATGAACTAGGATCACGCATGATTTCTAACTAGTTCTTTGTTTTGGCTCGGAGTACACTGTGAGTGTTTACGCTTTAGCATACTGCATGTGTATATGTTGCCATGACATCATGCTTGCCATGAGGCTAATTGCTTACGTGATATAACTGCCTGAATGCCTGTGGGTGAAGGTTGGATTGCTTGAATTGGAACAATTCATTGAAATCCGCATTTTAGCCTACTTGCAAGTAGCAAACTTCAAACCATTTTCAAACAAATATGCAGTGTTTCGTTCCAAATTAGGCGATCTAGTTTATACTTGTTTGCTGTACGCATCACGTAGTAAGACTAGCTAATTAACCGAAATAAGAACGCATGTGTTTTCAAAAATAAGATATCATGCTTAGTACAGGCCGATCTTTGATCGGGCGAGCGGGGGTGCTCATTGCATGACCTTCCTCTCTCGTACCCCAGTTCCCGAGTCGAGGCAACTTTAGTGATGACGGACACGTGGCCTTAGGCACGAGTCAGGGTTTCCGAAATTCCCCAAAACAAAATATTTAGGTGGCGACTCTGTATCTGGCAAAGCAGTCCATGTTTGGCACTTCTTTACAAAAATTAGTTTTCCAAAACGATTTACTGGATTTGGACTCTTTGGTGATTTATCGGTCTTACATTGCACTTTGCGAGACTAGATTCAGAACCGAGACATTTGAGTCCGAACTGTAGTATGCTAGAGAACAAACGAGATTTTGTGCCTTCGCAAAGCGCGGAGCTTCGGGAGCCCTCGGGCGCGTCTACAGTTTCTGGCGACTCTGCTGGGGAGTTAGAGAACTTGACTCGAACTCCTGATATCTTGTTTTGTTCACACTTATGTGTCTCTTTGCATTGCATTTGCATTGGTGCACCTAAGACACCGTGTTTGCCATATGTTATTCCTGAACGATTTGCCGGAGGCTTGCTTTGAGAAGCGCGCCATAAGGCTGACCGGTTGCAGGCTCTGCCACAACGGGAACACAAACCTCGGTTTTACCGGGGCACCCTTTTTTGACCATTCAACCTAGTGCATATCGGAATCCATAGTGACTATTCCAAACTCGGACAGGTTGCTTACCCTATTGTAGGTTATTTGAAACCGCTGTGTGCGTAGTTAAACCCTAGTTCTTGACAAAAATAGGACAGGGAAACCCTACCCCTCCATAGGGGTGTTTTGGCTCTCCTTTGCTTGCTATGTACTTTTAGAGTGTGCCTCTACAAGAATGCATATATCAGTTTGCAAGTCTGGGTATCAGGACTGTGGGCGTCGATATTTTGAGAATCGATTATATCTGTGGGTATCAGATTCAGATTTGGGGCAGTGATTTGGGAACAGTGATCAGTGGTTGAGAACAGTTCATTCAGCTTATGGTTGCCAACTGTGTGTTGTCTTTATTTTAAGCTATTATGCTGTCTGTTTTTCTGTTCATTATTTCCTTATTATGCTTTATTTATCTTTTTGCAAGGTAGTTTAGCACAATTGCATCCGACCAAGTAGATATCCCCCGAGCACTTTGGGTTAGAGGTCGTAGACTTAATTGATCCGAGGATTTGATAGACGGACAAGCAGTGTTCCTTTCCTTACCCCCCGGTTACCAGATGGAGGTCAAAAAGGCGCAGTGTATCAGTACAACGGTCGCCAAATCAGTGGTCTACCCCACCAGTGAACAGTCAGGCTGAGGTCTCAGTTTCCACTGTAGGGACAGATATACTGGTTATTCAGCTAGATCAGCACAATATGGCAGGCTTAGAGGAGATGATGCGTCAGCTCCAGGAAAGTATGAAAACTATACAGCAAGACGCTACCCGTCAAGCAGAATTTGCCAAACGTCAGGCCGAGGTTATGGCCCAACAGGCAGAGTTAATCGCTAGGCTATAGCAGCAAACTGGAGCATCTGCTTCACACCAAGTTCCTCCCCCACCAAGAGTTCCCATACTCGGGGAGACGGCTAACGTCCAGGATGATACGGACATTCCAATCGGGCCAGCTCCGCCCCCGATCCTACCCCAACTATCCAAAGCACAGACCAACCTATCGGATTCTCCCTTTGAGTTCGAGGTGGACCCCACAGTGTTAAAAGTGTGCAAGCTTGAAAAGTTGTTTAAGAAGTCTCAGGGTGTGAAGTCCATTCCAGATATTGAGGATGGGTATACCGACTCGACTGTGACTCTGCCGGACCGGTTTAAAATGCCGCACATAGATCGTTTCGATGGATCTGGGGATCCTTTGGTGCATTTGCGATTGTTCTCAGACATACTAAGGCCGATGGGCCTCTCCAGATTGCAGAAGCTTTCCTTATTTGGTCAGACCCTGTCGGGTGTAGCGGCTATTTGGTATGCAAAACTAGAAGATTCCGTTAAGAGAATTGGAAGGAGATGGCTGAGGCCTTCATAGCTCAATACTTATAATACACAGATTGAGGTCACAACTCGTGATCTTGAGACAACCAGGCAAGAGCCGAAGGAGAGTTTCTCTGATTTTGTGACCCGATGGAGGGCCAAGGCCTCGATGATGACCATCAGGCCTGTTGACAAAGATCAGATTCAGATGGTTGTGTACAACCTCTAGCCCAAGCTCATGCAGAAGATGATCGTTCTCCTCCTCCCCACCTTTGCAGATCTACATGAGATAAGGGTGCAGATCGAGGATGCTATAAAACAAGGCCTCATTGATTATGAGAGAGAGCAGCCTAAGAGGGCATTCAACCGCAGTACGAATGCAGGCACAAGTAGTGCTGCAGTTAGCAGAGCTTCAGATGTGAGTATGGTCACCACTACCACCCCAAGAATCCTTGCAGCTACACCATTCACCGGTGCGTCCGGAAGTAGCTCATAAACAACCAACTATTCACCTCGAGGCCAAAGAATCTTCACCCCACTATACATGCCCCTGTCCAAGGCTTTGGGGGTTTTGACCAGGAAAGGGCACTTAAAGCCCCTGGAGCCGCGGCCACTACCAGATAAACTCTCTGCTTCCCATAACCCAACTAAATACTGCGCCTTTCACCAGCAGCATGGTCATAACACTGACCAGTGCTTTAGGTTGTGTCATGAGATTCAAGATCTCATTGACAACAGGGTGATTGTGCCTCCGGAAAAACCAAATGTCTCAACCAACCCTCTCCCACCACACAACCAAGCTCCACCTCCCAAACGCATTAATCTAATCCAAACTGGGGTTGTGTCATATGACCCTAGCATATATATCACCCCTTCTCACCTACCCAAGCCGGAGGTGTTCATTCCTAACAGCACTGACTTGTGCATGTTGAACGTCTCTCAAGCCCAACTTGAAACGGTGGTGGTGACTATCGAGGATAAAATTGGGTCGACTGTGGAGGTAGATCAGAATGATTATATGGAGCCTGAGGGGTCTGCGAGCTTCAAGTACAACCCGAGCGGTTACATTACATTAGCAGGCCAGGCTAGGCCGAATGTGGAATTGCCAATGGGGGCAGAGATTTGTGCAGTATGAAAGGATGGACCTAATCAGGGGCTAGATGACCTAGTGGATCTGGAAGAAGACATTGCAAATCTGCAGTTCTTTGAAGAGCAGGATTCAGGGGACGTAGCAGTCAATTTGTTTGATGGGTCAGCAGAGTCTACTGGGTGGATTGAAACCAGTCGGATGCTGTGGAACAACCTCAGCTAGAACAGGGTCCGTCAGAGACGAGGACATCAATAGTGGCCAGAAGGGCCGGAAATCAGAAGCTACCACCAGAGAGCACCGGTGATAAGAATTTGCTCGGGATTAGAGCATTTTGAGTACAGAGGATATTAAACAACAAGCCGCACTAAAACAGTTCGAGCGGGAAAGGATCGAGGATTCTAAGAGAGTCAGGAAAGCCAAAGCCCCTGAGGGACAGAACGTGTTGTGTGCACAAGACAGAAGATGCTGCGGCACAAGAATAGTTGCAACGGAGCCGGACAGGTGTCTGTCGGTTGCCGATGGCATGTGTGGGAAGATGATGATCTATGTCTTGCCCACACAGATGAGGACTGGGGGAATAACCAACTGGATGATACCTGGTACATTGGTGATGTAGACCACATGACTAGGAGCGGGCGGTATTTCAAGCCCCCGCACCTAGATCAACTAGAAGCGTCCGGGAAGGACAAGGAGGAGGAGAAGCAAAAAGATAAGTTGCTCGAGGAAGAGGCTGTGCTAAAATAGTTGAAAAAGATACAAGCAGATATCTCCATTTGGGGACTGCTTATGGTTTCAAGAGTTTATAGACAGGCTGTCCTTTCTACGATGGACAAAGCCAAACTTTCAATCGACACCACGCCTAAGCAGTTGGTAAGACTGGTCTTTCCGGGAGAAGCTTCCCCGACGTTGACTTTTTCTGACAAAGAACTGCCGCCTGAGGTCGCAAACCATAACAAACCACTCTGCATCTCTGTGGATGTAGAACAATAGATACCGGTGGTTCTTGTCGACACAGGATCTGCTATTAATGTGTGCCATCAAGGATGGCATATGCAATCGGGTTGAAGCCCACGGACTTTGTGCCAACTGCCCAGGTGATAAGGGCCTACGACAATGCAAGCAGAGAGGTGAAGGGGACATGCAGATTCAGACCCAGGTTGGTCCAGGACAACACGATGTTGATTTTCATGTCTTGGACATTCCCGCAACCTTTAATCTACTCCTAGGGCGGCCGTGGCTGCACCAGGTGTAGGCGGTCTCTTCCACTCTGCATCAGATGTTGAAATACCCTCACAAGAAGGGGGTAGCGATTGTTTTTGGGAATTCGCCAATCCATCTGCCGCCAGAGGTGTCTACACCGGTTTTGGAAATCGAGCATGGCACGGAGGATGTGTTCCTATCAGGATTCACCCTAGCCGAGGCCCGGGTTGTTCAGAACATCTTAGCTATTGATGAAGGGTTATATGTCAGCGCACAGTCTGTGTACCTCATGAACAACCTCTAGCACATCCTTGGGATGGGACTAGGAAAAAGTGGCCGGAAGGGCATTACTACATCGGCTGAAGTGCCGCACAACCCGCATATCTTTGGTTTAGGCTATCTGCCTACCAAAAGGATTGGGTGAGGAAAGGCAAAGAGATGGCTGGGAGAGCAGAGCTAAGGCAGGGAAGCATTTTGAGTTGATGCATCGGCCTATCCAGGGCACCCTGAACGGACACTTCGTCCGGGAGGGGGAGGACTTTCCATTGTGGCTTCCCAGAGCCATGGTTGAACGCAGAGAAGAGGCACATGCCGGGATTTGAGATCTTCTTCGACTTGCAGTTATCTGGGGATAATGTCGCCGAGGAGCAGACAGGCCCATCAGCTAAGGCTGAGCAGTGTAAGAAAGTGGATTCCGAGAACACCGAGTTTGAAATGGAGGTAGTACTGGCCTGTCTACTATCAGATCCTCCGATCGTACATGAGTGCTTGAGGGATGATCTCTTAGTGTCTATGATTGGGAATGGAACGTCTGCGAGCCCACCTTCTAACATTTTGGATGCATCCGTCGCACCCTCCCTCGTCTGGCAGTACGAGGAGGGATTCTTATCGAGCAGCACCAGGTCAGGTAGTGAGCCAGAATCTGATTCCACTGAGTCTGTAGGGTCAGAATCAGGTTCTAGCTCGTCTGAGTTTGAGTCAGGTATTCCTGGGGGTGACAACCCGGATGCCACAGTCCTATCTGGGTCGTCTTTTTCTTTCTCTTTTGAGTTTGTTGTAACACAGGAATCAGATGGACTGGATGAAGTGATTAATGAGAATTGTGCAGCTGTGGCCTTTGATTACTTTTCTATGCCTTTGATTTATTGTATTAATCAGGACTTTCAAAATTTTGATGAAAATGACGAGGAAGAAATTCCTCCATTTTGAAATATTTGCTTGATCAAGAGCATGAGAGGTTTGTAAAATCGCTAGTTGATGAAATCACCCAAATTAATGTTGGTACTGAGAAGGACCCGCGGCTGGTCCAGATCGGGTCCACGTTGTCTTCGAAGGAGCGCGAGCGCTTAGTCGCTTTATTAAAAGATTTCAAAGATGTTTTCGCGTGGTCCTATGAAGACATGCTTGGAATCGATCCTGAGATTGTACAGTATCGGATCCCTCTTGACCCAGAGGCCCGACTTGTTAAACAAAAACTCAGAAGGATCGCCGGATTGGGCTATCAAGATCAAAGAAGAGGTTACCAAGCAAATTGACGTAGGGTTCCTGCTGGTATCTGAATACCCAACTTGGTTGGCCAACATAGTTCCAGTGCCAAAAAAGGACAGCAGAATTCGGGTATGTGTGGATTTCAGGGATTTGAATAAAGCCAGTCCGAAGGACGACTTTCCTCTGCCGCATATCGACGAGTTAGTGGACTTCACTGCGGGGCATGCATTGCTCTCATTTATGGATGGCTTTTCAGGCTACAACCAGATTGTAATGGCATCCAAAGACCGGGAGAAGACTGCTTTTACCACCCCGTGGGGGACCTATTGTTATAGGGTAATGCCATTTGGGCTGAAGAATGCTGGAGCTATGTATCAACGGACTGCAACCACGATATTGCATGACATGATCCACAAAGAGGTTGAAGTGTACGTGGATGACATGATTGTCAAGTCCAAAGAAAGAGAGGGCCACTACACCGCCTTGCAAAAGTTCTTCCAAAGGATCAGAGAATTCCGGTTACGGCTGAATCCTCAGAAGTGTACGTTTGGTGTTACAGCAAGGAAAATGGTGGGGTTCTTGATCACACAAAGGGGCATCGAAGTCGACCCTTCCAAAATCAAGGCCATCTTAGAAATGCCACCACCGAGGACTGAAAAGGAGGTGCGAGGCTTTCTGGATAAAGTGCAATTCATAAGACGGTTTATCGCAAAATTAACCTTGACTTGTGAACCACTTTTTGGTCTCCTGAAGAAAGGAAAGAAATTCCAATGGGACGGCCGATGCCAAGCTGCTTTTGAACAGATCAAACAATATTTACAGAACCCACTTGTGTTGTCACCGCCTAAGCCGGGGAAACTGTTGATTCTGTATCTTTCAGTGACTGAAACTACCATGGGCTGGATGCTTGCACAAGAGTCTGAGGACAAAGTGGAGAGAGCTATCTACTACCTGAGCAAGAAGATGCTGGATTATGAGACCCGCTACACTCCGCTGGAGAAGGCTTGTCTGGCCTTGGTATGGGCTACCAGGAAGCTGCGGCACTACCTGTTAGCTCACTCTGTAATACTGGTTTCAAGATTAGATCCCATCAAATATCTCTTTGAGAAACCGGCACTTACAGGTAGGCTAGCTCATTGGTTGCTTCTGCTGTCCAAATTCGATCTAAAGTATGTGACGCGCAAGTCAGTAAAGGGGAGAGCGGTAGTGGAGTTCCTAGCCGATCACCCAGTTGAAGGGGATGAAGCAGTTGAGTACCTATTCCCAGATGAGGCCATTCTGTATGTCGAAGAAGAGACCTGGACAATGTACTTTGACGGAGCGTCAAACCAATACGGGTATGGGATAGGGGTGTTGCTGATAGCACTCGACAATTCCCTCATACCTTTAGCATTCAAACTCCGTTTCAAAGTATCGAACAATGAAGCAGAATATGAGGCATGTATTACCAGTTTAGAAGCTGCCCTAGAACTAGGGGCAAAACAGTTGGACGTCATCGGGGACTCGAACCTTGTTGTATCTCAAGCTAAAGGAGATTGGAAAGTCAAAGAAGAAAAGATGAGAATCTACCACCAGACCTTGGATATGCTGATTCCTCGGTTTGAGAAACTGAATTTCGCTCATCTGCTAAGAGAGAACAACAGGTTTGCAGATTCACTAACAACTTTATCTTCTATGATAGACATCCCTTTTGGAGTCCAGATACGTTCGATCATCATCGAACAGAAATTTGTGCTGGCCTACGAGCTGATTACTGCCATAGATGAGGTTCAAAATAGAATCCCTGGTATCACGATGTCTAGAACTTCTTGGAAAAGGAAGTGTATCCACCAGGGGCAAATACCAAAGATAAGAAGGCAATTAGAAGAATGGCTGCTCAGTTCATCATCTGCGGGGGTAAACTGTACAAGAGAGGTCATCTGGGGATGCATAAGCTGTGTGTTGATGCCGAAGAATCGAAAGTGTTTGATGGAGGCCAGGAGAATGCGGAGCGTACATGAACGGGATGATGCTAGCCCGGAAGATCCTTAGACAGGGTTATTACTGGTCCACCATGGAGGAGGATTGTATTGGCTTTGTTCAACGATGCCACAAATGTCAGATCCATGCAAACCGCATGAACATTCTGCCGTCGAAGTTGTACAACATGACTTCGCCATGGCCATTTTCAGTCTGGGAAATTGATGTGATCGGGGCTGTCACTCCGAAAGGGTCCAATGGGCATGAGTTCATTCTGGTCGCGATAGACTATTTTAAAAAGTGGATTGAGGCCCAATCTTATGTGGTGTTGAAGGCTTCACATGTTGCTAAATTCATCAGGAACAACATCATTTGTCTCTACGGGGTCCCGAACGAGATCATTTCAGATAATGGTTCCCACTTCAAGAAGGAAGTGATCGACTTGTTGGACAAGTACAACATGGCTTTTCATAAGTCATCCACATATCGGCCACAGACCAACGGAGCAGTTGAGGCTGCCAACAAGAACATCAAGCATATTCTGCAGAAGATGGTGGAAACCTAGATGGCCTATCTGGTCGGGTGGAGCTGTCGTTCTGATGGACCTAGATGGCCTAGAGTTCTCCCAACCGATCAACATGGACAAGTTGAAGAAATATTACCCCTAAGTGGCTCGCTAGGCCGAAAACCCGAAAGGGCGACCTAGGCAAAAGTTAGAGCATGAAAAATTTGAAATTATAAAAACTGAGTTCACGAGGTTGAAAACTCGCAAAGGGCGGCCTTGGCAAAAGTTAGAGCGCAAAAGGAGAGCGTAAATACACGAGTGAACCCAAGCCGAACTACATAAGGCTTGATTCCCATCTTTGGGATACGTAGGCAAATTCATTCCGAAGTCCAGCCATAAGCACTTCCCCGATCAACTTGTCCATGTGATCATGTTTGGTCATCTTTGTCTATTCTTCATTCAAGAACTTGGTTGTGATCTCCAGTGCAGTGCTATTCAGACTAGGGGCAACTTTCCAGTTGACGGGATCCAGGGTTGTGCATCTCAGTGACAAATCTCAGGCGTGTCCAGTTCTGATCCATATCGAAAATGGTTTCGAAAAGTTTTAATAAAAGTTGATTTTGCTCAAATTAATCTTTTTAAAACTTAGACCATTTTTGGACCAAACGAAAAAATTTTAGTACCCACAAACTTCAATTTCATTGATTTCAATACAGAGGTCTCCTGCTCTTGAATACAAATTGAAGTTGCTTTTCATTACATTCATAAATAAAACTTGAAAGTTCTGATTAAAGCAAATAAATTCGGGGCATAGTCAGGTGTTCCTGCGTCCCTTCCCAGAGCTGGTGGAAGCCTCTGATGCCAAAATGGGCCCAACCTGTGCCTCCTCATCGAGCCAAGCTACGCACTCGTCAGAGAGGGTGCATCTGAAAGTGGGAGCGGAGGCAAGAAGCTCTCTCATCCTCCATGCTGTGGCATACCGCGCTAGCTGTGCGCCTCGGACCGGAAATGCAGCAGGGTACTCAATCCCCCATTCTGGGCAAGTATGATCATGTCCGAATTGGCGCTGGAATTAGAACGGGAAATAGAACACACAGTGTGTCAAGCTTATCAATTGGATCCCGGGCTGGAGGGTCATGTTGTAACTCGTTGCCGGTAAATTGAGCCAAGGGCAGCGCCAAGCAATGCGGTCTGCGGACAAACTGCACATCCAGTCGTGCCACCATCCCTCATCCGGAGCATCGACTAGACGTCGCCGGAAGAAATAGCTGCGAGCTGAATATGCCGGACATGAGTCCACCACTCTCAACTTGTCCATTAACCATACCTGATGAGGGATGAAAAATGAGAGATTAAAGAATAGAGAGGTGTACGTTGAGAGAAAAAAGTGAGCAAAGGGTTTTGAGAGAAAAACCGAGCCTGAGGGCCGAGTGATCTGAGAAACATATGTGAGATGGGGTGGGAAACATTACCTGTAGTAGTAGTGGACTCCCCGCCAAGCTAGCCGTCTCACGGCAATGAAAACGTCCAAACCTATCAATGTCTCGGCTAACGTCATGGCAATGCAGCTTTTGCCCTCTTTCAAGCGCTCGACAACCTCAATCAAACGAGTGCTAAACCCATCGGAGCCTGGAGCAAGCAAGAAATGGGACAACATACACAAGCAAAGTGCATGTCGCTGATAACCCTGCCAATGATGGTCGCCGCGGTCACCGGCATCAGAAAACCGGCCAAGCAAGCTCGGAATGTCCAGCTTTCCATCGCGAATCAATGACCGAGCGTCATGCAAAGTAAGGCCTCACATCTGTCCTAAGGCTTGGACGTGGCCGAACCGGAGTTGAGGCAAGATTTCTTCATCGCGCTCGGATTCCAATAAAGCTTGGAAATCCTCAAAAGTGGGGCACATCTCTTGCCCGCCAAAGCTAAAGACATGGGTCACCGGATTCCAAAACCTTGCCACGGCATGGAGGAACGGAAAACACAGCGGGGTGCGGCTCAACGCAAATAGTGCATTTATGCCGAAGCCCCGAAAATTCAGCCTTTCCGAGCCATCTAAGGTAGCAATCCAATTTGTGAGATTTTGGACAAGGAAAGCCTCCATTCTGTGCAAAAACAGTGCTGAAATGAACAAACTACGAAGCTAGGGCTTTTGTAGAAGATAAGATGTGAATGGAAGACAGGTGTCAACATTCTGATGGTTCTTGCCATTTTTGGTCAATCGGCCAAAACGAGTGCCGACCGACCACCATTTTTGGCCGATCGGCTAGTAATGATGGCCGATGGCCATTTCTTGTGGCCGATGGTATCTCCCTTTGGCAGATGGCCTTCTCTCTTGTCCTCTAAGCTGTCTATTTGCTGAGGGTGTTGAGAACTTGTGTTTGGTTCCACTTCGAATGCCTTCCGGTGATGTTTTTGCGAAGTGGTGCCTGTGTTACTTCAATTTGCTTATTGAGTTGTTGTACTTTTGTTTATTGACTTGTATTTTGTTTCCTTTAAGTCTTTGTTTTGCTTATCTAGTTGTTTTTACATTTGGTTAGCTCGTCGAGTCCTTGTCTTGCTTATCAAGTTGTATTTACATTTGGTTAGCTTGTCAAGTTCTTTGTTTTGCTTATCGAGTTATTTTGTCGTTAGTCGGTTCACTACCTGATTGATGCGATTCGAGTGTTCAGTTTTCAAAACAAAGTTCAATCTCATTTACATTGTTATGTAATGCAATGCGATGCATAGAATGTACAAATGCAACACTTTTTGAACAAAAACATCTGTTTCATTTCATCATATGTTCTCTTGCAAAAAGTACATAGTTTTGAAGAAAATAAAACCTGCCTGAGGCAGTACAATGTGCAAAACTACTAGCAAAAAGAAAAGTAAAGCAAAAAAGGAGAAAAGCAACAAAATGTCTGAATAAAGCAAAAAGGAGAAAAGCAGCAAGGTGTCTGGATCAGGGTCGGTCACCTCAAGCACGGGAGTCTGTCCTCGTCCTCTTCCTGGACGAAGGTCCAGGATCGTCGCCGCCAGCTCTGCCATTAGAGTCTGAATCTGAGCCATCTCCAGCCTCACCCTGAGACGACTCTACCTCCTCATCTGACTGATCATCATCGGAGGAAGGCTCTCGTGAACTGCTCTCAGTGCGAGTGCGCCTGTGTCTGCCTCGGCTATGGATCGTCATCCCCCGCCTGCCTTCTCCAGCTCCTCGGGCAGGTACAGATGGTCCAACTAGAGCACCCCCTGCGGCCGGAATCTGGAATGGGGCCTGAAAAGAACAAATGGCAAACGCATCAGTTATGCTATGCAAAATAGGGTATGAATACCAAATGCAGTGTATGAGTACAGTGTATGAATGTTGTGAGCAATATGGGAATACAGTGTATGAATGCTGTGAGCAGTGTCTGAGTACAGTGTATGAGTGTCGCGAACAATGCGGTGGGCAATATGTGAATTACAGTGTATCAGTGCTGTGAGTGCTATGTATCAGGTGTCGTGTTGACAATGTGGTATATCAAATAAGTATGGAACAGATTGTGCAAAGTTTGGGATTGGGGTAGAAAGAACTTACCGGGATACCATAGATGGTCAGCAGGTCCAGGCTCCTCTGCAACATCCCCATCACTGAGGCCGTCAGCTCCAAGGACTGTCTAGTGTACTCGATGGAAGCCTGCAAAAGTCTTGAAAATCATTAGTATTCTACGGGATATCAAATGAATTGAAATGACTGTACAGAATGCAAAATAAAGCTCATACCGGGGCCGAACCGTGAACTCCGACAAGCTCATGATCAGCCGGAAGAGGAGCGATGGGTATTTGGTAAGTCTTCCCACCCTGTCCTCGGTATGTCATCATGGTGGGCAGCTCTGGCCACGCAAGTCCCTGTCCCCTCCAGGACCCACTCTTACCATGGATCGGAGCTGCCCTCGGTGCTCCTACTCTGGCTGGCGTTGCGGGCCTCTCTCTCTCGACTCGGCGAGCACCGATCAGAGGGCGCATCAGATACATCTCGATAAACTCGATGTAGTTTCCTTCGCCCCTGTAGAAGCCAGAGTCCCAGCCGATGGTGAAATCCGTCATCTCTTGCAGGCGGTACCCCTCGGTAGCCCTCGTATGGGTAGGAGACCGCCTAGGGACTATCTGCTCTAGTAAGCCGAGAGTCCGGCGCAGGAAGCGCTCCCCAAAGTACCAAGCCCGACAGACTGGGCCCTCTAGCAGAATCCGAAACCGGGTAGTCTCCCAAGCACCCCCGTACCCATCTCTCACTCTGTACGACAACACCGCCCAGGGCTACCAGGTGATCTGCAAATGGCAGGGTATACAGTTTGTTATCTATTGTTAAAAGTACAATGTAAAGCGAAGCTTAAATAAACTGCAAATGTTTGAAATACCTCGGCTGCGGTGATGGTGTCGAAATATCTGCGGAAGAACAGGAAAGACTCTCGTGGTCTCCGCTCGCACCTCACGTCATACCGATGAGAGTATGGAACCATGGGGGACGTCTCCACATCTGGCACTGGGGCAAGCCTCGGAAAGTAGGCATAGACCCACAACTACAAAGTGTAAAACAGCAACAGTGAGTATGCTTATCAGTAAGGCGGTATGTAGATAAAGTAGAAATCAGAAAAGGTTCTATAATGAATTGTGCAGTGTGTGCAGTGTCTTGTGCCGTGTGTGCAGTGTACAGCCGGTGTAAAGCAGATTGCACGTGTGCAGTGTGTGTGGTGTACAGATAATGTAAAGCAGAATTGTAAAACAGAAAGGAAATGTGTACCTCCCAGGCCCGCCAGTAGCCTCCGAGCAAATGTCCACTGCGGTGAGAGCATGAGCTCATATATCCATAAAGTGTGGCCAAGCCTGCGCCACCCCAGTCGTAGCGCTCGATCCGTATCACGTCTACCAATGCACTCAGCAGATAAAGGGTAACAGTGTTCGCCCGGTCGGCGAAAAGGGTGGTCCCCAGCAAAAACATGATGAAGCCACGAGCATACTGCTCCACCTCCTCACGGGTCGTGGGCGCTTGAATCCGAAAGTGGTCCTCGAACCAAGAGTACCTCACGAACCCTGGCCGGAAGAGAGGTGGCCGAGCGCCAAGCAAGTAGATCTGGGCAGCGTCCCACTCGCCCATGTCGGTGTCAAAGGGAATCGGATCACCCCCTACTCCAATGCCGGTGAGCATGGAGAAGTCGAAGGGAGTCATCATCATCTCCCCTGTGGCAGAAAGGTAAGAGTCGGTGGTGTCCCACCACCTCTCCACTAGTGCGCCCAGAAGAGGCCTACTCACAGTGTGGCGCAAGAGTCCCCTGCAGAAAACGGCCAAGCCGACATGATCAACGATGTGACGAACGCGTCGGGCAACTCCATGTACCAACCGCGGGCAATGGTGTTCCCGTACCCCCAGAAGGCATGGGAATCTCCCTGTGTCAAAGACAGACAGATGCGAAGCAGTGTTAGAAGTACAGTGTTTGAATATGCTCAGAATTGACAAAAATGCAGTGTGTGTGTGTGCAGGTGTTCAAGTTTACACAGATATCGGGTGTGAGTGTGCTCACGGTGTATATCAGTGTATCTGGGTTATTTAGTTAAAGAACAGTTTCGACTATCGCAGTTATATGTTTTACATTGCAGAAAATGAAAGAGGGGAAGAGTGTACCTCAGCAGCGCTGTAGGACAGATGTGACACTGGCTCGCGTAGCAAGAGCTCCAATGGCGCGCCCCGCGCATGGCTCCTGAACTGCCGGATGCCATCGGGAGGCAACACGTGTATCGCCAATCTGTAGGTCGCCGGGTCGAACAGTCGAACGCTCAATAGCAAGAGCTCGACCTCAGGGTCCACATCCATCTCCGGGGCAGTCCTACCTCGTGGAATGTCGTCTGCCATCTCGAGAAGGGTGTAAAAATGGTGGAAAGTGTGAAAAGTGGGCAAGAATGCCAAAAGTCAACCCAAAAGTCAACCCCGAGAGGTGAAAAATAGGAGAAAATGGTCGGAGTGTGGAAAAGGAATGAAGATCGAGGGTAACTCGGGGGAAACAAACCCCAAGTGGTGGAAATTGAGAATGTGACACCGGGAATGTGTTTCGTTCAGTTTAAAGTGTGTGAAACAGAAAGGGTTTCGCGAATCGGACGATGCGGGAGGCTCGAAAACCAAGGAAAAGCAAGGATCTAAGGTTGGAAAATGACCTAAAGAGAGAGAACACTGATTTTCGACTAGGGTGAAGTGAGAATATAGGGTTTGGCACCCTATATTTAAAAGACCCGAGCCAAAAAGACAAAACTGCCCCGAAATTGCCATTTTTGGCCGATCGGCCAAATTGTTAGCCGATCGGCTAAATATTTGGCCGATGATCTCTTTTTGTGGCCGATGGATGGCCGATGGCCTCCTCTTATGGTCGATGCACCTCCCACACCCTTGTTTGGGTCAGTTATGTTGTTTGGAGCCTGCATCCCTCAAGACAGTGCAAGAAAGTGCACTTTTGAAGCTTAACCGGCCTCCATGTTGACCTCGAACCGTGTCTTTTGTGTACGATGCTCGGTACACACAAGGTGTATCCTTTTTGTATCCTTTTGTATCTTGCGAGATTCGAAAATTGCTTTAAATATATCGCATTACAATGTTTTGTCATGCTTGTCATAAGCGCATTGGTTATACGCTGTTTCACTTTTGCATTGAACATGCCTCATCTTGTTTTAAAGTTGTGTCTCAACATCGTGCATAACATGCCTTTACCACGCTTACATTGAATATATGCCTCTCTTTATTGTCGCATTGTCTTGCATTTTCACTACATGCGTTGTCTCACATGTTTCATTTGCATTATCATGCGTTTTCACTACATGCATTGTCTCGCATATTTCACTAGCATTGTTTTGCATACCCTTTCTATAACTTGCGCTGTCTCGCTCGTTATTTGCATTGTTTTGCATACCCTTTCTGTTATTTGCATTGTTTTGCATATCCTCATATAACTTGCGTTGTCTCGCTCGTTAGTTGCATTGTTTTGCATATCCTTTCTATAACTTGTGTTGTCTCGCTCGTTAGTTGCATTGTTTTGCATACCCTTTCTATAATTTGCGTTGTCTCTCTCGTTATTTGCATTGTTTTGCATACCCTTTCTATAACTTGTGTTGTCTCCCTCGTTAGTTGCATTGTTTCGCACCCTTTCTATAACTTGCGTTGTCTCGCTCGTTAGTTGCATTGTTTTGCATACCCTTTCTATAACTTGCATTGTCTCACTCGTTATTTGCATTGTTTTGCATACCCTTTCTATAACTTGCGTTGTCTCGCTCGTTATTTGCATGTTTTGCATATCCTCATATGACTTGCGTTGTCTCGCTCGTTATTTGCATTGTTTTGCATACCCTTTCTATAACTTGCGTTGTCTCACTCGTTATTTGCATTGTTTTGCACCCTCTAACCTGCGTTGTTTCGCACCCTCAAACTTGCATTGTTTTGTACCCTGTAACCTGCATTGTTTTGCACCCTCTAACGTGCGTTGTTTCGTACCCTCGAACCTGCGTTGTTTCGGACCCTCTAACTTGCATTGTTTTGCACCCTCTAACTTGCATTGTTTTGCACCCCCTCTAACTACGTTGTTTTGCACCCTCTAACTTGCATTGTTTGGCACCCTCTAACCTGCCTTGTTTTGCACCCCCTCAAACTTGCGTTATTTTGCACCCCCTCTAACTTGCGTTGTTTCGCACCCTATCTAACTTGCGTTGTTTCGCACTCATATCTAATTTGCATATATCTAACTTGCGTTGTTTCGCATACCTCATATAACTTGCGCTGTTACGTTTGTTACTTGCGTTGTTTCGCACATATCTTACTTGTGTTGTTTCGCACGTTCTACTTGCATTGTTATGTACATCTTTAACTTACGCTGTCGCGCATGCCTACCTGCATTGTCTTGCACTTCACACTTCACTCGCGTTGTCATGCAGTTTTAAATTGCATTATTATGCATGTTTCTAACGATATTGTACCTGTTAAGTTTCTTTCTTTTGTAGGCACGATATTGTATGTACGGTTCATTTGAAGCTAGTGCGACTAGACGAACTGGACGGTATTGTATGTACTCCATGTGAGACGTAACAAGAATTGTATAATTCTCTTACATCCTTTCTGCATATAATGTAGTTCGATTCTTATTCGCTTGCTTAAACTGTCGCATGTTATGCTTCGTTACAGCTTTCTTTACATGGTCATAAATTATGTTCAGCATCGTGCATTGCCATTTGCATCTTGCCCCTGCCTGCGAGTGCATATCTTCGTTATCTTGTATGCTTGTCTAAGTCTTCGGCCTTGTCGAAAATGGGTCGTCTCTGGGCTTTGACATTCACTCTCATCATCTTATGACTTTCGAGTTCTGTCAAAGAGGGGGCAACTGTAGACACCCCATTTTTGACCGTCCTCAAGACTTAGACGTCATCGTTTGAACACTCGGTGATCATCCATGCTCGTGTTCATTTTGAGTTCTCGGAGGTCTCGGCCACGCGCCTTGCCTCAAGATCTCTTAACTTATCTGTTTTGTATTTGGTTGTGCACCAAGGACTTGTGATTCTGCTTCTGAGGGAAGAGGGTGGCTTGTTGGCCATCCCCTCAACCCATCGACTAAGGCATGATGCCATCAGCCTGGTTTTCTTTCCATCGGCCAAAAGTGTTGGCCGATCGGTACCTTTTGTGGTCGGTCGGCCCGTATGTTGGTCGATCGGCCATATTTTCTGGTCGAACCCTATTCATCTACTTTTTGCAGATATTTTATGCCAGTTGTCACAGCTGGCATGCACAATTCACCCCCTCCCTACACGTGTACGGAGGGATTTGCCCCTTGGCTTAGCTTCACCAAAAAGCTTTGGAATTGAATTCTATAAGAAAGGAGCTCCTCCTCTCTTCTCAGAGGTTCAGAAAATTGAGTCTTGAGGGATAGATATATTTTTGTATCTATATTCCTTCGTTTGACCTTGTTTTGTGCTCTAAAGTGTTGTTTTGTCTTATTATTGTACACAAACACACACTAGAACACCATCTCTTGGAGATGAGGTCCCTTGAGATTGATTTCAAAGTTCTTGAGCTGGTTTTAGTCAGAGGAAGTTGCTAGGCTTTGTTCTTGAAGGTGCTCTTCAAGGGTGAGCAACTAACCTTTAGATACCCCATTTTGGCTCAAGCTTTTAGCCCTTCTTGCTTGTTGTTTTAAGCTTAACTCTGAACTAGAAAAAGTTCTGTTTTTTTATCCTTAAGATCTTTGTTTTAGGTCACTTTTGTGTTGGGGGTAGTCTACCCCCTCTTAGGCTTTGTTTGGCCTTGTTTTGTGCCTTCCCTTTTGAGCTTTGGAACCCTCTTGCTTTGACCTTCTCACCACCGAAATCCAAAGGATTTTTAGTGGTGGAGAAGTAATTTTGAAGTCTTAAATAAGAGAGGGTCATCCCCTCTCCTTGTTGTCTCATTTGTTTGTATATTTGGCTCATATTAGTAGCATGTTTGCTTAGCATGTTTTAGCTCCATTTCAGCAAGTATTTGGTGTTATTTCGTCATGCTATACCTCTGCTTTGAGTTGGTTTAATGGCCTCTTACATGCTTCATGTACTTGTCCTGCAATCCTCTCATTTGCCTTAACATGCATCTTGTGTTTAGACCATCATTCTTGCATGTTTTGTCTTAACTTTAAAAAGTTTTTGTTTATGTTGTAACATGCTTAAGCTCTGATTTTGGTTGTTTTGGCCATGTATGACATGCTTTGTATAGCCGTAGTTAATTCTAGCTTGTTAGCTTTGAGTGTCCAAGTCACTAGCATGTATTACTTGGCTCATTTCAATGATTTGACATCATTTGTTATGTTATTTTAGTCCATGTTTGATGCTCATACACTTGCACCTATCACTCTTTTAATGCTTTAAAGAGTTGATGTTTTATGCCTTATGAATGGATCATTGTACATGCCTCCATGCTTAGGTCTTTTGGATGCCATCTAAGTGGGTTTTTGGTCTTGCTTTACCATGCCATAACTCTGATTTTATTGGTTTAAGTCATGCCATGTGTGGTTGTAATAGGTGTAGTGTAACACCCCTTTTGTAGCCTTGCATGCCTCATGCTTTTGGTGTTGTGTTCTGGCTTGTATTGGCTAGTTTCAAGCATGTTTTTGGTCTTTTATTGACCTATCTTGTGACTGTTTTGATAGCCCTTGGCCCTTTGGGGCTTGCCTTGTATGGCCATGGTTTGAGTCATTTGGCTAGTTTCAAGTTTTAAGCCTTCTTGCATGATTTGCCTGCTTTGTTTGGTTGGTTTGGCACATTTCCATGTTTGATTTCAGAGCTTACCATGTTTGTCACATGTCTATATTTGTCCCCTTTTAAGTGTTCTTGAAAGTTGCCCTCCCATGCCTAGGTGATAGGCCATCACATGTGCATGTAGGTATGTGCTTTTATCTATCATTTCTTAGCATTTTGGGCCACTGATTTAGGTATGTTTAAGAGCTGTCCACTTTAGTTTAAGTCCATCTTTGCATGTTGTTGCATGCTTGCTTCATTTTGCATGTTATTGCATGCCACGCATGTTTACATGTTTAGGTTGTATGCCTATTGCATATTAGATGCATTGCATGATCTTGTTGCATACTTGTTGTATGCTTGAGTTGTTCGCATCGTGCTTGCATGTTTGCATTGCATTATGTGTGCATCCCTTGTCTTGTCTCTTGATCAAGCATGATAGAGGTTGGGGCCCCTTATGTGTTTTGTGCACTTCATTTGATATTGAATTGCACACTTGACTTCTTTGGCCATCATGCATTGGAATGCGTGATTGGTGGCCTGAGGGTCGAGAACTACACTCCTTTGAGTCTTAAACATGATAAGGGGTGTAGTTGCAAACATTGTCTTGTAAATGTATTGCCATGCTCTGTTTGTCCTCTGCCGAGCAAAAGGAGCATTTTACAGGAAGAGATGGCCGATCAGCTATCTTCAGTGCCGGTCGGCTACAAATGTCTGGCCGAGAGAATTATTTTTGCTCGATGACCAGTTTCCCTTGGCCGATAGCCTTATCTTTTCGCCGATGGCCTCTCAGAGTGTCCTTGAGGTGATTCAGAATCATCACGAAGAATTGTGCAGCTTTCAGAG
The DNA here is from genome assembly GCA_030407325.1 of Camellia japonica. NCBI lineage: Eukaryota > Viridiplantae > Streptophyta > Magnoliopsida > Ericales > Theaceae > Camellia > Camellia japonica. The sequence continues at coordinate 41,936,816 of JAPPVO010000017.1, forward strand.
GTGAAAAACAGTACAAACAGAGGCAACATGAAGCATGGCAACGGATTTCTGAGCGAAGCCGACCAAGAATGCATTTGTTCCTCTTTCCGAGGCTGCTTTACTGTTTTCATAGCTTAATTAATTTGTTTAATTAGACACGAGTTATGTAATAATTAATTAGCGTGTAAGTTAGTTAATTAGTTGATTTGTATTATTCTTTTGGTCCCTCCGTCGAGAGGGCGCAATTGTTGTAATAAGCATGCGTGTGTGTGATGCATGTCTTCCAACCCCACTTCTTTCTCCCTTTTACTTAACCGCTTACGATGGTTAGTTTTAGGGCATATTTCATTTAGCATACCTTATGCTCGCATGCGTGCATCCATTTATCTGTATTGCATGCACCGGGCTCGGCGCATCGTACTAACTGCATTGTACTTCAATTCCAAGTTGAATACATGTATCGAATTGTCGCATCCCATATGCTATCTTAGAATAGCCGAGCCTATTTTTTAGTTACATCTTTGCATGTGTTGCATTAGCCATCTTAACATGAACTGGGATCACGCATGATTTCTAACTAGTTCTTTGTTTTGGCTCGGAGTACACTCTGAGTATTTATGCTTTAGCATACTGCATGTGTATATGTTGCCATGACAGCATGCTTGCCATGAGGCTAATTGCTTACGTGATATAACTGCCTGAATGCCTGTGGGTGAAGGTTGGATTGCTTGAATTGGAATAATTCATTGAAATCCGCATTTTAGCCTACTTGCGAGTAGCAAACTTCAAACCATTTTCAAACAAATATGCAGTGTTTCGTTCCAAATTAGGTGATCTAATCTATACTTGTTTGCTGTACGCATCACGTAGTAAGATTAGCTAATTAACCGGAATAAGAGCGCATGTGTTTTCAAAAACAAGATATCATGCTTAGTACAGGCCGATCTTTGATCGGGCGAGCGGGAGTGCTCATTGCATGACCTTCCTCTCTCGTACCCAAGTTCCCGAGCTGAGGCAACTTTGGTGATGATGGACACGTGGCCTTAGGCACGAGTTAAGGTTTCCTAAATTTCCCAAAACAAAATATTTAGGTAGCGACTCTATATCTGGCAAAGCAGTCCATGTTTGGCACTTCTTTACAAAAATCAGTTTTCCAAAATGATTTTCTGGATTTGGACTCTTTGGTGATTTATCGGTCTTGCATTGCACTTTGCGAGACTAGATTCAGAACCGAGACATTTGAGTCCGAACTATAGTATGCTAGAGAACAAACGAGATTTCGCGCCTTCACAAAGCGCAGAGCTTCGGGAGTCCTCGGGGCGCGTCTACAACTACCATGTCTTCTAAACCTGTTGTCGAGTAATTATAAGAAGAGTATCAAAAAGGAAGCTTGTTGAACAATTTCAAACATTATTACTGGAAACAAGGAACAGATTCAGGTAATTGGCAAAACTAAGCCTCCTTTTTACATGTGGTTTTAAGTGTCATATTGTTGGCTCATATTTTTGGGTTTCTTGGGTTTATCTTGCGGGTTGTGATTGAGTCCAATGTTCTTCCAGCTCCATGCGCCTAGTTCTTATTTGGATTTCTCCAACCCATTTCGTAATTGGGGCTTTTTCATATACCCAATTCCCCATTTTTTATTATTTTTTTTTTTTCTAAAAGGAGTTTCTTGTATACAGTTGTCAAGTACACCCCAGAGCAGATTACGAAAATGGAAGATTCAATTCGAATATGAAAAGCATCCGAACTTGTAGAGCTAATTAAATTGATAAGACCCATTTTAGGTTTTAGCAAATCTGTGTACCATGTTTTGGAATTTTTTTGATAAGTTTAATTGGATTGATAAAATATAGTGTAATGAGAAATTTTTTGTTTTCTGTATTTAAGTGATGGGCACACACTTCCTACAAGTATTTGAAGCATGTTTGGTTCTAATTTTTAAAAATAAGACACATTTCAGGGGTGTGTCCAATATGTATCAAACATAAAACAATCCTTTCTTAATGTGATTCTTATCTGACACTTTCTCAGAAGAATATGTGATTCTTACCTTATGCTTGTAGATTGAAAAAATTGTTAGCCTATGTTGCTTGATACAAATGGTTATGCATTGTAAAGTGATCTTTTCATGTACAAAATATTTTCAGAACTTGTTTTAGTTAATGGCTAACAAATTAGCATAGTTTATTCAGGCATTTGATTGTGTTGGTGGTTTTAAAATTTTTAAGAACAAATATGAAACAGGTTTCCATTTATTTTCTTTTATCATAACAAAAGAACATGTTGATACTTATGGCGTGTTGTGCTTGGATTAAGAAAAAAAAAATAAAAAAAAGAAACCTGATTTGGGAGAGACTTATGGGAGAAGACGGGACTCGAATCGGGTTCCCGGTTTGGGAGTTAGAGCCGGATTTCACTCTAGACAAAGTAGTTTTTCAAGAAACTTAAAATTCGAGGTGTTAACGCCCCAAAATCACCAAATGCCGTCAGAATAGCACGAAACTTGGTACACACGACCGCCTAGACACGATAGACTTGTAGGAGAAGACGGGACTCGAATTAGGTTCCCAATTTGGAAATTAGAGCCAGATTTCACTCTAAGCAAACTAGTTTCTTAAGAAACTTAGAATTCGAGGTGTTGACGCCTCAAAATCACCAAACGACGTCGCATTAGTACGAAACTTGGCACACACAACCGCCTAGGCACAAGAGACTTGTGAGAGAAGACAGGGCTCGAATCGGTTCCCAGTTTGGGAGTTAGAGCCGGATTTTACTCTAGACAAACTAGTTTTTTAAGAAACTTAAAATTCGAGGTGTTAACGCCCCAAAATTACCAAATAGCATCGAAGTAGAACGAAACTTGGCACACACGACGCCTAGGCACGATAGACTTATGGGAGAAGACGAGACTTGAATTGGGTTCCCGGTTTGGGAGTTAGAGCCGGATTTCACTCTAGGCAAACTAGTTTCTTTAGAAACTTAGAATTCGAGGTGTTGACGCCCCAAAATCACCAAACAGCATCGGATTAGCACGAAACTTGGCACACACGACCGTCTAGGCATGAGAGACTTTGAGAAGACAAGACTCGAATCGGGTTCCCGGTTTGGGAGTTAGAGTCGGATTTCACTCTAGACAAACTAGTTTCTTAAGAAATTTAGAATTCGAGGTGTTAACGCCCCAAAATTCACCAAATGGCGTCGGAGTAGCACGAAACTTGGCACACACGACAGCCTAGGCACGCAAGACTTGTGCGAGAAGACGGGACTCAAATCGGGTTCTCGGTTTGGGAGTTAGAGCCGGATTACACTCTAGACAAACTAGTTTCTTAAGAAACATAGAATTTGAGGTGTTAACGCCCCAAAATCACAAAACGGCGTTGAATTAGCACGGAACTTAGCACACACAACCGCCTAGGCACGAGAGACTTGTGGGAGAAAACGGGACTCGAATCGGATTCCCAGTTTGGGAGTTAGAGCGAGATTTCACTCTAGACAAACTAATTTCTTAAAAAAACTTAGAATTCGAGGTGTTAACGCCCCAAAATCACCAAACGGCGTCGGAGTGGCACGAAACTTGACACATACGACAGCCTAGGCACGAAAGACTTGTGGGAGAAGACAGGACTCGAATCGGGTTCTTGTTTTGGGAGTTAGAGCCGGATTTCACTCTAAGCAAACTAGTTCCTTAAGAAATTTAGAATTCGAGGTGCTGACGTCCCAAAATCACCAAACGGCGTCGGATTAGTACAAAACTTGGCACAAACGACCGCCTAGACATGAGAGACTTGTGGGACAAGACGGGACTCAAATCGGATTCCCAGTTTGAGAGTTAGAGCCGGATTTCACGCTAGGCAAAATAGTTGCTTAAGAAACTTAGAATTTGAGGTATTGACACCCCAAAATCACCAAACGACGTCGGATTAGCACGAAACTTGGCACACACGACCGCCTAGGCACGAGAGACTTGTGGAAGAGGACGAGACTCGAATCGCGTTCTCAGTTTAGGAGTTAGAGTCGGATTTCAGTCTAGGCAAAATTATTTACTTAATTATCTTTATAATTATATAGTAGTTAAATTTTTATATTTTTTTGTAATTAACATATTAACACATAATTATATTGTCACTAATTATTTTAATTTTTTGTTTTCAGATATTTCCCGAGTAGGAGTTTGCTTCTTGTGGAATGCATGCCTATGAAAAAGGCGACTAACTTTTGCTTTTGTTTCCCACGGAGAATGATGAGGAAAACTTTTAATTTTGGTTTATGTTATTTTAAATTATGAACAACTTTATATATTTAAACATTATATATGTATTATGGAATATTATGTAGTGGGGTAATTTTGTTGATGTGCAGTTATGGATGCATGAATGTTTTTATTATGGAAAAATTGTTATTTCTATACATGAATTTTTTATTTCATTATGCAATTATTGGTTTCTTTTTCAATTGTTTTTCATTTAATACAAATAATTTTAATATTTTTAATAATTATATTGCATTTTTTTTTTGTGACGGCACCACACCGTCACAAAAAAAAGGGTAATTTTAATATTTTTAATAATTATATTGCAGGTTTTTTTTCTTTTTTTTTTTTTTTTGCGACGGTACACACCGTCAAAAAAAAGGTAATTTTAATTTTTTTTTTTTTTTGCTACGGCACCACACCGTTGCAAAAAAAAAAAAAAAAAAAAAAAAAAAAAAAAAAAAAAAAAAATTCACGACAGCATTACTTGCCATCTCAAATAAGACTTTTAGCGACGGTAAGACAATGTCGTTGCAAAAGTTCTCATTTTTTTACATATTATTGGCGATAGTGAAGTGCCGTCGCAAAAAGTAACAATTGCCGTCGCTAAAAAGTTTTTACAATGCCTTTTGTTGTGACCCCCCTTTTGCCATCGCTAAAATTTTTTTGAGACGGTATTAGAAGTATTAGCGACGGCAAAAACCTAAATTTTTTGTAGTGACTCGTTCCAACTTGATCCTCAAACAATCCTAATAAATGATAGTCCTCCTGTGTTTAATAGTAAAAAATCTAGACACAGTTTTATTTATCAACCGTGATATGTGCCCCGAAATTCAGGGGCACTAATGCCCTGAATTTCTATATAAGGTAAAAAAAAAAAAAAGGGTTACCAAAACTGGAAATTAGGGGCATTAGTGCTCACAGTTTTAGTGCCACAAATCATTTTTCTTTATTTATTTATTATTATTATTTCTTTTTTTATTGAAGATAACTAGCAATTCACATTCTATCCATTTATACATATTATAAAATACAGAATGTCTATTAAGAAAGAACATATCAAATTAGTGACATTTTCAAAAAAATAATCTAGTGATAAAATTTATAAAAATTAAAAATTAAAATCATAAAATTTGTCATATATGTGTAATTATTTTTTTGAAATTACACTGGGATACAATTCCCCTCCCCCCCCCCCCCCCCCCCCAAAAAAAAATAATGATAATAAATAAATTGTCACCATGTCAAATGACTCCATCACTTTGTTTTTTTTTTTCCTCTTCTGGTTGGTTTTATTTTTATTTAATTATTATTGTAAAACATAAGACCAATTATATGTTTACAGCCCTTAAAGGTTGAGGATTTTTTTTATTTTTTGGAGTATTTCAAAAATTAAATTATTTATGAAAATAACTAATTTTCAAATTATTTATCAAAATAATTGACTTTTTAAAATCGTAGGTTCAAAATAAGATTTCACCATGAAAATTGTATCTTGAAGATATGATTACATAAACGTGTATCACAACAATAGGTCATGTCAAATATGAAATCATATTTTCAACTTGTGATTTTATAAATCATATTTTGAACTTGTTTAAAAAAGTCAATTAATTTGCTAAATAATTTAAAAATTGAGTTACTTGGATAAATAATTTGATTTTTTATAATATTTTTTTAAAAAAAGTTTATTTATATGAAGATTACCTAAACTATTGAGAAGTATTATTTTACCTCTTAAACTATAAAAACGTATAAATAGACCCCTAAACTATAAAAGTGTATGAAATATGTCAATAGTCTAGGAAGTCTATTTCTACACTTTTATAATTTAAGAGATAAAGTGATACTTCTCAATAGTTTAAGGAATTCATTTGTACGTTTTTATAATTTAGAAGATCAAAATAACACTTCTCAATAATTTAGGAGTTTCCATGTAAATAATAATAAATATAAAAAAAAAAACCTTCTTAAAGTCGGAACACAATGATAAAAGCATAAAACAAGAAAAAAAAATAGGAAAATACTATAGATCTCAAATAAATTGTCAAATTTTCTATCAAACCTTTTACATAGATGTGGGACCCACGCACATGTGATTTGTGTGGATCCCACACTCATGTGAGAGGTTTGGTAAAAAATTTAATAATTTATATGCAGTTCCTAACATAATTCAAAATGATTACAAATATATAAACAATGATTACTCTTATAAAAATAAATAAAGAATTTGATGTCTGTGAAATAAACAAAAAAGAAACTATACAAACATGAAAGATTCTACTCAAAGGGGTCTTTTGGGAATTTTTTTAAAAAAAAAAAAGAAAAAAAAAAAGAAAAAAGAAAAAAGTGAGCTTTTAACTTTTTATCCATTTTTGGTCATATTACCTTTCACATTTTTTACCCACAAAAAAACAAAATAAACTAAAACAATAAAAATAAAAAAATTAACTTTTTACCGACTTCCCAAAATATCACAGAGTTACAACCCCAGCCCCCAGAAGTTTTGGGTTGAACTCCATCACTTTTGGGTTGCACTCCATCACATACCCCATTTTGCATAAAATTTTTTATCTTTTTTCCTGGATTGTTATTCACTTCTGGCATCTATTATTATTATTATTATATTATTATTATTATTATTATTATTATTATTTTTCCACTTCCGACCTCAAATCTTAAAGAGTATTATTATTTAGATTTAAAACTTAGACTTATTTTTTAAACTCAATAATATATAATACTTTATTAAAGGAGGAGGATTCCCCTAGTCCAAAACCTAGATTGGAGGGAACTGTTTGAGCTTGTAAAGCCTATTACGAGTCTCGTTTCAATGATTTAAACTGTTTTTTTATGTTAGGCATTTCGTATATTTCATCTACAAAAAAATTAAATTGATCTGATAATTACAACTTGTTTAATTTATTATTTTTGTCATCAAAAAAATATAGGGTTTATTTTTTAAAAATACAATTATCCTCCATTTTTTTAGTGAAAAATACTATAAATTAAACATGTTATAGTTATCAGAAATCGATCTAATCTTTTGTGAGGATGAAATATACGAAGTGTCGAACAAAATAAATGGTTCAAATTATTAAAACGGGACCCACAATGGACTCCACGGGCCCAAACAGCTCCTTCAGTCCAGATTTTGGACTGGAATGAATTCTCCTCATTAAATTATCTAAGTCATTTCTCTCTCTTCTATTCTTTAATCATTAACCAATTATTTTATTTACACATAGTTAGACGTAAAAAATAGATCTAAAAAGTAGATTTATTTTTCATTTTCCAATCTTAAATGCAAATAAAGCTGGAGTGTTGATCGGAGTGGGATATCAAACCACTTATGGAGAGAGATTTACTAATCTGAAAAACACACTTATATTTGACTCAAACAAACAGAAACAAATAATAACTTACAAGAGAAGGAATTATTCTCTCTCAGACTCTCACTCCCTTATTCTTCTTCTTACTCGCACACTTACAACTCTGAAATACATGAACTAAATATAGATAAACTTGACAATTTAAAAACATTAAATACAACACATCAATTTCATTCAAACTAATAGTAACTTGCAGCGATTATTGAACCCATGTTTTCAACTTCTTGCTGCAACTTCTAGCTAGGAAGGTGGACAATCAAACATACTTCATAACACTGAATGCATATCATGGAACTCTCTCACAGTTTCATATTCTACTCCGTAATAGGTTAGGAGTGCGTAGACTGTCTGCAGCACTGCAAGGGCGAACAAGATAAAGGCTGCAACAACAGCAATAACCGACCACGGGTTATAGAAGTAATCGCGTTTCAACGATGTTAGAAATCTCGGCCACAGACGCCTGCAGTGACTCTCCGCATCATCGCACGGTTTGGCAAAATGGAACTGTCCTAATACAGCATGCTTGCAGATATTGTTGATCAGAACCGAGGCATCTTCACTGGCACCCAAATAATTATTTATAATCTCAGCCTTTTCCAGCAATTTGACATCAGCAGCAGAATCGATGAGCAAATCCATAAGAAAGGCATAAGATGTGATGTGACGCTTGATGGAAGGACAACACTGCTCGAAAGCAATGAGGTTTCTCAAGAAGGGCTCTGTGCAGTCGTAAATAGATAAAGGTGGGATTTCGAACTCAGCACTATGACAGCACCGTAGAAGTCCGGAAGCTTCTTTGAAGTGGACGTCGAATTGGTCTTTTCCAGTACCGGCCACGAACTTGACTCCAGCACAATCGAGGTCCGATGCGCGACGCGAGAAGTGGAAACGTTTGGATTAGGGCTAGGAGAGCCAGGTTGGTAGCAACTGTGTATAAGATCGAGTATATGAAAACAGTCATCTTCTTTTTTATCAGGGCTAGGAGAGCTAGGTTGGTAGCAACTGTGTATAAGATGGAGTATATGAAAACACTCATCTTCTTTTAGATTTGTGGTAATACGATTATCACTGAAATTCATCACATTGCCAAAGAATGATAGGACAAGCTTTGTAAGGGAAGGGCATGATGACTCTGGATGATTTGGGATCCTTTCGATGGTTTTGTGGAACAATTCCTTAAGGATGAAGAAGGGAAGCTGGTTCTCGAGAAGTAGCAAGTCGTGTCGGACGCCCGACATGATCACAGTTTTGCCGAACAGAGGGTCATTTTGAAGGTCATCTTGGGTATTGCGATCCTCTGTTTTCACGAGGCGAGGGTCACCTTGATCCTCTCTTTTCCGGATGAGATAAGACCTGTTGACTCATAATATAAATTTTAGTCTATTCAAATTTAAAAATTATATTTATTTTTTAAAGTTAAAAATGGGGCAATCAATTAAAATATTTATTATAACGGATTTTGTTCATCTTCATTTCATATATATTTAGGCTTGATTTGGCATGTCTTAGATAATATAAAAAGTTAAAAAGTCACTATCTTATTTAAGTCACATCATCTTATTTAAATCACATCACCTCTCTAACACATCACATCAAACCCAACCTATATAAGCCAATAAGTCAAAAAGTGTACTTTTTTAAAATATTCCAAACCAACCCTTAATAGCTATAAAATAGGAATGTAAATCTATAATTATTTTAAATTAAAAAATATCATTACATTAATGGTGAATGATGTAATGAAACCTTTCCATTACAAATATACCCATAGAAAGGATCACAATTCCTACGGTAACACTTTCTCTTATATTTTTCTAAATCATTAACTAATTATGTTACTCACGCATCATTTAGTTTAAAAAATGAGTATAAAAAGTGAGTTTGTATATATATATATATATATTTATAAATTTAATCCCCTAATTTAAATAAATTGTCAATCTAACCCTCATGGTTTTTTTTTTTGAACAATTTCAACTCTGTTGTAGCCCTCAGGCCCCTGCTACATGTCATTAATATTTCAAATGAGAAAAGATAAGAGGCAAGACTAGTTGAATCAAAATTGAATTCCCAAAAAACTATAAGGATTGTGGTGTAACATTGTAGTTTTTTTTTTTTTTTTTTTTTAACAAAAAATTTACTTTAGTCCTTCTAGTTCTATAAGCTTTTTTTTGGTTTAAAATTCTAACCATAAGTGATTAAGGATTACATTATAACAAAAACTAAAAATGTATAGTTCAAATTATTCAAATTAAAGCTACAAACATCTTGAAATTAACCTAAAATAGGCAGACCAATAGTTGAATTTACCTTATAAAAGAAATGACAACTATATTGGGAAAATTATCAAAAAGAAAAAACTTCCAAATTTGACATTTGTAACAAAATAAATTTTTTATTTTAGGAAAAATTATGATCGTAGGTTCAGTATTTTGTTTTTTGTGTTATTTTGGTCCCTATAATCTCAGTTGGCTCGATTTTGACCTAAAATTTATGAATTTGTCTCAATTTGATCCACTTGATTACAATTTTAAGCATTTTTTTTTATTCATGAAAATACGCACATAAGTAGCGTATATCATGTTTGGATTAATTGCACTTTGCACCCTTACATTTTATACTAAATCTCACTTTAGTCTTTACACATGAAATCGTGACATTCAGCCTGTTGCATTTTTTGTCAAATCCTACTTTGGTCTCTATACATAAAATCGTGACAATCAACCCTCTACACTTCTGGTCAAATGTCAATTTTTCCCTTCTGTTACTCTATTATTTAAGTTTTTAACAGAATCCAGTTATGTAACAGACATGTGACTACAAAATGAGAGCAATAGAGGAAAATCATTCTTATTTCCCATCAATATATACTTTGTCTCACGTGATAAATATGTGAGAGTTATATAATACAATATATATATATACACGTGTGTGTTTATATGTTGAAAATTAGGACGAAGAGATAAAAATAGAATTTTTGAAATAAAAAAATACAGTAGAGAAATTGAAGACTCTGTTACTACGGAAAACAAAGATTCATTATTCCAATTTTGCAAAACCCTAGTTTATCTCCTTAATCGTTCATAATTTGTGTTTTGTTTTAGCTAAATACAATCAAATTTTTTTTTATAAATTTTAGGACGAAATGTGTATAGACGAGAAATTTAGGTGATTTTCCTCTTTTGCCCTCATTTTATAGTCATATGTTGACACATTATTGATTTCTGTTAAAAGCTTATATGATGGAATAATAAAATGGAGACATTGACACTTGACGAGAAGGTGTAAGGAGTTGATTGTTACAATTTCATAAGTGCAGTGAGTTAACTGTCACGATTTCATATGTAAGAACCAAAGTGGGATTTGATCAGAAGTGTAAGGAGTTGACCATTACAATTTCATGCATATGGACTAAAGTGGGGCAAACTATAATTTACTTGTTATATTTTTAAAGACAAAATTATAAACTTATTCAACTTAATAAGTTAACCTTAACCAATTCAATGATAATTTTCTATTAAAAAACACACACACACACACACACACACACCACTAATGAAATTATGAATTAGAGTAAATTGACACATAATTTAGAATTAAGAGTTAAAATTGAGTTAATTAAAAATATAGGGATCAAAGTGATACATTGTGCAAAATATAAGGACTACCGATGTAATTTGCCCTTAATTTTATCAATTTAAACTTTAATATTTTGACTTACTTTCAGTATAAACAATTAACTTACTTCTATTAAGTAAAATTGATGGGAAAAAAAATGATATTTTAGTTGTTAAACTTAACGAAAAGTAGTATTTTACACATTTTATGTAAAAAGAATGGACACTTATTCATAAAATCTCTCTTCACCTACTTATATTTTATTTAGTCCAAATTATTTTCTTATGTTCTAATAAATCCTATTAGTGACATAATTACTAAAATATTTCTAATAATAATATTCACATTAATAGTGTGGATGTGCCGTGACGTGAACATTCACACTGTCAATGTGAATGTTCACATCACCAAGTTGCTAACCGTTCAAAAAATATTTATAAGGGTAAAATTATCCATAAAATACCTCATATATGAGAATTAAGGTTTGGTGGATTAAATGCCCAAATAATAGGATTTTTTGAAATACAAGAATATGTCGTGGACTAATTGGATACAACTATTTAAAAAAAGATAGTGTTTGGTAGAATTTTGTAAATATGATTTGAGAATAGGAGTTATATTTGAGTTTGTGAGCTTATGAATTATGATTTGAGTGTAAAAAATTTGTTTGGTTATAATTTTTTAATAGAGTGTTGAATTAAGTTTTGAGTTGCGTGTGTAATAGAGTTTTGAAAGTTTGATGTGACATGTAAAATAAGAAAAATTGTTTGGTTATGAGTTTTGAAAAGAGTTTTCAAAATTTAATTCAAAAAGTTATAACTCATAATTAAACACACAACTCAAAACTCAATTGAAAATTTTAATTAACAGTCATAACCAAACTCTTTTTAAAATTCAATCAAAAAATTAAGTATTAACCAAAAAAAAAAAAAAAACACTTTTAATCAAACTCTTTTTAAAATTCAATTGAAAAAATTAATTATTAACAAAAAATAGCAGTCATACCCAAAAAAAAATTCAAATTCAACTCAAAAAATTAATTATTAACAGAAATTTAAAAATAAAAAAATTTGTATTGAAAATATTATAAACAAAATAATTTGAATGTCACAATAAATATTCAATTACTGATCAAACCGAACTTATGATTGTTTATTTGATTCGAATTATGTTTTTCCAATATTTTTCAATTCAAATTTTTATATTTTTAATAATTATTGTTATTAAAAATAACACTCATAACTAAATTCTTTTTAAAATTCAATTCAAAAAATTAATTATTAACAAAAAAAAAAAACACTCATAACCAAACTCTTTTTAAAATTCAATTCACAAAATTAATTATTAACCAAAAAAACATTAAAAAAATTTAATTAAAAATAACTCAAAAAGTTATAACTCATAACCAAATACACAACTCAAAACTCTATTCAAAATCCATAACCAAACTCTTTTTAACATTCAAATAAATAAAAAAAAATGTCATTTTGGTTTAAGAAAATAATTTTTATATTTAAAAAATATTAAAAACAAATATAATTTTTTTTTTCAAATAACAGGTGGCGATTGGCTATTGTCAATTGCAAAAAAATAAAAAATAAAAAATTACAATATTCTGGTCAACCGGCCGGACGTCCGGGAGGATGACTGGGTAGACTCAAAATTCAAAAATCTTGTACTTTTCAGAATGGAGAACACGGAAGAGAAAGCGTAGCCAAACATAAAGGAGAATTACATCTTGAAATGTATGCTGGAATTACATTTTGAAAACATTATCCAAACATGAAATGCAAATGAAGGGGTGGAATTGCATTTCTAGAACACAACCAAACACGGAGATTTCCTAATAAATCTCCCAAAAAGAATACTTTACATATTTTATGTACATCTATGTTGAGTTTAATGAGTAAAATATTGTTTTTTTGATTGATTTTACTTAACATAATAGGTTAATGGTTTATATTGAAAACAAATCAAACATTTAGAGTTTGAATTAACAAAATTAAAAATTCAGAATTTATTTTGTTACATATTTCGAGTTTTTTTTTTCATATTATTTTTATATCCAAATATAACTAACAAATTACTTATGAAAATGACGTCAATGTAAATTAAAACTTTAAGTGAGCACAATATGATTGTACTAAATTTATAGAGGTTATTGTATTTTTTTAAAATTTCAAGAGAGATTAGTATAATTTACCTATTAAAAAAGTGTAGGAATACATAAACCAATTATGCAACTAAGGGTTGTTTTAGAAAGTTGATTAAAAGTTAATTTTTTGATTTTTTTAAAATTTTTTTGAAAAAATATGTAAAAAAATAAAAAGGTGATGTAATCCAAAAAAATTAAAAACTCAAAAAAAGTGATACGATTCAAAAAAATTAAAAAGTCAAAAACTAACTTTTAATCACCTTGCCAAAATAGGCTTAAATCTAACCCTGTCACATCAAATAAATTTTACTTAGGTGGATCTCATACCTTCCATTAAAAATTCAATAATTTTCGGACTAAAAACTCAGACATAAAAAAGTATTAAAATATTTTATTAAAAACCTTATTAAAAGTACATGTATCCACACAGTATTCGTTATTTAAGTATCATTATTAATTTCTTTTGACAATTAATTATATTTAACCTCTTAAGTTTTTAATAATTAGCACTCGAAATTCCACTCGCGACGTTGGGGCCATACTTATTTATTGATATTTTTTCGTATTTTGGTCTCCAATATTAAATTTTTTTTAGAGGGAATTTCATTTTGTCACATAAATATTCCACTCTTGACGTTGGGGCCATACTTATTATTTATTGATTTTTTTTCGTATGGTCTCCAATATTAAATTTTTTTAGAGGGAATTTTATTTTGTCGCATAAATTCTAATTCAAAAATCAATTCAACTTATATTTTTTTTAATAATATCATTTTTATACTTAAATTATTTGATTTTAAATCAATTTTATCCCATCATTAGTAACCGTTTATAATCAAACGGAAGTTGTTGAGACCAAAATTTCATTTGTAATTTTATTTTACTTCTTAAATTATCTCTAAAATATCAATTAGACCTCCAAATTTTATTTTATTTACTAATCTAATTGATATTTTGACAATAATTTAGAGACAAAATAAAATTTAAAATGAATAACTTTTGTTTGATTGTAGATAACAATTGACATAGAGTAAAATTAATGCAAAATTGAATAGTTTAAATATAAAATTAATATTATTAAAAAAATAGGAGTTATATGATTTTTAAGATATTTTCTTTAATTTTTAACAATTTTTAAGAGAGGACCTGTAGAGAAGCTCGAGTATGAAGCAACCGTCGATCAGGAACATCTGGGCTAGCCTATGCTGATGAATCTTCTTCTTGATGATGGGTTTCAGGTTCTCGGCATAGCAGTTCAAGGCACTGTCTTCGGGGTGAAGCATGGCGGTTGAACATTCCAACAGTGCTTTGCCCATCGACGTCGCCGATTCCCCGGCAACTCGACGAAGTAGCGCCTTCGTGTAAGCCTCTTTGATGTGCTCCGTCGCTTTCAGATGTTGTTCCTCTCTGTCATCGTCATCGTCATGGTCATCGTCCTTCTTCTTGTTGTTGTTGTTGTGAATTGGGCCGATAGAGACTACGCGAGGGTTATAGGCGCGTTCGTTTAGTTTACGAAGCTCATCGGGGACCTTGTAAATACAAAGGATCGATAGCCAATGAGAAGACGATGAATCCATCGAATTGTTTTCCTGAGGAATTGCATTGAGCTTTTCGCTTACGGAATGAAAGAGGCTTTCAGTTGCGGGGTCTACGCGAGACGATTCAGTGTTCGTCGTCATTGGAGAAAAGCTTCTATGGTATGGGAAAGCGGGGTTGGTTTCTCGGTTTGATTGACGATAGCTTCACTCATTGTGTGGATATATAGAGTAAAAAAATTGGGGATTTTTTTTTTTTTTTTTTTTTGGACAAAACACCAATAAATTTCAAATTTTAATTTGTTAAACCATTTGGTCCTGTCTTTTATTTTGTAGACTAATAAGTTCTATTTAAATGTTAAAATCTCGTTATAGGCCTTTTTTAGATTTCCCTCATTTCCGAACATCAGCAACATCAACTACATCATCAAACACCAGCAACACTCTGTTCATATTTTTTTATCAAAACAAACATCACAACGTCATCAAACATCAGTAACGTTCTGTTCATATGTTTTTATCAAAACAAACATCATCAAACATCAGCAACGTTCTGTTCATATCAAAACATCATCGACGTCATCAAATATCAATGTTCTGTTATATTGTATAAACATCAAGCAATTTAACATCAGCAACGTTTTCATCATCAAACATCAGTAACGTTCTGTTTATATTTTTTTATCAAAACAAACATCGCAACGTCATCAAACATCAGCAATGTTCTGTTCATATGTTTTTATCAAAACAAACATCATCAAATATCAGTAACGTTCTGTTCATATCAAAACATCATCAACGTCATCAAACATCAATGTTTTGTTATATTGTATAAATATCAACGTTCTGTTATATTGAAATTGCTTGATGTTTATATAATATAATAAACGAAGATATCATAGCAAATATAAAAATGATTAAATGGTTTACAAAAAAATATTCAAAACTAGATAGAGCAACATTTCCCAATATGGGATTTATGAGTAATTTTTTTTTTTTTTTGGGGCATTTATTTAAATATTTTAAATATGAATAACAGAATTTATTGGAATATAGCAATAATTGTACTAACTGAGATACAATTTCTTAATAACCCCCCCCCCCCTTTTTTTTTTACATTGATAATAATTTATTGCATTGTTAATTAATTAATTAATTTATTTATTTATTTATTTGGGTCAAAATTGTAGTATATTAATTGGCTAGTAAAGTTAGATTACATTCACAAAAATCGTTGCTGCGTTACCAGCTCAATTCCCTGACGTTCCCCTCATTACAAATTAAAGTGTGATTATAAGACTGCTGAATAAAACTCAAAATCTCATTGTATTGTTAATTTTTGCTTGAATTTTTTCGTTTTACCTTTTCAAAGATACCTATGGAGAGTAGTTTGGTCTTTTCAGATTAAACGAAAGATTTCATAACTCTATTTGAAATATGCCAAACATATTTTAACTTATTTGTAACCAAAAAATTGACGTCCCAAATAGGGGCTTAGTTGTGATTCCTTTAGCTAAGTAAACAAGAAATTAATGTAACTATGAAAAATTTATAGATTTATAGAGCTTTTTTTTCACAAAAAAAAAAAAAAAAACAAAAAACAAAACAAAACAAAAAAAACCTCATGAGAGGTCAGTGTAATTTACCCTTTAAAAATTAATAGAACCTGCCATGCCACATGAAAATTCACATAAAAAATTAAAACTTTTGTGAAATAATTTATAACATACAATAGTTCTTTTTAAAGAAATGGTTAATTAAACAAAAAACCCTCATTTTTTTTTTCCGAATATCACTTTACTCCCCATCTATATATATATATATATATATATCTTAATCTCCTCAATTATAATATCATAAAAGTACATCATTTCTGAAAGTGGTTTAAAATAAGTGAAAATGATATATTTTTATAATTAAAAGGGTCAAAATATATACATTTATTGATGAGGAAATAAATTGAAATTTACAAACAATTAAAAATGTCTTGATATAATTAAGCCTTCAAAAATAAAATAGTTACACACAATTAATAAATTTTGATTCTTTTTAATCTAGAGAACAGGACGGTGAAATAGTTATGTGTAATACTCGAAAGCATTAGCTCAAAACTTCGGTGAGGTGTCAACCGATTAGTTGTGGTCAATAAGTAATTTACGGATCGAAATTGAGATTTGACCAAAAGTATAGAGGTTGACTATCACAATTTTATGTATAGGGATTAAAGTGAAATTTGATCAAAAATGCAGGGGGCACTACAAAAAATTCAGTTTTTTGGGTCGGCAAAATGTCGTCGCAAATACTCAAAATGCCGTCTCAAAAATTTTTTTGTGACGGCAACTCACTTTTAGCGACAGCAAGTGGGGGGTCGCAACAAAGGGCATTGCTAAAAGATTTTAGCGACGGCATAATGCTGTTCCCTTTTTTTTTGCGACGGCAAAGTTGCTTTTCTGCGACGACATTCAACTATCGGCATTAATATGTAAAAATCTGAGATTTTTTAAGATGGTACTATGTTGCCGTCGCTAAAAGTGTTATTTGCGACGGCAAAAATGCCATCGCTAAAGTGTTTTTATTGTGAAGGGAGACCTGCCGTCGCTAAAAGTTTTTTTGAGACAGCATGACATGCAGTCGCTAAAAGACTATTTGCGACGGCAAATAATACCGTCACGAAAGGTTTTTGTTTCAACTTTGCCAATATCTTTTGCGACGGCATTACTTACGTCGCAAAACAAATCTGGTTCTAATGTTTTTTTAGATGGTGTGGTGCCGTCTTTAAAAAAAAAAAAAACTGCAATAAAATTATTAAAAATATGAAATTTACCTGTATTAAATGAAAAATAACTGAAAAAGAAACCAATAATTACATAATAATATAAAAATTTCAGTATAAAAATAACAATTCATCCATAATAAAAATATTTTTGCATTCATAACAACACATTAGCAAAATTATCCCACTACATAATATTGCATAATACATATACAATGTTTAAATGCGTAATGTTGTTCACAATTCAAAATAACGTAAATCAAAAACAAAAGTTTCCCTCATGATTCTTCCGTGGGTAACAAAAAGAAAAGTTAGTCGCAATCTTCACACGCCTGCATTCCATAAGAAGCAAACTGCTACTCGAGAAATATCTGAATACAAAAAATAAAAATAATTAATGACAATATAATTATGTGTTAATATTTTAATTACAAAAAAACATTAAAAAAAATTAACTACTATATAATTACAAAGACAATTAAGTAAATAATTTTGGCTAGACAAAAATCCGGCTCTAACTCCCACACTGGGAACCCTATTGGAGTTCCGTCTTCTCCCACAAGTCTCTCGTGCCTAGGCGGTCGTGTGTGCCAAGTTTCGTGCTAAACCAACGCCGTTTGGTAATTTTGGGGCGTCAACACCTCGAATTCAAATTTCTTAAGGAACTAATTTTGCCTAGACCGAAATCCGGCTCTAACTCTCAAACTGGGAAACCGATTCGAGCCCCGTCTTCTCCCACAAGTCTCTCGCGCCTGCCAAGTTTCACGCTATTCCGACCCGGTTTGGTAATTTTGGGGCGTCAACACCTCGAATTCAAGTTTCTTAAGGAACTAGTTTGCCTAGAGTGAAATCCAGCTCTAACATCCAAGCCGGGAACCCGATTGGAGTCCCGTCTTATCCCATAAGCCTCTCGTGCCTAGGCAGTCGTGTGTGCCAAGTTTCGTGCTAAACCGACGCCGTTTGGTGATTTTGGAACGTCAACACCTCAAATTCAAGTTTCTTAAGGAACTAGTTTGCCTAGACCGAAATCCAGCTCCAACTCCCGAACCGGGAACCCAATTCGAGCCCCGTTTTCTCCCACAAGTCTCTCGTGCCTAGGCGGTCGTATGTGCCAAGTTTCGTGCTACTCCGACGCCATTTGGTGATTTTGGAGCGTTAACACCTCGAATTCTAAGTTTCTTAAGAAACTAGTTTGCCTAGAGGGAAATCCGACCCTAACTCCCAAACCGGGAACCCGATTCGAGTCCCGTCTTCTGCCACAAGTTTCTCGTCCCTAGGCGGTCGTGTGTGCCAAGTTTTGTGATACTCTGACGCCATTTGATGATTTTGGGACATTAACATTTCAAATTCTAAGTTTTTTAAGAAATTAGTTTGTTTCTTAAGAGTGAAATCCGACTCTAACTCCCAAACCGGGAACCTGATTTGAGTCCTGTCTTCTCCCACAAGTCTCTCGTGCCTAGGCGGTCGTGTGTACCAAGTTTCATGCTACTCCGACGCCGTTTGGTGATTTTGGAGCGTTAACACCTCGAATTTTAAGTTTCTTAAGAAACTAGTTTGCCTAGAGGGAAATCCAGCCCTAACTCCCAAACCGGGAATCCAATTTGAGTCCCGTCTTCTGCCACAAGTCTCTCGTGCCTAGGCAGTCGTGTGTGCCAAGTTTTGTGCTACTCTGACGTCGTTTGATGATTTTGGGGCATTAACACCTCAAATTCTAAGTTTCTTAAGAAACTAGTTTGTATCTTAAGACTGAAATCCGGCTCTAACTTCCAAACCGAGAACTTGATTTGAGTCCTGTCTTCTCCCACATGTCTCTCGTGCCTAGGCGGTCGTGTGTGCCAAGTTTCGTGCTACTCCAACGCCGTTCGGTGATTTTGGAGCGTTAATACCTCGAATTCTAAGTTTCTTAAGAAACTAGTTTGCCTAAAGGAAAATCCGACCCCAACTCCCAAATTGAGAACCCGATTCGAGTCCCATCTTTTACCACAAGTCTCTCTTGCCTAGGCGGTCGTGTGTGCCAATTTTTGTACTACTCTGACGTCGTTTGATGATTTTGGGGCATTAACACCTCAAATTCTAAGTTTCTTAAGAAACTAGTTTGTTTCTTAAGAGTGAAATCCGGCTCTAACTTCCAAACCGGGAACCTGATTTGAGTCATGTCTTCTCCCACAAGTCTCTCGTGCCTAGGCGGTCATGTGTGCCAAGTTTCGTGCTACTCTGACATCGTTTGGTGATTTTGGAGCGTTAACACCTTGAATTCTAAGTTTCTTAATAAACTAGTTTGCCTAGAGTGAAATCCGGCCCTAACTCCCAAATCGAGAACCTGATTCGAGTCCCGTGTTCTCCCACAAGTCTCTCGTGCCTAGGCGATCGTGTGTGCCAAGTTTTGTGCTACTCTGACACCGTTTGATGGTTTTGGGGCATTAACACCTCAAATTCTAAGTTTCTTAAGAAACTAGTTTGTTTCTTAAAAGTGAAATCCGGTTCTAACTTCCAAACCGGGAACCTAATTTGAGTCCTGTCTTCTCTCACAAGTCTCTCGTGCCTAGGCGGTCGTGTGTGCCAAGTTCCGTGCTACTCCGACGCCGTTTGATGATTTTGGGACATTAACACCTCAAATTCTAAGTTTCTTAAGAAATTAGTTTGTTTCTTAAGAGTGAAATCCGGCTCTAACTCCCAAACCGGAAACTCGATTCGAGTCCCGTCTTCTTCCACAAGTCTCTCGTGCCTAGGCGGTCGTGTGTGCCAATTTTCGTGCTAATCCGACGCCGTTTGGTGATTTTGGGGCATCAACACCTCGAATTCTAAATTTCTTAAGGAACTAGTGTGCCTAGTTTGTTAATGGTAGACATGACCTTTTACATCTTGTGTTTTGCTTCTTTGTGTGGTTAAATTCCAGCCCATATGAATAAATAAGCAAAAGTAAACCTAAAACGCACTTCCATATCTATGATGCCATGAACACATCAAAATGCTTGTATTTTTTAACCACTCAAAATCTCATATTAATAGCTAATTCAACTACCTACCATTCCATATCTATGATGCCATGAACAATCAAGATTCAACTACCTACTATATTTGCTTCCATTAGTAGTTCAAACACTAGATTCAATTAAATTAATATAGTAAACCATCAATATGCATAGAACATAATTTGCTATAAATCACATTAATATCAACAGTAAATGGAAAGCTACATCAAAGCATGCACACATGCAACTCTAGATGTTGTAGCAAGCAAATAATAATCATGATCATATTCAGAACCATCTAGATCTGGTAGCAAGCAACTTTAAATCATTTATTTGAAGTATTTGTTCAACATGAAGTTATTCTAGGATATTAAAAAAATAAAACAATGAAAAGAAAATAAGAAAAGAAAACACAAAATGCACTAATGCATTTGTAGGAAAACTTGTAGCAGAAAAACCAAGATAATTGAAACTCACTTTTTTTTCCAACAATGTTTCACCAACTGGATTTCCGCATGCGACCAATTCATATTTAAATAGGAGAAACACCCTGTGAAAATGTGACAACCCTCACCTCTGATTAGTGTTAAACTGTGACTGAGCATGATAAGAAATTGATTAGAATGAAATCCTGAATTGATTGCATGAATGTATTGTTTTAAATGCATTTCTATCTGTTTGATTACTGAATGATCTATTCATGTTTTAAGTTTTAGACTGCGAATTGAAAGTCTTATCGGCGATCGAAACAGAAATTGATTAGTGTTTTATGCTAATTAGGATTTATGTGATTTTATGGTAGATTTAATTTAATTTCGATTTGGAACGATTAAATTAGATTAAATAATGTTAAATCGCATTAGTTCAAGTAATTACCAAATTGCCCTTGAGTGGGCCACTTTAGAGGCATTGTTTGGAGTGTGATCCATATCACATTTGATGCATCATTCCTTCATCCTTTTCTTAGACAAACCGAGAGAGAGAGAGAGAGAGAGAGAGAGAGAGAGAGAGAGTTAGGAGAAATTGTTTCATCTAGAATTTTGGCTTGAATTTTGAAGAATTGTTCATTAACTCAAGGACCTTGCTTAAGTAAAGCTTAATTGAAAAGCCTAGGGAAGAGCTCAACCCTTTAATTTTGTCTTTGAGCCATCTAGAGCTTGTATATTAATGAAATAGGTGAATTCTTGGTTAATTGAGTTAGAATTTAAGAGAGTGAAGTTAATTCATGCATGCATGTACATATTCTTGCATTTTGAGGTTGTTTCCATGAGAATTTCCCCATGCATGTTTATATTTCAGTTGAGGTCCATGAATTCACCATGTTCTTGAACTAAATCTTACATTTGATCATGTTTTGGAGCATTAGAGTTCTTGGGAACTCATGCATGTTGTGTTCATAGCATGTTCTTTTTTGCTCTTCAAGTTTCTTTGAAATTGGTGTTCAATTGGTTTACTTTGGGCCTTGAATTTGTAAAATGATCTTCAAAAATATGTTGTACTATGAGTTTCCAAGTGTTTTCCAAAAATTAGCCCAAATGATTGAGTTTTGATGTGTTGAATGCTTGGTTTGAGCTTTGAAGGCAAATCTGGAAAACCCAGAATTTGGCTTCCACGCTCGAGCGAAGAATTCCACGCTCGAGTGAGCACCTTTGTTTCTGAGTTCCGCTTGAGCGACGGAATGCTGGCTCGAGCGTAGATTGCAAGCTCTCAGGTTTTTGGCGTACGCAGACGCACGCTCGAGCGAGGGAACCTACGCTCGAGCGAAGAGCTGTGTCTTACGCTCGAGCGAGCGTCGAGTGGAGATTTTCAGCAACCAGTACTTTTGCATTTTTACATACCACTCGAACGAGGAAGTCTACGCTCGAGTGACCCCTCTGTTTTGGTAAGCTCGCTCGAGCGAGACCCCTGTTTTCAGCAAATTTTGAAAAATGTTTTAAAGTACATCTTTGCATCCTCATTCCATCCAAGGCATTCCTAAGCCATGTTTAAGGCATCTTAATGAGGATAATGTTATAGAATCACACCAAGTCAAGTTAAGGGGCTAAGTTATTAATCCCTAGTGTGTAATTTAGTGTGTGTTCGTTCTATTACTGTGTAGGGTTGGCATTCGAGGACACTCATTAGCTTGCCTATAGCCAAGTGCTCTGTGAGTAACAATGTTGTAAAGATATGTTCAATGATGATTATTTTCTGAACAATCAACTGTACTGTTTTCTGAAATGACACTGTTTACTGTATGAATAATGTCCTACTTATGAACTGTACTTGTGGCATCCATAGCAACTTACTGTTACTGTTACTGCTACTGAACTGTTACTGTACTGCTACTGTTACAGAGATCTCTGTCGATTCCAATACTTTGAACCAATACTGTATACTGTTATGATGGCCATCAACTGATTGTTCGGTCTGTTAAGACCTACTGTACTGTTTTGCTATTGGATGTGCCACATTTAATTGCTATGGTTTCTAAATGACTGATATGACTGTTTAATGACTAAAAGGACATTCATTCTTAACCTCTTTACACAGCTGTTATTCACCGGGCTTTAGCTCACTGTTTATATTTATATGTAGGTGTCCAGGCACCGGACCGGAGCTAGGAGCATCGAGTTAAGCTCTTGTTTTGTCAAGCCAACCACTGTGCCTCACTTCGAGGTTCCGTGTTCATTTAAGCTAAGGCTGCTTTTGGGGTGTCTCAGTTTCACCCGACCGACTCTGTTTTGTAATAAGTGTTTCAGACTTGATTGTACAGTATGGTGTAGGGATTAGGTCCCTAACCTGGATGTTGTGCATGTCTGTTTATATGTACATGTTTTGGTTATAATTGTGACTTGTTCATAAAAATCTTTTTACATTCAGATTTTCACAGCTCATTGGACATCTTTTATTTACTGTATTGGCTTCTGCTAGCCCCTTACTCTGTATTACTGTTCTTACTGTCTAGCAGGCCTTTGGTAATCACGGATTACTGGCCGGTTACGATGCCAAACCCATAGGGGCGAGTTGGGGTCGTGACAAAAAAACACAGAGTGTGAGCACATCATTTACATGCTTCTAACAGTAAATAGTGGGAATTTGTCTAGAGTGGGAAAGGCTATCAAAAGGAATAGAAAGATAGAAAATAAAGTAAATAAAATATAAGGGTCATAAGTTAAAAGACTAGTGCTATATCACTCACCTGTCAACCATACCCCAAAAATGTCCTTGCAACTCTTAGTCTCTGCCATGGCTCATCAAGAGCCTTAATTTTCCATAGTGAACCCCTCAATCACTTTCAAGAAATGTAGGAAGTGGAGTAGGAACAGCACCATAACGAGTCACATGAAGCTGCATGGTCAATTTCTAGAATCTAATCAACTGAGTTCAAATAGTAAACAAGCCTATGGTACTAAAAACAAACACCGCCTCATAGTTACAAAAACATCTATAAGCACAAGTGTAGCCAAACATACCCTTGCAACTATCCATGCAACCCTCAATCTCTACCACGGCTTATCAAGAGTTTCAAAATCAACCATTAACTCATTTTAATCCAATATTTTACCCCTAATGAGCCAATCTATCATTTTACCCTTATCATCCCAAAAGTCATCAAATAATCCAATATGTTAACATAAGGTACAAAAACATCACATTAAATCATTAAACTAGTAAAACTAGTAGTGAAAATAACTTGAAAAATACTTTAAAAATACCATATCAACCCTAAATCTTTTAAATTAAGTCATATTTAATGGCAAGCAATCTAACTACACAAGTTACATGTGCACATGGCACAAGTGGCACTTACACCAAACAAGCAGCTACCATTTAAGCTACTTTGCTTTAATATGGTAGCTTGGTTAAAAAATAGAGCTCCATTTCAGTGCCCTTCAAGCTGCCAAATTTTGGCAATGTTATACTTTGTGCCAACATTTTCCTTAAAAAAATAACAAAAGAAAATATTTATTACACACACACATACACACACACATATATATATATACATATATTGACGTATACACAAAGAAACATATATATGAAGATATGTAAACACAATTTCAGAAAAACATCATCCTCAACCACATTTTCAGATGCACCACCTAATGAATTTTATTTAATTCTCCCAAAATTTCACTCATTCCTATTATAGTAATGTCATTGAGAAAAACAATCTAACAATTTATAAAGGCCATTTCTTTGTCAAACACAAATTCAGAACTGAAAATTCCAACAATAACAACAACAAAAAAACGCTAAAAGAAATTCTTGCGTGAATCAGATAAGCAATAGTCCAACACTAGAACACACTTGAATGCATAAATTGCTCAAAATTTCAATCAACTTACCGATTCCTCGTGCGAAGCTACAAATGTGAAAACCGACCGGTTCCTGAAGCCATGACGACGGAGAGGAACTAGCCCGAGGCGGAGAGATTCAAAGGGGAGATACTTTGGGGATGGTAGTGAGGGACACAATGCCATTGAAGGTCTAAGAGTGGAGCTAGGGTTAGGAATTTTATGTGTGAAGAGGACTCGAGCGTAACACTCTGATGCCTGACTGGTGTATGTAAACATATATATCTGTCGCTGCCGTGGCTCGACGCCGTCGTCTGTCATGCTCACCGTCGCGAGAGAGAGAGATGGGGATATTTGGCAGAAAAGATTAGGGATTTTGGTTCTAAGAGATTGGGGATTTTGGGTTTTTCTTTGGGCGGGGCTGGGTGGGAATGGAAAAAAAAGGGAGGGGGAACCGAGCGGGATTGGGAAAAAAAAAATTTTAGTTTCCATCAGAGATGAATATTTAAATAATAAAACGGTTTTTTTTTTTTTTTTTTTTTTTTTTTTTTTTTTTGCGACGGAGGTTGCCGTTGCCAAACAAATTTATTTTTTGTTAAAATAATTTTTTTTATAGTTAATATTTTTTTTTTGATTTTTCATTTTCTTTTAGTTACTAAGGTTGAGAATTTATTTGTTTCATTTTTATTTTAATGAATAAAAAATTATTGTTATTATTTTTTATTTGGTAGAAGTAGGAATAATATTTTAATAAAAAATATTTTCCATGAAAATAAAGTTATTTTTTTGTAGTCAATGAAAAATATTTTTCTGCGACCCTTTTTTTTTTTTTTGTTACTAAAAATCAGGAACTAATTTTTTTGTGGTAAAGGATAGGGAGCGGCAGTAGTGGTGAAGGTGGTGGATAAGAGGTAGTAGTGGTGGCGGTGGTGGCGGCAAAGGAGATTAGTGGTGAAGTTGTGGTAGTGGTAGAGGTAGAGGAGATAGAGTAGCGGTGGTGGAGGAAAGGTAATGGTAGTAGTGGTGGTGGTGGTGGTGGTGGTGGTAGTGGAGTGGTGGCGATAGTGGTAGTAATGATATTCGTAGAAGTGGAGTGGCAACAGTGGTAGTAGTGGTGGTGAGAGAGAGATGGGTGGTGAAAAAGAGATGAGTGAGAGACAGATAGAGAAGAGAGATAGAGAGAGACAAATACAGAGTGATGAGCGAGAGAGAGAGATAAAGTGATCGATAAAAGTGCATTTTCTTGTAGTGGAGAGCTCGGTAAATAGAGAAGATGGGGGAAAAGAGTGAGCAATGTGAACACAATAGGGGAGACAGACAGACAGACACATAGAGAGAAAGAGAGAGAGAAGAGTAAAAGACAGACAGAAAGACATAGAGAGAGAAAGAGAGATAAGAGTGATGAGCGAGAGAGAGAGAGAGAGAGAGAGAGATAGAGAGACAGACAGACAAAAAAAGAGAGAGAAATAAGAGATGAGCGAGAGATAGACAAAGAGAAAGAGAAAGAGAGCGAAAAGAGATGATCGAGAGAAAGATATAGAAAAAGAGAGAGAGTGAGAGAAAGAAGAAAGATGAATGAGAGAGAGAGAGAGACAGAGAGAAGAAAGATGAGCAAGAGAAAGAGACAAAGACAAACAAACAGAGAAGAGTGATGAGTGAGAGAGCGAGAGAGATAGAGAGAGAGATGGACAAAAAGTGAAAGAGATAGAGAGTGAGAGACAGAGAGAAAAGAGATGAACGAGAGAGAAAGAAAGAGAGATAGAGAGAAGAGAGATGAATGAGAGAGACAGAGAGAGAGAGATAGAGAGAAGAGAGATGAGCGAGAGAGACAGAGAGAGATGAGAGATGAGAGAGATAGAGAGATAGAGAGAAGCGAGATGAGCGAAAGAGACAGAGAGGGAAAAGAGATGAGAGAAGAGATAGATGAGTGAGAGACACAAAGAGAGAAAGAGAGAGAGACAGATAGACAGAAGAGTGATGAGTGAGAAGAGAAAAAGAGAGAGAGAGGAAGATGAAAAAATGGGTGAAAAGATATAGACAAAGAGAGAGAGAGAGAAAAAAAAAAGCTACAAGAGATAAACGAGAAAGAGACATAGAGAGATGAGCGAGAGAGCGAAAGAGATAAAGAGAAGATATAGAGAAAAGAGACAGAGAGAGAAGAGAGATGAGAGAGATAGAGAGAAGAGAGATAAGCGATAGACACAGAGAGAGAGAAAGAGAGAGAGACAGAGACAGATAGACAGACAGAGAAGAGTAATGGGTGAGAATGAGAAAGAGAAACAGAAGAGAGATATAGACAGAGACACAGAGAGAAAGAGAGAGATAGACAGACAGAGAAGAGTGATGTGTGTGAGAGAGAAAGAGAAGAGAGACAAAGACACATAAAGACAGACAGACAGACAGAGAAGAGTGATGAGTGAGAGAGACAAAGAGAAGAGAGACAGAGACAAAGACAGAGATAGAGAAAGATGAAAAAATGGGTGAAAAGAGAAAATGTTCAAAAGAGTGAGACGACGTAGTTTTTTTTTTTTTTTGGTGACAAAAAAATACTGTTGCATTTATTTAAATCATTTTGTGACTATATATATATGAAGCTGTCTCAAAGGCACAATATGTATATATATATATATTATATTACTCTTTTTTTTTTCTTTTTTTTTTTTTTTTGCAACGGTACCTATTACAGTCGCAAATTTTTTTTTTTTTTTTTGCGACTGCAGCTGGTACCGTAGCAAAAACTTTATTTTTTGCGACAGCAATCTCTACCGTCGCAAATACTCTATTTTTTTGTGCGACAACAATTTCTGCCATCGTAAATACTCTCCTTTTTCGCGTCAGCATTTTATGCCATCGCAAATACTCTATTTTTTGCGATGACAAGTTGTGCCGTCTTAAAAAGTCATATTTTTTAGCAACGGCAAGTTGTGCCGTCTCAAAAAGTCATTTTTTGCGACGGCAAATGTGCCGTCGCAAAAAGTTCCTTCTTTTAAGCCCACTTTTCTTGTAGTGGGGTTGACTGTCATGATTTTATATGTAAGGCCAAAGTGAGATTTGGTACAAATATGGAGATACAAAGTGCAATTTACCCTAATATGGTTGTTGAAAGTGTAATCCTGCTACACAACCATATTTAATATTGCTCAAATCATGTTCCCACTTTGAGTAATGATCAATATGGTTATTGTCATTTAATATGCGAAAGTGTAATTTATCCATTTAATATGATCGTTGAAAGAAATGAAATGACATGACTTTCTCATTAGGTCAGAAATTAATGTGATGATAGTACTCTGTACAGCTAGAATGTTTTGGTTGTTAAAGAAATATGTTGTTCCACATTATCACTAGATAACATGTCTAATAAAAATTAACTTGAAAGTAACAAATCTTATTATTTTAAGAGGAAATATCATTTTCCCCCCTAAACTATCACGTATTTTTCACGTTGACCCTCATACTTCAATTATCTCGATTTAGTACCTAAACTTTCCACATATTGATCAATTAGACCCTTACCATCACCTTCCGTCCACAATTGGACGGAATGTGCTGATGTGAGAGGCAAATTGATTTTTAAAGTATAGTTTGGGGGGCAAATTGATTTTTAATTTGGAGGATAAATTGATTTTTAAGGTATAGTTTGGGGGTTAAAATGAAATTTTAAATGAACTTTTGTGCCACGTCAGCACATTCCGTCCAATTGTACACGGAAGCTGACAGCAGGGATCTAATTGATCAATTTGTGGAAAGTTCAGGTACTAAATTGAAATAAATCGAAGTATGGAGGTCAACGTGAAAAACGCGTGATAATTTGGAGGGCAAAATGATATTTCCTCTTATTTTAATTAATAAAAATCAATTTGAGATAGTAAATGTATTTACTCTTAGAGCTCTAAATAAGTTTTTGTAAAACCAAATCAAGTTGGTAGTTATGAAAATTATTCAATATTAGTTGCGACACTATCACAAATGAATATTCACTGTGGTTCATTAATGGCTCGTTGAATTTTGACAATAATCAAACTTTGTGCTAGTAAAATTTGAAAATAACTAAACGAAAGTAGTGTCAAATTGTAGTTTGTAAAAAAGAACACCTTTACATTATGCCACTGCAGGAAATATGACTTTTAGTGGAGTTTGAAAAACGTCACTAAATTTGTCAAAAACATCACTAAAACTTTTAGTGACATTTTATCATAAACGTCAATGACGCGCTGTTGCTATATATTTACGATGTTTAAAAAATTTCGCATTTGACTTTTTGACGATGTTTCAAAAACGCCATCTTATAGCTGTCGGCGACGAAGTTTTCCGGTGGCTTGACGTCATGTGGACACCTATAGTGGCGTGTTTTTACAAAACACCACTAAATGTTATTTCTTCTCTTCAATTGGCAATTTCTTTTTCCAAATTAGTTTTATATTGGGTAAATAACACTTTGCACCAAATCTCATTTTGCCCTCTACGCATGAAATCGTGACAGTCAACTCCCTACACTTCTGGTCAAATCTCATGTTAGTCCTTATACATGAAATCGTGACAATCAACCCATGTACTTTTACTCAAATCTTACTTTGGTCACTATACAAGTGTCAATGTCCCCTTTTTGTTACTTCATTTTTAAATCTTTAACAAAATCCAATCATGTGACAAAAATGTGATTACGAAATGAGAGTAAGAAAAGAAAATCATCCATGTTTCCCACTAATACACTTTGTCCTACGTGATAATTAAGCACATGAGAGTTATATAATACAGTATATATATATTCATATGGTAAAAAATGGGACGATATGGCAAAAAAGTAAAACTTTTAAAATAAAATAAAATATGCGACAAATAAATTAAAGAGAAAGAAAGATGAATAGACAGAAGACTATGTTATGGTGAAAAATAGAGTTTTGTAATTTCAATTTATGCAAAACTCTAGTTCATCTTCTTAATTAATTGTTTTATTTTAGCCTAATACAGTCATATTTTGATGTAAATTTTGGGATGTGTAGACACCCCATTTTTGACCGACCTTAAGACTCAGACGTCACCGATTGAGCGCTTGGTGATGCTGCATATTGTGCTCGTTCTGAGGTTGCGGAGTCTCGGCTGCGAGCCTTGCCTCCGGACTTCCGGACTCTTTCATGCTTTGCCTCGGTTTACGAACCAGGCTCTGTTTTCTCTTCCTGAAGGGAGGGAGAGGTCTCGTAGATCATCTCTCAGTGGCCGTAGGCTACGTTTCGTGCTCGTAGGCCATTTTGCCCGTTTGGAGCCCGGTTTCCGGTTTTTCGGAGCCGTTGGCCGTATGCCTCGGTTCGGGACCGCTTAACCACCTCCGTTTGCTCCGGTTTTTAGCACATACCTTATTCCTCCCTTTTGAGGGACACTGTGGTCTGAGAGACTGACTTCGTGGTTGAACACCACTTCCGGTGCCTAACAGCCAGTTTTCAGGGCCCCGGGCTGCGCGTTTCGGCCCCCGAACCTTCATTTTGCATCGGTTTGGGCTCATTTTTGGTGGAGGCCTTATTTTCACTATTAGGAAGGCTGTAGAAGGGTGGGAGGCCAGTAATTGTTCTGACAAACAGTTTTATTTCTTTATCACCTTCCGTCGCCCGTTTTTCTCACTAGAAAGCCAATGTTGACCACCCTTGAACCACTTTTTCTAGCCCTAAACCACATATTTGTGTTGTACACACCTGGGAGGCCACCAATATCACATGGCCGGCCAGTAATTGTGTGTGACCCTTTTGAACCCCTCCTAAAAGTGGGCTTTTCTCTCTCCTGGTTCACTTTCTCCAGTTTTTGACCACATGGTTGTGCACACATGGGAGGCCACCAATCTGAGGTGGCCGGCCACTAATACTGCTTGAACCTTTTGACCCTTGGCCGGCCGGCCATGGGGAGGGCCGGCCGACCACCTGCAAATTTTCTACCAGGCCGGCCTTGCTCCCCTCCTCTGGTACATTACAAATCTGTATTTTATTTCCCCCCAGATTGTGTATCCGGGGGGCTGCCTTTTTGGGGGGAAATTTGAAATTCATTTCCCCCCCTTTTCCCTCACTCCTCCCCTATAAAACTAGCAGCTCCAGCTTCATTTTAGAAGGTTAGAAAATCCTCTTGGAGCTTTGCATACATACATCCTCCATCTCTCTCTTTCAAAGCTTCAAAACCCTTTGTTCTTGGACCATTTCTACACCACCTCATAGCACCACTCCTCCTTACTCCATTCCAGCAGCTTGAAGGCCATTTCCAGAGGCTAGGAGCACCATTCCTTGGACCAAGAGTTGTTGAAGACATAGGCTACAAGGGTGAGTCCCATTTTCCCTCTTTTGTGCATTTTTTTGGACTATATCTTAGCTCCTTGTGCTTATATTTTTGGGCTCCGACCCTAACTTAAAATAGTCTTATTTTAAGCTTCTTTTCATGTTTTATTAAGGGTTCTTCCCTGTTTGAGGCTTCATACTACCACTTGCTTCTTTACCTCTCTTGTATGCCTCTTTCTTGCATAGTATTTTAGGCCTATTTGTGAACTGTTTTGAGCTTGGTTATAAACTGTAAAGTGGCTTGTTTTGAGCCCTTCTTCAACATTGTTGAAGGGCTCTTCACTTTTTGAGGCTTCCATCTGTCACTTGCCTCTTTATCCCTCTTTTGGCCTTATTTTTGCATGTTTTGTTAGCCCCTTGTGCTTGTATTTTGGGTTGTGGTCCGAACTGTAAATAGCCTTATTTTGACCCCCCCCCCCTCTTCATGTTTGATCAAGGGACTTTTTCTGTTTGAAGCTCCTTTTTTGCTCTTTGTGTTTAAACCTCTTTTTTAGGCCTTATTTTGCATAGTATTTTAAGCTTGCATGTGCACTGTTTTGGGTTTGGTCGCTAACTGTAAAATACCATGTTTTTGGCCCCTCTTCAACTTTGTTGAAGGGCCCTCCTCTGTTTGGGGCCAGCAACCATAACTTGCTTCTTTGTCTCCCTTTTGGCCCATTTCTTGCATAATAGTTTAGCCATACTTGTGTTTGTTTTTGTGGCTTGTTGTAAACTGTAAAGTGCTTCATTTTGAGCCCATCTTCAACTTTGTTGAAGGAATGTTGGCCATTTAGGGCCAGAAGCTGCTACTTGCTTCATTATGTATCTTACGGGGCCATTTTTGCATGCTAGCTTAGTCCTATTTGTGTTCACTGTTTGGCCTTTCTTAAAACTGTAAATATGATTTTTTTGGGACTGTCTTGATTCTTTCTTCACACTTCATGTTCAAATAATGCATGCTTTACATAGCCATAGGTCATTCCATGTACCTAATTTCATGTTTCGGGTCTCATTCCATGTATCGGGTGCCATGTTCCATGTTTTGGGGCTGTTTTGCATCATATTTTGCTTTTGAAATTTCATGCTATTATGCCATATTCCATGGCTTGCCATGTCTTGTTAGAGTGGCATTTGGTGCCTTAGGGTCGGTCCTCGGTTTGCGTGCACGTGAGCACGCATTTCGAGTTGTCTCATTTTCATCTTATGGCCTCTTATGTGAGTGTGGCCGAGGTCCACTTGTGTTGGTGTAAGTCCATTATGCATTGTGTATGCCATTTCACTTCACAGCATTGTGTATGCTAGGTTGTATGTTAGCGCATTGTGTATGCCATGTTATCTCGTGTATCGTGTATGTCATTTCATAGCATTGTGCATGTTAGGTTGTATCTTAGTTGCATCCATGCATATCATGCATATTGCATTGTGTTTGGGATAGGAGTTAGCCCGAGCACGGGAAACGAGGTACGTTTCGTACTTCGAGTGACGGAACGTGTCTCAATTCCCTAGTCACCGACACTCTGGATTGTCCATGATGGAGTTAGGTCTTAGTTATATTTTCATGTGCATTCATTCCATATTGAGTTGTGCAATTCGACTCCTCGGCCATCATGCATCGAGATGCGTGATTGGTGGCACGAGGATCGAGGCATGCATACATGTGTAAAAATACTTTGCCATGCCCCTCTGTTGCTCTCTGTTGCAGCAAATCAAGAATCAGCAGCCTTCTGAAGTTTGGCACGCATTCCAAGAGTAATTGCAAACAGAGGCTAATTGGGGCATCGCCATGGATTTCCGCGCAAAGGCAACCCGAGCATGCATCATTCATCATCCGGAGAAGAGTCGAGACAGTCCCTGGTTTGCATGCCAATTTAATGCTTTCCTAGTTAAATTTGTTAATTAATTAGGGTTTTGTACATATTTGGACTGTATTATTTATTCGGACTATACTATTCATTTAGGACTGTATATTATTTATTCGGACCCTCCAAGCGAGGGCAATGTTGTAATAAGTGTGCGTGCGTGTGATGTATGTCTTCCAACCCCACGTCTTTCCCCTTTATTTATCCGCTTACGATGGTTAGATTAGGGCACGTTTCAATTAGCATACAGTATGATAGCATGTTTGCATTCATTCATCTGTCTTGCGTGCACCGAGCTCGGCGCATCATAACCTACTGCATCGCATTTCAATTACAAGTTGAATACATGTTAGTTGTTGCATCTCATATGCCATGTTTAGAATAGCCGAGCCTGCTATAGTTACATTTTTTGCATGTGTTGCATTAAGCATTTCTGTATAATTAGGATCATGCATGGATTTCTAATTAGCTTCTGTTTTGGCTTGGAGTACTCGGTAAGTTTTTATGCTTTAGCATCCTTGCATGCGTGTGAGTGACTGCCATGATAGCATGTTTGCCATGAGGCTAAATGCTTATGTGATATAAGTACCTGAATGCCTGTGGGTGAAGGTTGGGTTATTTAGATTGGAACAATTCGTTAAAATGTGTGTTTTAAGCCCACTAGATAGTGGCAAAATCATGTTTTCTAAGCCCACCTGAGGGTGGCAAATCCACATCTTAGCCTATTTGCGAGTAGCACCATCAAACCATTTTCAAATAAACAAACATGAAATGTTTTGTTCTAATTCAGGCGATCCAGTCTATACTTGTATGCTGTGCGCATCACATAGTAAATCTAGGCTAATAACCAGAATAAGAACGCACAATGTTTTCAAAACTAGATATCATGGTTAGTAGAGGCCGATCTTTGATCGGGCGAGTGGGGGTGCTCACGAAGTGACCTTCCCCAATCGTACCCAAGTTCCCGAGCCGAAGCAACTTTGGTGATGACAGACACGTGGCCTTAGGCAACGAGTCAGGGTTTCCTAAATTTCCCAAAAATAAAATATTTAGGTGGCGACTCTGTATCTGGCAAAGCAGTCCATGTTTGGCACTTCTTTCAAAAATCTGTTTTCTCAAAACGATTTGCCGGATTTGGACTCTTTGGTTCAGATTACGAACCGTGACAAAAATCGAGTCCGAACTGTAGCGAGGTCCCCCGCGGACTTGTTACAAGATGAAGTGTGTATTGGTGGAAAATGTCGATGCTTTCGTCTGCGCCATGATGTACAAGATCTGTTTGACAACACGGTCATCGCCGCACCAGTCTTGCAAAGTCTATCGGCACTTGATCAGTGAACTTATGGGGGATAATGTGACTATGTGATCGGGGGATGAACCACCTGTGGATGGCACTCGATTTACTCCAAATGTGGCGTATGGCACGCACTGTTTTGAGCATTGGTGAATGCTGGTTTTCGTGCTTTCTAACTTGGGTATTGGGTTAGTCTTGTTGTTTTGAGTCTGTTTTGAGTCAGTCTTTTTTGTACAGAGTCAGTCTTTTCATACTGAGTCAGTTGAGTCTGTCTTATTGTATCGAGTCAGTCCTGTTTTGTTAGAGTTGGGTGATTCCGGGGATATTACTTCGGGCGTCACCATTTTGTTTCGCGTTTGTCTTTTCGTTTTGTTTTGAGTCTGTTTCTGCCTTGGAGCCAGTAATGGCAACAGATTTGAATGAACAGCAGTGATTTTCACGCTCTCGCATTTGCTTCTGCCGTGTGCTAGTTGTGCCGGGATTTGAATGAAATGGAAGTGCATTCCACCTGCTCTCTTGTGCCTTGAAGTCATTGTAATGACCTGAGTTTTTCAAAACTTTTTGAACACTGCGGTAAAAACAAAGAGGGAGGAATTTCTCGGGATTTGCAAAACTTTGATCAAACTGAGAGAAAGAGAGGCATGCTAAGCCCTTAATGATTGAGATCATGCTTGTTAATGTGAGTACTGAGAAGGATCCTGGCTTGATCCAGATTGGTCCCACATTGTCTTCCGCACGAGCGATTAGTCGCTTTCTTAAAAACTTTCAAAAAATGTTTTGCGCCGTCTTGCGAAGACCTGTGTGGAATCGCTCTGAGATTGTACAACCTAGGATCGCTCTCAGCCTCGAGACTCGACTCGACTCCTTGCTTTCAAACCTTGAACTCGTATTCAGAATGTTCAACGGTCGACCACAATGTAAGGCCTGTGTGGCCAAATTCGAAGCAGACCTCGAACTAGAGGCACCAAAGTCAGATCAAGAAGGTCAGACCTCATCAGAAAAAGCTTGCAAAGCTAGAACAGAAGTACCCTTCGAACTAGGGGCAAAAAATGTCCGATGTACTCGAAGAACCGAAGATGGATCCTTCTGCAAATCAATACAACAGCCACTCTCCTGGATACGGATGGCTTCAAAACCCTAAAACCATTTGACATGGACAAAGCTACACTTTTACCCTTGAGAGGCTCGCTGGGCCGAAAACCCGGAAGGGCAACCCAGGCAAAAGTTAGAGCAAGAAAAGAAGAAAAAAAAAATGCAAAGAATGAAAACAAAAGAAAAGAAAAAAAGAAAAAATGAAGAAAATGCAAAGAGAAGAAAAAAAAAGAAAAAAAAAAGAAGAAGAATCAGAAAAACAAAGCTCGCAAGGTTGAAAACCCGCAACAGGCGCCTTGGCAAAAGTTAGAGCATAAAAAGGAGAGGTTAAATACCTGAGTGTACCTTAATCCCGAACTACGTAAGGCTTAATTCCCATCTTTGGGATATGTAGGCAACTTCATTCTGGAGTCCAGCCGTAAAACACTTCAATTTGATTGTGTCCATGCGATGGTTCTGGTCATCTTTGTCTTCTCTGTATCTGAGGATTTGGTTGTGTTCGTCACTCTGAGGACTGACTACAATGCGCTGCGGTGCCATTCAAAACAAGGGGCAACTTTCCGTTGCCATTCAATGCGCCGCGGTGTCGTTCAAACAAGGGGCAACTTTCCGTTGCCATGCAGCTCTCTTCAAGCAAGGGGCAATTTTTCTTCGGATTTGAGGTTGTGCATCTCGAGAGTGGGTTCTATGCTCGTTGAGCAGTGGCCGATTGCAAAAACAGTTTTTGAGAATTTTTACTGAGGTTGACTGATTTTCTCTCAAAAAACTATTCCATTTTTTTCCAAAACTGGACCCTTTTCCTGGACCCAAAAAAGGAAAATTTTCAGTGCTTATAACCTAACTTGCATGATTTTGAATCAGAAAATCGAACAAGCGCGTTAATCTAACTCTCATTTTGTTGGTAAAATTGTTTTAGTAGAAAAATCAAACAAAAATGGTCAAAATAATGAACTAGGGGCATAGTTGAGTCAGGTGTTCTGTCTTTTCCCCTTTGTCAAAATACTTGCTAGAAAGGGCACTCTACTTGCTGGAAAGGGCACCGTATTCGCCAGAAAGGGGCACAACAAAGGGCTGAAAGCTCTCTCACCCTCCAAGCAACGAGATATCAAGCCAAGTGCGAAGCAAACTGGAAGGGCAAGATATTCCACTCCATCATCTGGACAGATCTTATCACGTCCAAACTCCCCAGCAAAGCATCATCAACCGATGTTAGCTGCAGATTTGCTACACACCCAGTTGTAGCGTAACCCTTCTATGGAGGAATTTACTAGCTATGAAGAACGAAGAAAGAGAATCTAGCAGCATGCTAGGGGCAAGAGCCCGCAACTCCCTGTTTATCCATCAACCACCCAGGGGAGGGATTGAAAAATGAGAGATTGAAGAATAGAGAGATGTGCGATGAGAGAAAAAGTGAGAAAAGGGCTTTTCAGAAAACAAGAGATTGAGTGCCAGAGTGATGTGAGAATCACAAATGAGAAAGGGTGGGAAACACCCGGTAAAACAGGCTCCCTGTGCACATCTGAGTGTCGTGTCTTTTTTCTTTTATCTCGGTTCTTGTTTTGAGTCATTTCGAGTGTTACTCGATGTGTCCAGGTTGTGTGCCTTTTATTTCCTTGTTGAGTCGTTTTGCTGTGTTCAGTCGTAGGCTCAATACCTGGTCGAAAACTCATCTCTCAATTTCAAAAATAAAATCGCTTTGTGCTCCGAGTGCCGTGCCGTTCTCCACATTTGTGCAAAATAGGATTCGTTCTTTCGTAAAACCGCAAGGTTCAACCCAGGTCATGTCAGAATAGTAAAACCAGGACCTATCTGAAGCTATATAGGTTCCAGACTGCAAAGCAAAAGAAAAGAGGGAAAATGTCGGGTATCTAAGTTTGTTTCAACTTCAGTAAGTTCCGAGATTGCATTCCATGTGTACCTCTTCAAGTCTTGCCAATGCTCCGAAGTATGAGTGTGCCTCTACCTCAAGCTCAAGATCAAGTCTGCTTCAAGCCAGAATGGCAACCAAAAGTGCTCTCCCTGAGTACCATTCCCTACCAGAGGCATCTTGGCTGTGTTCGCAATGAGTTCCTAGGAGACCAACTGCGACGGTGGAAACTAGAGTTCGAATGGCTGATGCCTAGAACATAAAGGTTCGGAATTTCCGGGACTAAAGTCTGGTTTAAATACCCAGGGGTGTATCCCCGGCTTGAAATCTGTATGGAAGCCCCATAGGTCGAGATAGCACGTATGCACCTCAATTCTGGATACTGAACCAACCTAGTCTGTCACCCCGTTGGAGAATAGGGAAAGTTATGAATATGATCAAGAAAAAAGGCAGCATCCAAAGTGTTCTACATGAAGAACCCTTGCCAGTATTCCGGAGCCTTTGTACTGTAAGTTGAAGGTAAGTGTTCGAAGAGCACAGGGGAAGATCCCCATCGGAGCAGAGTGGTTCACTGCCACTCACCTCATGAGGTGCTTTCTAAAGCACTGTTTTGTCCATTTATTGCTTTCCTAAAGCATCATGCATTGTAATGCATTGTACCTATCAAGTTTCTTTCTCATTCATGCACGATATTGTATGTACGGTTCATTCAAAGAAGTTCCGTTTGAGATCATTTATTAGTGTATCAATCACACTTCATTCATTTTGTGTATCTATCACACACATTATCATTTTGTGTATCTATCACGCATATATTCACTTTAGTGTATCAATCACACTTCATTCAGTTAGTGTATCAATCACACTTCATTTATTTAGTGTATCAATCACACTCTCTTCTTATCTTGTGTATCTATCACACACATTTTCATTTTGTGTATCTATCACACACATTCTTATCTTGTGTATCTATCACACACATTCTCATTTTGTGTATCTATCATGCACATATTCACTTCGTTTGCTTTAGTGTATCCATCACACTTCATTACCTTTAGTGTATCCATCACACTTCATCTATCATACTCTGTTCACTTAGTGCATCTATCACACTTTGTGTTCACTTTTAGTGTATCAATCACACTCTGTTCACTAAGTGCATCTATCACACTTTGTGTTCACTTTTAGTGTATCAATCACACTCTGTTCACTTAGTGCATCTATCACACTTTGTGTTCACCTTTAGTATATCTATCATACTCTGTTCACATAGTGCATCTATCACACTTTGTGTTCACCTTTAGTATATCAATCATACTTTGTTCACTAAGTGCATCTATCACACTTTGTGTTCACCTTTAGTGTATCTATCATACTCTATTCACATAGTGCATCTATCACACTTTGTGTTCACCTTTAGTGTATCCATCACACCTATTCACTTAGTGCATCTATCACACTTTGTGTTTGCCTTTTGTGTATCCATCACACTTTGCTCACTTCACCCTTTGTATATGAATCACACTTTGTTCAAATAGTGTATCTATCACACACTCGCTTTGCCTACTTTGTGTATCTATCACACGCTCGCTTTGTGTATCAATCACACACGCTCGCTTTGTGTATCAATCACGCACGCTCCTTTTGTGTATCCATCACACTACATTCGCTTTATGTATCTACCACACATGCTCACTTTGTGTATCTATCACACGTTCGCTTCGTGTACCTATCACACATGCACACTGTATTCGCAGTGAGAATTACAATAATTCTCTTACATCCTTTCTGCATTGTAATGAAGCTTGGTTTCTACTTGCCTAAAACTGTTGCATTGTTATGCTTCGTTATAGCTTGCTGCTTTGCATGATCATGAGTTACATCCGGCTTCGTACATATCGCTTTGCATTTTGCCCCCTGCCTGAGGCCATGCTTGTGGGCACATCCTTGTTTATCTCGCCTGTTTGTCTAAGTCTTTGGCCTTGTCAAAAATGGGTCGTCTCTGGGCTTTGACATTCACTCCCGTCACTTATGACTTTCGAGTTCTGTCAAAGAGGGGCAACTGTAGACATCCCATTTTTGACCGACCTTAAGACTCAGACGTCACCGATTGAGCGCTTGGTGATGCTGCATATTGTGCTCATTCTGAGGTTGCGGAGTCTCGGCTGCGAGCCTTGCCTCCGGACTTCCGTACTCTTTCATGTTTTGCCTCGGTTTGCGAACCAGGCTCTGTTTTCTCTTCCCAAAGGGAGGGAGAGGTCTCCTAGATCATCTCTCAGTGGCCGTAGGCTACGTTTCGTGGTTGTAGGCCATTTTGCCCGTTTGGAGCCCGGTTTCCTGTTTTTCGGAGCCGTTGGCCGTATGCCTCGGTTCGGGACCGCTTAACCACCTCCGTTTGCTCCAGTTTTTAGCACATACCTTATTTCCTCCCTTTTGAGGGACACTGTGGTCTGAGAGACTGACTTCGTGGTTGAACACCACTTCCGGTGCCTAACAGCCAGTTTTCAGGGCCCCGGGCTGCGTGTTTCGGCCCCCGAACCTTCATTTTGCATCGGTTTGGGCTCATTTTTGGTGGAGGCCTTATTTTCACTATTAGGAAGGCTGTAGAACGGTGGGAGGCCAGTAATTGTTCTAACAAACAGTTTTATTTCTTTATCGCCCTCCGTCGCCCGTTTTTCTCACTAGAAAGCCAATGTTGACCACCCTTGGACCACTTTTTCTAGCCCTAAACTACATATTTGTGTTGTACACACCTGGGAGGCCACCAATATCACATGGCCAGCCAGTAATTGTGTGTAACCCTTTTGAACCCCTCCTAAAAGTGGGCTTTTCTCTCTCCTAGTTCACTTTCTCCAGCTTTTGACCACATGGTTGTGTTGTGCACACATGGGAGGCCACCAATCTGAGGTGGCCGGCCACTAATACTGCTTGAACCTTTTGACCCTTGGTCGGCCGGCCATGGGGAGGGCCGGCCGGCCACCTGCAAATTTTCTACCAGGCCGGCCTTGCTCCCCTCCTCTGGTACATTACAAATCTGTATTTTGTTTCCCCCCAGATTGTGTATCCGGGGTGCTGCCTTTTTGGGGGGAAATTTGAAATTCATTTCCCCCCCTTTTCCCTCACTCCTCCTCTATAAAACCAGCAGCTCCAGCTGCATTTTAGAAGGTTAGAAAATCCCCTTGGAGCTTCGCATACATACATCCTCCATCTCTCTCTTTCAAAGCTTCAAAACCTTTTGTTCTTGGATCATTTCTACACCACCTCATAGCACCACTCCTCTTTACTCCATTCCAGCAGCTTGAGGGCCATTTCCAGAGGCTAGGAGCACCATTCCTTGGACCAAGAGTTGTTGAAGACATAGGCTACAAGGGTGAGTCCCATTTTCCCTCTTTTGTGCATTTTTTTGGACTATATCTTAGCTCCTTGTGCTTATATTTTTGGGCTCCGACCCTAACTGAAACTAGTCTTATTTTAACCTCATTTTCATGTTTTATTAAGGGTTCTTCCTGTTTGAGGCTTCATACTACCACTTGCTTCTTTACCTCTCTTGTATGCCTCTTTCTTGCATAGTATTTTAGGCCTATTTGTGAACTGTTTTGAGCTTGGTTATAAACTGTAAAGTGGCTTGTTTTGATCCCTTCTTCAACATTGTTGAAGGGCTCTTCACTTTTTGAGGCTTCCATCTGTCACTTGCCTCTTTATCCCTCTTTTGGCCTTATTTTTGCATGTTTTGTTAGCCCCTTGTGCTTGTATTTTTGGGCTCTGGTCCGAACTATAAATAGCCTTATTTTGACCCCCCTCTTCATGTTTGATCAAGGGACTTTTGCTGTTTGAAGCTCCCTTTTTGCTCTTTGTGTTTAAACCTCTTTTTTAGGCCTTATTTTGCATAGTATTTTAAGCTTGCATGTGCACTGTTTTGGGTTTGGTCGCTAACTGTAAAATACCATGTTTTTGGCCCCTCTTCAACTTTTTTGAAGGGCCCTCCTCTGTTTGAGGCCAGAAACCATCACTTGCTTCTTTGTCTCCCTTTTGGCCCATTTCTTGCATAATAGTTTAGCCATACTTGTGTTTGTTTTCGTGGCTTATTGTAAACTGTAAAGTGCTTCATTTTGAGCCCCTCTTCAACTTTGTTGAAGGGATCTTGGCCATTTAGGGCCAGAAGCTGCTACTTGCTTCATTATGTCTCTTACGGGGCCATTTTTGCATGCTAGCTTAGTCCTATTTGTGTTCACTGTTTGGTCTTGCTTAAAACTGTAAATATGCTTGTTTTGGGACTGTCTTGATTCTTTCTTCACACTTCATGTTCAAATAACGCATGCTTTGCATAGCCATAGGTCATTCCATGTACCTAATTTCATGTTTCGGGTCTCATTCCATGTATCGGGTGCCATGTTTCCATGTTTTGGGGCTGTTTTGCATCATATTTTGCTATTGAAATTTGCATGCTATTATGCCATATTCCATGGCTTGCCATGTCTTGTTGGAGTGGCATTTGGTGCCTTAGGGTCGGTCCTCGGTTTGTGTGCACGTGAGCACGCATTTCGAGTTGTCTCATTTTCATCTTATGGCCTCTTATGTGAGTGTGGCCGAGGTCCACTTGTGTTGGTGTAAGTCCATTATGCATTGTGTATGCCATTTCACTTCACAGCATTGTGTATGCTAGGTTGTATGTTAGCGCATTGTGTATGCCATGTTACCTCGTGCATCGTGTATGTCATTTCAT
Organism: Camellia japonica; assembly: GCA_030407325.1. Lineage (NCBI taxonomy): Eukaryota > Viridiplantae > Streptophyta > Magnoliopsida > Ericales > Theaceae > Camellia > Camellia japonica. The sequence continues at coordinate 41,978,900 of JAPPVO010000017.1, forward strand.
AGCATTGTGCATGTTAGGTTGTATCTTAGTTGCATCCATGCATATCATGCATATTGCATTGTGTTTGGGATAGGAGTTAGCCCGAGCACGGGAAACGAGGTACGTTTCGTACTCCGAGTGACGGAACGTGTCTTAATTCCCTAGTCACCGACACTCCGGATTGTCCATGATGGAGTTAGGTCTTAGTTGTATTTTCATGTGCATTCATTCCATATTGAGTTGTGCAATTCGACTCCTCGGCCATCATGCATCGAGATGCGTGATTGGTGGCACGAGGATCGAGGCATGCATACATGTGTAAAAATACTTTATCATGCCCCTCTGTTGCTCTCTGTTGCAGCAAATCAAGAATCAGCAGCCTTCTGAAGTTTGGCACGCATTCCAAGAGTAATTGCAAACAGAGGCTAATTGGGGCATCGCCATGGATTTCCGCGCAAAGGCAACCCAAGCATGCATCATTCATCATCCGGAGAAGAGTCGAGACAGTCCCTGGCTTGCATGCCAATTTAATGCTTTCCTAGTTAAATTGTTAATTAATTAGGGTTTTGTACATATTTGGACTGTATTATTTATTCGGACTATACTATTCATTTGGGACTGTATATTATTTATTCGGACCCTCCAAGCGAGGGCAATGTTGTAATAAGTGTGCGTGCGTGTGATGTATATCTTCCAACCCCACGTCTTTCTCCCTTTTATTTATCCGCTTACGATGGTTAGATTAGGGCACGTTTCAATTAGCATACAGTATGATAGCATGTTTGCATTCATTCATCTGTCTTGCATGCACCGAGCTCGGCGCATCATAACCTACTGCATCGCATTTCAATTACAAGTTGAATACATGTTAGCTGTTGCATCTCATATGCCATGTTTATAATAGTCGAGCCTGCTATAGTTACATTTTTTGCATGTGTTGCATTAAGCATTTCTGTATAATTAGGATCATGCATGGATTTCTAATTAGCTTCTGTTTTGGCTTGGAGTACTCGGTAAGTTTTTATGCTTTAGCATCCTTACATGCGTGTGAGTGACTGCCATGATAGCATTTTTGCCATGAGGCTAAATGCTTATGTGATATAAGTACCTGAATGCCTGTGGGTGAAGGTTGGGTTATTTGGATTGGAACAATTCGTTAAAATGTGTGTTTTAAGCCCACTAGATAGTGGCAAAATCATGTTTTCTAAGCCCACCCGAGGGTGGCAAATCCACATCTTAGCCTACTTGCGAGTAGCACCATCAAACCATTTTCAAATAAACAAACATGAAATGTTTTGTTCTAATTCAGGCGATCCAGTCTATACTTGTATGTTGTGCGCATCACATAGTAAATCTAGGCTAATAACCAGAATAAGAACGCACAATGTTTTCAAAACTAGATATCATGGTTAGTAGAGGCCGATCTTTGATCGGGCGAGCGTGGGTGCTCACGAAGTGACCTTCCCCAATCGTACCCAAGTTCCCGAGCCGAAGCAACTTTGGTGTTACGGACACGTCCCCTTAGGCAACGAGTCAGGGTTTCCTAAATTTCCCAAAAATAAAATATTTAGGTGGCGACTCTGTATCTGGCAAAGCAGTCCATGTTTGGCACTTCTTTCAAAAATCTGTTTTCTCAAAACGATTTGCCGAATTTGGACTCTTTGGTTCAGATTACGAACCGTGACAAAAATCGAGTCCGAACTGTAGCGAGGTCCCCCGCGGACTTGTTACAGGATGAAGTGTGTATTGGTGGAAAATATCGATGATTTTTTCCTTTTCTCACTTTCATGTCATAGTCACATTCTTATCACATGATTAAATTCTGTTAAACATTTAAGCAATTGAGTAACAAAAGGGGGACATTGACATTTGTATAGGGACCAAAGTGAGATTTGACCAAAAATATAAGGGGGGTGACTGTTATAATTTCATGTATAGGAACCAAAGTGGTATTTGACCAGAAGTGCAGGCAGTTGACTGTCATAATTTCATATGTAGGGACTAAAGTGATTTTTGGTGCAAAATGTAGGGTGCAAAGTGTAGTTTATCCTAATATGGTTGTTGAAAGTGTAACCATGTTCCCAAAACCATATTTAATATTGGTCAAATCTTGTTCCCACTTTGAGTATATGGTTGTCGTCATTTAATATGCGAAAGTGTAATTTATCCATTTAATATGGTCATTGAAAGAAACGAAATGAAATGACTTTCTCATTCATTTAGAAATTAATGTGATGATAGCACTCTGTACAGCTTAGAATGTTTTGGTTGTTGAAGGAATGAGTCATTCCACATTATCACCCGATAAAACATCTAATAAGAATTAAGTTGAAAGTAACAAATCTTATTATTTTAATCGATAAAAATCAATTTGAGACAGTAAATGTATTTACTTTTAGAGCTCTAAATAAGTTTTTCTAAAACCAAATCAAGTGGGTAGTTATGAAAATTATTAAATATTAGTTGCGACACTATCACAAATGAATATTCATTGTGCTTGGAGCATCCAATGCAACCGTTAAAAGAATTGTAAAACTTAAATTTTCACAAAAAATGCAAAATTGTGGTTCGTTAATGGCCGGTCAAATTTTGACAATGACTAAACTTTGTGCCAGTAAAATTTGAAAAATAACTAAATGAAAGTAGTGTGAAACTACAGTTCGTTAAAAGAACACCTTTGCATTTTGTCACTGCAAGAAATATAGCTTTTAACGGCGTTTGGAAAACGTCACTAAATTTGTCAAAAACGTCACTAAAGCTTTTAGTGACGTTTTATTGTAAACACTGATGATGCGACCGTAGCTATATATTTATGACATTTAAAAAACGTCGTGTTTGACTTTTTGGCGATGTTTCAAAAACGCTGTTTTATAGCTGGCATGACGTTATGTGGACACCTAAGTGGCGATTTTTTTTGCAAAATGCCATTAAATGTTATTTCTTCCTTTCAATTGGCAATTTTTTTTTTTCCAGATTAAGTTTATATTAGGTAAATTACACTTTGCACCAAATCTCACTTTGGCCTCTATATATGAAATCATGACAGTCAGCTCCTACGTTTCTAGTTAAATCATACTTTGGTCCCTACACATGAAACCGTGACAGTTAACTGTCTGCACTTTTACTCAAATCCCACTTTGGTCCCTACACAAGTGTCAATGTCCCTCTGCTGTTACTTCATTTTTAAATCTTTGACAAAATCCAGTCATGTGATAAAAATGTGACTACGAAATGAGAGTAAGGAAGGAAAATCATCCATGTTACCTACCAATACACTTTGTCCTAGCACATGAGAGTTATATAATACAATATATATATATATATATATATATGTTCGTATGGTAAAAAATTGGATGACAAAGGATGAAAGTAGAGCTTTTGAAATAAAATAAAATAAAAATGCGACAAAGAAATCAAAGAGAAATAAAGATGAATAGACAGAAGACAGTATTATCGTGAAAAATAGAGTTTCGTGATTCTAATTTATGCAAAATCCTAATTCATCTTCTTAATTGTTCACAATCTGCGTTTTGTTTTAGTCCAACACAGTCATATTTTGATGTAAATTTTGAGATAAAATGTGTTATTGGTGGAAAATGTAGATGATTTTCCTTTCTTACCCTCATGTCGTAGTCACATTATTATCATATGATTAGATTTTGTTAAAAATTTAAACAATTGAGTAACAGAAAGAGGGCGTTGACACTTGTGTAGGTCAAAGTGAGATTTTACCAAAAATACAGGGAGTTAACTGTCACAATTTCATGTGCAGAGGTCAAAATGGGATTTAACCAGAAGTGCAGAGAGTTGACTGTTATGATTTTATGTGTAGAAACCAAAGTGAGATTTTGTGCAAAATGCAAGGGTGCAAAGTGTAATTTATCCAGATTTAAAGTGTATGAATCAAATTATTCAATTTAAAACTATAGAGATCAAAGTAAAATTTAAGTCAAATTATAAGGGCTAAAAGTATAATTTAGCCTTAAATTTTTGAGCTTATATTTGTGCTATTCTCCTAAAAGTTATATTTGGATAAATTATTTCTTATATTTGAGCCTTTTTTATTATTATTATTTTTTGTAAGTTGTATTTGAATAAGCTGATGTAATTATTTCTTAAATCAGTTTTTTATCGATTGAGTTGTATTTCTATATATTTTTTCATATTTGTACACCTGTAACAGTAGTAAAATTAATAATTTATATTTATATTTATTATTATTATTATTATTATTTTATTTTTCATGAAAGAACTATAGAGGTGTGAGTTTAATGTGAAGTCTAGTCCTTTTCGCCCAACCACCACAATTTTGTTATTACCTTGATAAACCTAAGTTCTCCATAGACGTAGCTACAGGGAGTCGAAATTTGTTCACATAAGTAATAATGGTACATATTAATTCATTGGTTGAACTAATGAGATAGTCTTGTATCTATTTGGTTTGATTTTTTAAAAATTATTTTTAGATGAGTTTTCATTTATTTTTAATAAATTTTCATTATATTTTAATAATTCTTTTCACTTTTTAGATGTATCTAATCAAGATGCATCTAAAATTTAAATAAATTGGCTAAAATATTTATAAAAAAAAATACTAAAAATAATTGAAAATTTGAACAAAAACCTATATGCATTTTTGTTTGGATTTCATTTGTTTTTAGTAAATTTTTTTTCCATATTTTAGTTAAATGTATCTACAAAATAAATGAATTTAACTAAAATATGAAAAAAAAAAAATTAGTAAAAGAAAACAAAAAATCCATTCAAAAATAATTTTTGAGAATTGTAACGAAACAAAGACTTTGGAAGGCTCAGGAAGGAGAGTAGAGATTTTGCGATTTTTTCTTTTTCTTTTTGTGAATATATTTAAAATTGATCTTCTATCGTTTTTTATAACAAATTTTTTACTTTGGAGCCGAAAAAGTTTAGTTGATTGTAGTAATATATAACAATTTTAAAAATCAAATATAGATTCCACTATCAATTTCTACCAACATTAAAAGGGAAAATAACATAATATATATATATATATATATAAACACATTTTCTATGGACAGATTGTAAGAAACAAATTTATTTGGCCAAATTATACTGATAGTTTCTATATTTTTATCTTTGTCTTATTTTGGCCTCTATAGTTTTAATTGATTCGATTTTAACCCTTAATTTATTATTTTGTCTTAATTTGATGAATTGATTATAATTGTTTGCATTTTTTTATGTAAAATGTGCACATGAGTGTCATGTTGTTAAAGGCAACATTATAAATTTGATCAACTTAGTGAGTTAATCTCAACTTATTCAATGATTTTTTTTTTTTTATATAAAAAATCGTAACGATTTTATTTATTGGATTAAATTGACACAAAATCTAAAATTAAGGATTAAAATTAAGTTAACTGAAAATGTAGAGACCAAAATGACACAAGAGACAAAACGTAGGGATTATCAGTGTAATTTAACCAAACCAAATCTTATGTCCCATCAAATGGGGACGATTATATGAATCTTTCTTCTCCACTCGATTATATCAGAGGACATTTAGTTAGTCAAAATAAAGAGATTCATATATTTATTTACTACACTAGCCTACGTCAATCTAAGTCTGCCACTTCCCTTAACACTTCTATCTATCATCAATGTATCACATCTCCTCATTACTATCTCTGCTGGTTTCCGTTGCATATGATCAAATCATCTAAATCTATTCTCTCTTAACTTATCTTCTATTAGTGTTATTCCTACTCATTCATAAATAGACTCATTTCTAATTTTGTCTTTTTTAGTCTTGCCACACATTCACCTTAGCATCCTTATTTTAGCTACATTCATCTTATTTACATATTGTTTGTTAGTTGCCCAACATTCCATGCCATACAACATTGTTAGTCTAATAGTTGTTTTATAGAATTTTCTTTTTACTCAAGTGGGTATTGGTTTATCGCACAGTACCCTAGATGCATTCTTCTACTTAAGCCACACCGTGTTAATTCTATGGATCACATCTGCTCCAATCTCTTTAGCCGTTGTGATAATCAATCCTAGACAACAAAAATATTCACTCTTAGATAGTTCTTGCTTCTCAATCTTCAATTCTCCTCTGTTTCCTATGTTGCTTTTACTAAAATTACACTCCATATGCTCTGTCTTAGTTCTACTTATCCTAAATCCTTTAAATTCAAGTGCTTCTCTCCAAGTCTCCAACTTAGCGTTAACTCTTTTCTAGTCTCATCCACTAACATGATATCATCTGTAAAAAGCATACATCATGACACATCATCCTAAATATTTTTCGGTGACACTACTATAACAAAAGCAAAAAGACAAGGATTTAAGGTTGATCCTTAGTATCACCACACATTCATACATGTCCCTAATCACATCAATGTAGTCTTTTATCACCTTTTCTTGTTTAACACCCACCAGATTATATCCCGAGGCATTCTATCAATGCCCTAAAGGGCTACAAATTTCAAGACTTATGTCCGGTTACACAAAAATGGTTTTCAAACCCATACATGTAAAGCCCTTGGCTTGTTAAAAAAAATTACAACAAAAGAAGATAGCCTTGTGCTCTCAAATTACATTCCACGCCTTTAACTCAGCAGAATCACCACACCCTTTCTGCACAAAATCCCATAGGGTGAGCACAAAGCCAAGTAGGAAAATCTTAACAAAGTATATACATTCTATACAGTCTCCTAAGATAAATGCATATGTCATGTCATGCTAAAAACATATATCTCTATCTTTTGAAAAATCTTGTGCTCAATGCAATTTGAAAACACAACAATTCAATAACTTCCATGTAGTTCAAGGGGTGGTAAATATGACTCAAGTAATCCTTAGGTTGGTGTCTACAAGTAGGCATAAGAAACACTACCAATCGCCACTTTACCGGTTGCTAACCGGAAGGCATGTGGTACCTCCTCCGCGCATGTTTTCGGTCTTTCACCATGGACACTCAGACCAACTTAACCAGTACCAACTACACCCTCTATCCGGACTTACCAACGTATTTACCCCAAAACAATTCAAAATGTTCTTGTTTCACAAAACAATTCATTTCTCAAAGCAATAATTTTTCAATGTAAGATTCAAAATCAATTATAACAGTGATTAAATGGAATGGCAATACAAAATGTAACAATGTATTAATATAGTTCAATTTTCAATTCCACCACATAATCCTCTATTGTGATCAATTTCCACATCTCTTGTCAAAGTAACATCATACTACATTTTCCAAGAGATAATATAACAACATCATCATTTATGCATTCTTCACATATTAATCATCATTTTTAAAATTTGATCTTTCCAAGACAAACAACAATAAACTATTTCTCAAGCTTTACAAATCAACAATTCTCATTTTCTTATGAAATTCCTCATTTGATACAACTATAGAAGTTCCACCATCATTTATTCACATAACAATTTATCAAGCATAAATTTCACAATATCTTAACATTTTTCCAAAATCCCCAAATTGTAGGATTTCCATCAAAACTAGATTTTTGTTCTATTTTTGAAAAGATTTTTCCAAAACAACACCCACACTTTAGAGCATAGCCCATATTCTCAAAAGCTTTGGAAAAATAGAGAAAATCCACTTTTAGTACCATTTAGGGTTCATCAACCCAAAACCATGGTCCAAACATGTAAGAAATACTCCAAACAAGTATAGCCTTGCAAAAACATATATATAACTCTAAGAATATCCTTACATCAAGCTTAAGAGATGAAGGAGATGAAAACCCTAAAACTCAACGTTGAAGAAAACTTGATTCAATCAGTGCAAACTTAGCCCTCATCACCCTCTTTCATTTGGTGTAAAAAGCCCTATCAAATTCCTGAAGACTTTTGCTAAATCTCAGAGAGAAGTTTGGACTTGGGTGTGTTTGTAGAGAGAAGGAAAAGAAAAGACAAGTATAGAGAGAGAGAGAGAGAGAGAGAGAGAGAGAGAGAAGTGAAAAAGTGTCTCAAACACGTTTTTGACATCAATTTTGAGAAAAAGAGTTCAAAATTCGAGACAGACGCATCGAAATCTGCATGAGCGGTTCAAATTCTGCACGAGCAGAATTCCAAATCCGCACGAGCTGATTCTGATGCTCCAAGAACGGATTACTCTAGAGACAACCTAAAATTTTTCACAAAATCCGCTTGAGTGGAATCCAAAATCTGTACAAGCGACTTTTACCCAGAAAACCCAAAAACCCATGTGTGATTCCACTCAAGCGGTTGCCAAATCCACACAAGCGGTTTTGCCAACCGAAGCCAAAAATTGATTTCGCATCCCAAAACAAATTCCAACACCCAAAACTCAAAATGTTAACCTAGAAATGTTAAGAGAGGTTAAGCAAGAGCATAAAACAATTCTCAATGACCCAATACGATAAAAAAAAGCCAAAAGTAAAGCACACTATCTTACTACTCGATACTAATCAAGTCCAACACCCGGGACATCCAAGGTTACCGTGATCGATCACAGTTGAAGCAATCGATCGGTTAGTAGTCGCTTGATTTAAATTGTTTAGAAGAACCTTTCAATCGATCACTTTATCAATGGCAATCGATCACTTTGCCACTGTTACCTAAAACCTAATTCTACTTGTTTCGAAAGTCCCTTTTTTTTTTAAAAAAAAAAAAAAGAGCATTTTCTAAATCCAATTTTGGGTATCTCAACTATTAATCTTTCATAAAAAAAAAAAATATTTTATTCTTTTTAAAGAGTTGAGTTTCAAAACCCACAAAATACATTAAACACTTTACATTATGGCATTGTTTGTACAACACTCTTGCCCGGTTGGATAATCGAAGTCGTTCGTGAACGGATATTGAAGTTAATGCTTTATGGAATCTTGAAAGTCAAGAAGACTGACTGGGTCATGCTTTACTCTTGGAGTTACTACAAAATATTTTATTAGGTAAACCTAGGTGAAAGTTGTAAGTTCTACTCGGCCTTTGTGTTTGTATTCTTGAATATTAGTGAATTTTGTTGGGGGTTGGGATTGTGATTTTTCACCATTCTAGATTTTCATGTAAAATCATGTCTTCATGTGTTGATTGTTTATTTATTACTCTGTTTAATCAGCAAAATTGAACATAGAATTAATAATTGTTAATTAGATAGCCTATTCACCTCTCTTTATGCACATAATATTCGGACTCCGTAATTTCATACTTCCATTCCCAAAGCACAAGATCCATCTACAGAGGGTGAGTCAGGGCTTAAGATCAAGCCGAAAGGCATAGTCGATGGACATATTGGGATGGTGAGAAGACATATATTATACTTCCCCAGTGGAATTATAATCGGAGATACCATTATTTTTGGAGCCTCGAATAACACAGCCAAAATAACAATTTTTTAAGTTATTGTTGGGGTGTAAGAAACGAAATTGTGTATATTATTACTCCAAAACTTTGTATTTCCTAAATAATTTATATAATGGGTTGTGCATTATGATAATTTTCTTTCATTAAACTTATTAATCTCTCTTGCATAAAAAATTTGTTAACCGATGCTTTTAGGTCAAAATAAAATACTAATAAAAAAGCAAGCTCATGGTACATCTGAATGACCGAATGTATTTATTTATTTTTAAAATAAAATAAAAAATAGTTTAATAATGGAAAATTTTTTAAGGTCTATGATATTAAGATTTTATTGGATAAAGGACATATAATATTTTCATAGCAGTTGGGGTCCCTCAATATTTTCACAGAGAAAATTTGATATAGAGAAATTTCGCCCTGACATTGAGAAATTTCAATTTTTAAAGAGAAATTTCATTTTTCATAGAGAAATTTTTCTGATTTCACAGAGAAATTTCATCGAGGTACCTTTTCTAATAAAAAAAATATATATATTGGACCTCTCATACTAACCAAAGTTGGAGAGGAATGTTTCACTAATTTTTCTTTTTAACAATTCCTTCTCCAAAAAAGAATTATATCAAAATAATGAAATTTTTTTAATCAAATTTTAATTTTTTTTTTAGAAAACAAATTATTAATAATTAACAAATGTTTAGCTTCAGATAAATGGTGTTTTTTTTATGGAGAAATTAAACATCGGTGGAATTTTTATAAAGCATTTACACATTAATAAAATAAATCTATAAATTTAATTATTCATATTTATAAAATTTATCATTGATTTTAAAAAAAAAAGTTTAAAGATACTTTGAATTGTGATTCCCCACCTTCAAAGAATGGGAAGAGGATTGATGTTTAGTAAAAATAAATAAATAAAATTATGTAAAAAAGCACGAGATTTAATATATTATAAATTCAACAATAAATTATCTAATAAAATATATTAGAGTGCAAAATAAATTTCAAAAGAGATGAAGAAAAACTCCATACAGAAAAAATATGAGTTTCCACATAATCCAATAAAATAAAGTAAATGTCCACGCCGAAAAGAGAGGTTTAGTAATTTATTCAATCATTGAGTTGGGGCATTTATTGAAATTATATATGATAATACAGGTAATGAAGTTATTGTTGGAAAATAATGGGTTTTTGACTATTTTAATTAGAGATTAAAGTGGGATCTCATCGTTGATTGAGGTGGGTCTGAGTGATTTTATATTTTTTTAAATGAGAAGATTGCAATATAAAAATAATGAACCGAAACTATTGAGTTGTGATAGAGAATTGTCTCATAAAGTAGGCATCAATAAAGTTGGGTTTAGATTTGGACTTAATCTTGGTTTGGACTGGGCCTAGACTTATACTTGTGCATATGCTGGGTTTGGTCTTAGATTTGGACTTGTATCTAGTCTTGAGCATTGGGCTGAGCTGTGCTGGCCTTAGTTTGTGCATGTGTTTAAGATTGTGCTGGGATCTAGTTGTGACCCGACACCCGTATCCATTTTGCAAACATCTAGTTTAATTCTCAAAACTTATACATTATATACACATTATGATTTATATAATGGTTTTGGAGTTTTGAACCTTTGTAACTCTATCCCTAATGGCTAGAGTTAATGACATTTGATGACCCCATTGATGTTAGCCTTTATGGCTAAGGCTCTCCCCTACTAGTATAAATAGAGGCCTTTCTCCTCCAACTTAGTAGGTTGTTTGAAAGAGGTTTTATGATGGAAAATGAGATGGTATTTTGAGATAAAAAGTTTGAGATGATTTTTTACACTAAATAAAATTTTTTCTATCTTCTTTTGTTAGCCTCTTCTTTGGTTTTTGTTAGAAAGAGTGCATCCATTGTCAAGTTCGCCGAAGCTAGTCAGAAGGTACTTCTGCATTAGTTGGTTTCGACTGTCGTATCTTGGTAGACAGACGCCGACGTACCTCCAACATCCATCGGGAGACGGTGAATCTGTTTTAAGGAAACTGTGGTATCACATAGGTTTCGGTTTGTATCTTTATCTTTTGTTCTTCAAAGTTTTAAATTTAAATAATTTCTCGTATATTAGTTTATATGTCCATTTGAATCCATCTTGTAATATGTTCCATGATGTAATCTAGTTCATTCTTATGTGGGTTTTTTTTTTCTTTTTCTATAGTGTATTGTATATTTCATTCTTTAACAATAATAATAATAATAATTTTTTTGTCATTTCTATTTAATTCATTTTATATATTTTTCTTGTATTTTTAGGAAAAAATACCAACAATCTTAAAACAGATTCATTATAAATAGTTTTGGTAAAACAATTTAGTTTTTGTTATTTGATTGTTAGTGTTTAAGTTGGTGGGAGTTTATAAAAATAAAAATTTTATTATGTAAGATATATTTTATTTGATTTGTTTGATTGTTTTCTTTTGTAGTTAACTTTCTTTATAGGTTTACCTAAGCAAGAAAGGATTATATATAATATGAATAAATAAAATAAATTGGAATTAGTAAATTGGACTGCTAATTTTTTATTTGAACATGATTACCTTTGCACGGAATAAAGAATAATATTAGACTTTTGGAATTTTAGTGAATTTAATTGTTCACTTTATAGTTCAGTTTGATTGCGGGTTTATTCCATTTGTTGTTTTTGAAAGTTTGGTAACAATTTCGATTTAATTTGATTAATTAAATTCTGAAAAAAACAAAGAGTTTTTTTTTTTTTTTTTTTTTTTTTTGAGAATTTCAAGATATTCGGCTAGTCGAGAGGTTTCCAACGGTATAAAAATCTCCAAACAGGTTTGTTTTGGGAGAAAATTTAGCAAAACAGTTTTGATTTTTTAACATAATATTTATGTTGCATTGTAAGGTGGATGGGTTCTAGGAGAGTATTAGTGCATGATGGAATATTTTGCATTATAATATCTTTACTTTGTATTCATTCTATTAATTAATTGTTGTATTGGTTGTGAGTTTTTCCATGTCTTGATGTGTATAATCAAGTGAAGTACTCCAAACATTATTATGTATTGTTGGAGTTTAACTCTATTGTTTATAAAATTATTTGCTCATAGTTAGATGATTGGAATGCAAATGTTATGACCATAATAGTCTTATATATGTAGTTATTTCATAGCAATGAAACTCATGACATTCTTGTAACTGCAATGCATGTATAGCCTCTGAATTACACATTGTGAGTTATAACTGAAATTTTGTATCCAAGTATGTATATGAACAGTGAGCATGGAGATATAATGGCAATGAGAATAGAGATTTGTAATGTGTTCTATACAAAAATAAACATTACAAGTGGAGAAGTGTGTTCTTGGCTAAACAGACAATTCCAGATGCAACCATGGACTCCGCTTTGCAGATTTAGACAATTTGTAATTGTAACAGTTGTAGTTGTATTTCCATTTCCGTGGTTTTAATTTCTAATTTGTAGTAGTTTCACCATCGTGAAAGGAAAGAGGGAAAGAAAGAAATAATAAACCTTCGGGTTTAGAGAAAGTCTTTGGGATTAATTTTATTATTCCCAAAGTGTTTTGGTTTTCAATAATGGAAACCAAAGTTTAGCCTTGGCTAAAGAGTATTTCTGACTTATTCAGAAATGGAAACTAAGATGGATTTGGTTTCAAATCTTTATGATTAGAGGAAGTCTTTGGGTTTAATCTTTTTATTCCCGAAGTAGTAGGAAACCAAGTTTTGAGAAAATCTTTGATTATAATTTAATTATTTCCAAAGTGTTTTGTTTTAGGGAAAGACACCAAATTTTAACATTAGCTAAAATATTTCTAATTTTTATTCAGAAATAATGGGCTTAGTTTCGAGAGTACTGATTAACTTTTATGAGTAGTGTAATTCTGATAGCAATTTTTAATTGCTTATTAGTTTTGTAAACTTGGTTTGTTTTAACCTAATTTATCCCCTGAAAAACTTAATTCTAAATTTGTTTCTTATGAACTAAGAGTCAACATGCTCTTGAAAGTTTTGTCTAAAGTTAACTGGGTCTTAAGTGGGACCGGTGTGACCCCTCCAATCTTCCTGAAAACTTTCCTGACCATGTTCGATTATAGAGTAAGTAGTGAGATCAATTTTGAATTAAATTTTAGGCTTTGGGATTTTGTATTATTAAGTTTAGTTTCTGGAAAAACAGAATAGTGAAATTCTGTTGTGATTTTTCAAAAATGGCTTCAAGAGGTGACAACAAAAAATGTTGTTTGTCCTAACAACCTTAAACCTTGCAAGGTTCTTAAAGGAAGCTCTAGAGAGATCAAATGTGATTAAAGGAAATCATAAGATTGCATGATGATATCTCTGAATTTATCAAAGACAATTAGTATATTATCCTTGTGTCAATTATAGCACGTATGATTGTTATGTGACTTTGCTTAAGAGAAAAGATGAGACAACCCGTTAGGGTGGGTGAATGTATTTTTTGAATTGGTGGCTCCTAGTGAGTTCAAGATCACTGATCACAGAGATAGAAAACTAGTGGTTCCTAGGAGGTGTTAGACCGCTAGTTACACAGTTATGAGATTATGGTTCCTAGTAGTAAATAGATTACTTATAATATGTTAAGACATGATGATTCCTAGCAGTAAAAGAGTCTGCTGATCATATGTCAAGACATGATGATTCCTAGTAATGAAAGAGTCTATTGATCCTATGTCAAGACATTATGATTCTTAGTAGTGGAATGACTACTGATCACATGTTAAGATATTGTGATTCCTAGTAGTGAAAAATCTACTGACCACATGTTGAGAAATTAGTGATTCCTAATGATAAGACTACTGGCCATGTTATGAAGTTCCGAATAGTAGACTATTAAACATTGGATTTGTGTTTCCTAATAGTAAGGCTATTGACTTCAAAGTGACTTGTTGGACCAAACTTATTTGGTGCCTTGAATTCAAGAAAGACCTAATTCGGTTAATGACGGTCTGAGAATATGTTTTTTGTGATATGATTTTGAGAGTTTCATAATCATGGTGACACAAAGAATTGTTTAAAGACCCTACATGAATTTTTGGAGTGGCCCACCTTCGTATAAATTCTACAAATGTGGGAGTGTCATGCAAAAGGTGGCAAATGTGGGGGTGCCATGTAGAATATGACAATACCTAAACCCAAGCGGGTAGGATAGGCCTAAAATCCGTTGACTTTGTATTCAACGGTTATGCACAATATAGTAGTGCATATCATTTTTTTTTGTGGACAAATCTGATATTCGGATTTACACAAGAATATTATCATGAAATTGAGAAAATGGTTTTCATGAGAAAAAAGATGAGCCTAGAAGATGTTAACATGCTAGGACTTTAAAGTTCTTCTATCTAAATCTTCTTACCTATATAATGGCTAGTGAGGCTAAAAGCTTCTTTGAAGCTGTGATTTCTCTAGAAAGAAGTTATTAATTTAGCTTTATCTTGCATAGGTAGTAAGCCTTGGGATGCAAGTGAATGAAAGCCGATGAGATAGGCTTGTCATCAAAGGATACCGACAAAGAGAAGGCTTGGATTACTTTGATAACGTGATCACCAGTTATGGTGAGTGTAATCGCAATTTTGCGAAGTCTGGAGATATATCAAGATGGATGTTCAAATAGCTTTCCAATACGAAGATTTAGATGAATAAATCTTTATGGAACAACCCGAAGGGTTTGTCAGTTCCAGGGCGAGGAAAGACTGTAAGCTTGAGAATCATTTTATGATTTGAAATAAGCACCGAAACAATGGCATGAGAAATTTAACTACACTATGTTGTCAAGTGGTTATTGACAAATGTGTTTATGTCAAAGACACTGACAATAGTATATGTTACTTTGTGTCTGTGTGTAGGTAACATGCTCATTGTTGGTAGTTATGAGAAGATGTTCAATACTACCAAGTGAATGTTGAACTCTAAGTTTGACATGAGCCTTGCAGATGTCTATCTGAATATTAAGATTTCCTGACCATCTGCTGATACTGTACTTTCTCAGTCTCATTATTTTGATAAGAGTCTTGAGAAGTATAAGTCAGATACTAGTGTGTTAAAGATTTCGGTAGACTTTAGTCTTCGTTTGACAAAGAATAATGGAATATTCTTGGGTCATTGGAAGTTTGAAGTATCTAATGAGTTGTACAAGGTCGAGAATAGCCTACTCAGTTAGCAGGCTAAGTAGATACACGAGTAATCCTAATGCATATATTTAGAAGGCGTTTGTGCAGGTAACGCACTTGCAATGGAGCCAAGATTACAAGTTACATCACACTTGATATCCAGTTGTACTAGAAGGGTACAAAGGTGCCTATTGGATACCTGATACAAAGATTACGAATCCAATAGTGGATATGTTTTCTTTAATTGGAGCTGCAACCTTGTCTTGGAGATCTTCCAAGCAAATGTATATCACGAGATCAATGATAGAATCGGAATTCAGTGCTTTAGATAAAGCTACTAAAGTAACTAAATGGTTTTGTCATTTTCTTGGGGATATTCCATGTTAATCAAAACTTGTGCTAGCAATTTTGTATACTTTGCTACAACCAAACATAGATGGAAGGTCTAGACATTTTCATCGAAAACATAGTTCCATACGGCAACTACTTTTGTGTGTTGTCACTATAGACAATGTACAGTTTAAGGACAATATTACGGATCCGTTAACCTAAGGGTTAAATCGAGAGTTAGTAAGAAGTCGTCAAGAGGAATAGGGTTAAGGCCTTTAGCGAATGTTACCAAAATAGAAAACCCAACCTAGTTGACTGGAGATTCCAAGATCCAGGTTCAAAGGGACAATCTAATTACGAGTAACAGATGAGTCACTGTGAAGGTAAATCCTCTTGCCCATTCCTTTATACTATAACCTGTGGGGTGGGAGATTAAGATGATGCTTTTAATGACCTAAGTGTTGTGAATAGTCAACCGTGGTATAGAGAGATACCTTATGTTGGTCACCTATGTAAGTGCGAAGTGGGGCCGCTTCATTAAGAATTGACAAGGCCAAATTCTTTAAAAACACTCACTAAACCAAGCTAGTGTTCTAAGGCCAAATCAGACATAATAGTGAGAACAAGAATAATGGTTGGAGTAACTCTTGTGTGAGGTATATTGTCTCGATTTACAAAAACAGCAGAACAATTAAAGACATCACGTTCATTGGTCAACCAGTAAATTTGATAGGCTTTCACTATGAAAGGTTCAAGGCCAACAGTTACCTTTTCTGATGCAGGATTATTCGGTGTGCTCTCTCTCTCTCAGAGTCTTTGTTGTTAAGCGTCGTCCGTTTTTCTTTATTTGGCCAATTTTATTCATGTGGGGGATTGTTGGAAAATAATGGGTTTTTGGCTACTTTAATTAGAAATTAAAGTGGAATCCAACTGCTGGTTGATGTGGGTCTGAGTGGTTTCATATTCTCTTAAATGAGAAGATTGCAATACAAAAATAATGAGCCGAAATCATTGAGTTGTGAATGAGAATTGTCTCATAAAGTGGGCTTCAACAAAGTTGGTTTTAGATTTGGACTTTGTCTTGGTTTGGACTAGGCCTAGATTTGTACTTGTGCATGTGCTGGGTTTGGTCTTAGATTTGGACTTAGACCTAGTTTTGAGGATTAAGCTGAGCTGTGCTGGGCTTAGTTTATGCATGTGTTTAAGATTATGCTTGGATCGGGTTGTGACCCAACACCCGTATCCATTTTACAACCCATCTAGTTTAATTCTCAAAACTTATACATTATATACACATTATAATTTATATAATGGTTTTGGAGTTTTGAACCTTTCTAACTTTAGCTCTAATGGCTAGAGTTGATGACATTTGATGACCCCATTGATGTAAGCTTTCATGGCTAAGGCTCTCCCCTACTAGTATAAATAGAGGCTTTTCTCCTCCAACTTAGCAGGTTGTTTTATAGAGGTTTTATGATGGAAAATGAGATGGTGCTTTGAGATAAAAAGTTTGAGATGATTTTTCACACCAAAGAAAATTTTTCCTATCTTATTTTCTTAGCCTCTTCTTTGGTTCTTGTTAGAGAGAGTCCATCCATTGTCAAGTTTGCCGAAGTGTAGCGATCCCAGTTTTGACCCGTCTCTTGTGGTGTTCCGGGCTCGGGTTGGTATGGTTTTGAACGGTGTTACGTATCTTAGTTTCCTTTATATTCTCCTTATTTTTGGTTATCGAGTTGCAGTGGTGTGTTTGGAACAAGTAATGTCTCTAAACCTTTAGATGTGAATCCAACTCGAATTCTACCTTGCAGAGTTGTATTAGAAGTTAATTCTTTCATGCTTTGCCATTTTACTGAGTATGCCGGGGATCGAGCTGCCGGGGATCGAGCTGCCATTTTACTGAGTATGCTGGGGATCGAGCTGCCTGGTCAGCTCGTGGGGGTCCAGGGGGCAGTGCCCCATGGCGGGTCTGAGGGCAGTGCCCTGGCGGGGTCAACGGGCAGCGCCCTCTAAACAAAAATGCAAAATGCATTCGAAGTTGCTTGAGCCGCGCGTGCGAAAAACAGGGGAGGGATTGTTTGGCTACTACAATAAATGCAGGTGCGGGAGTGCAAGTGCTAGAGAAGAGCCGCACGTGCTGTGGTAGGTGAGTCCGAAATTTGTCTTTTCTTCTGTTTAGGCTGAGTGTATCTCACTCTTGTTAGGTCTCTCTCTCTCTAAAAATCCTTTCCTCTCCCTTCTCTCTACATTTCTCTATGCCAAATTAGATCAAAACCTTGATTTCTCAAGATCCATTAGAGTTCTGCCATAGTTTCTTCATCAAAGTTGGTAAACTTCTCGAGGGCTTCGTCGTGTGCGGTGAAGATCGAGTTTCGACACCTTTGATTTTGGGGGTTTCATCTCATTTCTTCTTCAAAACTTGAGGTAGGGATTTTCTTAGAGTTATATATATATATATATATATATATTTGCAAGATCTATATGATTTTCGAAATCATCTTTCGATAGCTTCGAAAACTGATTGTTGATTCAAGAAGTGAGCGATTTTGAAAGTGGGTTTGTCTCTTGTTCTTTTAAAATGATCTTATGGGTTTTAATCTTCGTTGATTGAAGAAAAGATGATTTTTGAGAGTTTTCTTTCAAAGGATTTGGGTTGTATAGTTTTGGTGAGAAAACCTAGAATTTGGGGATTTCTTTTAAAAGAGACTGAAAAATCCATGGATGATATTGTTATATTTATTTTGTATGCCAAAATAAATGAATGTTTGGAAAATTTCTTGTTTTTAGCTATATAAATGATGCGTTTCATGGAATATGGAAATTGTTATTCAGAATATTACTATAGTCTAGAAATGACTAATTGTTAAGGATACTTGAGAAGAGGTAATCGTACTATTCCTTGGATGATAAATTGGGATAAAAGTATTTATATTTATCTTGTGAAATTGCATTGAAATGAGAAATGGAAAATTTGACCACAATGGTAATATTATGTGGAAGAATTGGAAATGGAAGAATTGTTACATTGTATTGATTGTTGTTGCATTGACATATCAATTCATTTGATTATATTAAACTTTGAAAGTCGATTTGAAAACTTACATTGAGAAAGGAATGTTGAGAAAACAAGTTTTCATGGAATGATTTTGGAGTTAATACGTTGGTAAGTCTTGATAGGTGGTGTAGATGAAATTGAATAAGTTGGCCTGAGGGTCGAGGTGAAAGATTGAAAACCCGCGCGGATAGGTGTCGAGCCTTCCGGTTAATACCGGTAAAAATGACAATTTGGTAGTACTAGTATAGTCTACTTGCAGACACCGACCTAGGGATTACCAGAGTCGTATTTACTGCCCTTGAAATAAATTATTAAGTTTTGAACTATTGAAATTGCATAACATCATTGAACACGATAGTTTTTAAAAGATGAAGATGTGAATTACTATAATGACCCAAAAAAAATTTTTAGCAAGCCTTCTTTGAAACGCTACGTGAGAATGATGAGTAGATATTATTTACTTGCAAGGCAATTGGAAAATTTTTAGAGGGAGGAATAAAATAGGACCCACCACTTACACTTTAGCTGATGCTTTAACAATTGCTCAACGTCATGATGTTGAGTTAGTGGCACCAAAAAGCCAAGCTCAATTTTTTTTTTGGGCAACATAAAAGAAAATGTCATTTTCACACATGTACTCCACCCAATACATTTACCTTTAATTGATTAATTTCTTACCCCCATTTTTATTTTTCCTTAGGTCTTGAGAACATTATTCTTTGTAGAGAAAGGAGTGAACTGCCTGTGAAGCCAACCTAGGGGTTCCCATCTGTGCTCTGGAAAGCTTCCAGTTTGGCGGTGAACATGTATACGCTGTATGCGTACAGTTTGGAATTCATTTCTACATACTCTTGGCAGTGGCTCCTGAATTTCATTTTCAATCGTCATGAAGCCCTCTTCCATCAATTGTTACAGATCTTCAAGTCAGGGAAAAGCCTTTTGCTTTCTCTTACCCCCCTCTGAAATCTTCTTCAATTCCCAGATTGGTTAGGTACCAATCAGCGGGGTTGGCTCCTCTCAGGCATCATCATCATCATCATCATCATCATCATCATCATCATCATCTTCACCCTCAGCGGTGCCGTGGAGACCTGGGCTCGCTTGATTACTCCTCTGACTCTCTAGTTATGTGGCATTATCAGTGACTCTAAGATATGGGTATTATGGGAATTGTCAAATGGTGCTTGGACCGAGCTCTTCTCAGTTGTTTGAGGCAAGTTCAGTCTTTGTAAAGCAAGTAGAGACTGCTACGGTGTGGGTTTACTAAACCAAAAGTTACGTCCAGACAATGGAAGCTTGGTTCTTGTAAAAAAGAGTCAATTCGGACCCATGCCGGAGTAGAGAGCCGAGTTTGTGGAGCCGGAGGAGATTTGGTTGATCAGGACCACTCATATCTCTCTCGAATCAGCGCTGGATGTTGAGCGCGTGGTGCGTGTTATGAAGCCAGACAATGTTGTTGTGGAACTTTGCAGAAGCAGATTTCATCTTCAGAGCTGGGATTATGTACATGTCCAATGATGGTGAAGTTAGCCAGCAAATGAGGTCAAACATGTTCTCTTTGAGTGGCACTGGATTTTTTGGTGCCATGGGTCGTAGCTTAAACTTGCGGGGTCAAACCGCTTTGGCATTACGTCTACTGTTGGTAGCTTTCTCATAAAAACTCTCTTCAGACATGAACAAACCATTTAGGGATGAGTTTCGTGCTGCTCAAAAAGCATCAGAAGAAGTTGGAGCTCAAGTTGTTTTGGGAGATCGTCCAATTGAAATAACTCTTGAAAAAGCTTGGAATTCTCTTAAATGGAATAAGAAACTGAGCCTAGTGTTCTCTGTGTTTGTGGGATAACATCATCAGTTGATTTGCCTAGGAACAACTTGAAGGAATCAAGCACAGATGATAGCACCTTTCAACTCTATGAGCAACTAAGTTTTTCATATCCATCACTCCTACAACCCCTTTTACACGAGCGTAACACGGTTCTGCTGGGGTCGTAAATTGAAGTGCTTTGGATCAAAACGTAGAGGGCGAAAAATGCGTCATTTGGCTTCAAGAAAATTTAATTTCTGTTGCCGAAAAATTTGAAAGCTTCTTGGCTAAAGGGTAGGAATTTTTCCTACACTTCTTTATGCACTTTTACTTGGTTATATGGAGTTTAGAGTTGCATATAAATTAATTAGAATTTTTGAAAAATTTGTGATTTATTTACTTAAAAGGGGAATTTTGAGAAAAATAAAGAGTTGATGCCCAAATTGCAAAAGTGTAAACTTGGAATATGTTTGTAAGGTTATGAAAGTGTTATGTTTTAAATTTGAACAAAAACGGACTTCGATTCAATCGGTTTTGAAATTTTTACCGTTTTGCGACCAAAAGAGCATTTTAAAAGAAAATAAAGGAATTACGTTTAATTTTTGGGGCTTTCGATCAAAATAGGATGTCATAATTGAATAATGCTTGGAGAATGAGTTTGGAAAGAAAATGATGTTTTCTTGGGTATTAACAGTATTATTTTGCTTAATGTATCTGTTGGAATAAAACCAACACGGTTAGAAATGGACATTGAGAGGTTACCAGACGTGATTGTGATATGAAAACTAGTGTAGTTGTTCATATTTGATGAGATGTGGAATAGATTGTATTTATCGGAATTTTTTTGAAATTTAATTGCTTAAATATCTGTTTAGAAATATTTGTTTTAGGTTATCGGTGAAGGATAGCCATGATTGCTGTAGAAATGCATGAGACTTAGATAAATTGAACCACATTCCTTATTTATTGCATTGGACATTGCATTACATTCATTTCATTAGAAATGTATTTGTTTTTTAGAAATGTTTGGAAATGTATCTATTTGCGAAAAGATGAATACTTGGTGAATCTGGATAGGGGGTGTGGAACCGTGCGGTTAGGTGTCGAGCCTTCCAGTTTACTGGTAAAAATGACAGTGGTAGTGCATTTAGGCCTACTTGCGGACACTCACCTAGAGATTCACAAGGCCCGTATTCATGTAACATATATGGTTTAAAAATGAAAATGGTTTTATATTGGTTGTGCGTCTCAGTATTGCATGCTTTTATAAAAAGAGAGATAAACTATTTTATCATGAGCATGGCATGAGCATATTCCTCTTTAGTCTTGTCATTGTTCATATGTTGTATAGTATATCTCTACTGGGCTGTGACTCACCCTATAAGGAAAATCGTTTCAGGTACAGGTGTTTTGCCTCCGCCAAGGCATTAACTTGGGAGGACTCGGAGCTGAGGCTTCATTTTTGTTTTATTGTTATTTGTTGAATGTAAGCCTAGGGTTGTATTTGTGTTGAGTTGAAACTCCATTTTGTGTAACCAAGAATGTTCTTGGATAAATTTGCAAGCCTATAGGGCACTTATTATCTGTTTGGCTTTCGTTTCATACTTGTTGTAAAATGTATGATTGGGATTAGAACTGGGGCTTTGAGATGTGAACAACATGTATTTGGCATTTCGGATTTAATGGAAATGGGTGTATGGATTAGTTAGCTATATATATGTGTTTGCCTATCAGGTGGGTTTTGTTACATAAATAGATATATCATGCCCAATTTTCGGGGCGTTACAACTTGGTATCAGAGCGTACCGGGTTCGAATACTTTGGGTACGTGGGGAGTGGTTAGTACCACAGTGGGTTTATCTCGCTTGATAGAGATATTTGTATGATGAGGTGCTATGTGATAACATGCTTATGTGATTATATGGGTATAGCGTTTGATTTCTGAGATGTTGATTGGGTCTGTGAGTTTCTGGAAGTCCAGTCAGAAGAGCACTTGATTAATGCTATTTCTGATTAGAACTCTAGCAATGTCATGGGACAATCATTATCTAGAAAAAAAAATATGCATGCGCTTATGTGACTATGTGCTTTATGTGTAATGAATTAACTGTTGTCCATTGCCTTAGGACGTGAGTGAGTTAGCTTCGGCACAATTGTGACTGTGCCAATCTCGAGTGTTACCTTTATTAGGATGTTCGGACGTGGAAGGAGGAGTGGTAGGCATGGTAAGCCCATGAGGCACGAGATGCCAATACGAGATGAGATTCCGGCGTAGGAGGAGAGAAACAGGTGGATCAGAGACCTACTGGGCATGTGTATGCTGTTACCACGCCAGAGTTAGTGCCAGCACCTTCGGTTGTGAGAAGTACCTTCTTGCTCTGTAATTCTATTGCCGATGTATTGATTTACACGGTTTTTCTTTCATTAATACCAGTCAATGTATATAAGTGCGTTTGGATTGTTTTGCTTCATTTTTCTTTCGTTAAGACATGATTTTGATTTAGGTTAGTATGGAATCAATGTCCAGTTCAGAGTTCAAAATTTAATCATTCTCAAATTTAGTCAAACAAAATTGTTTTCAAGCTCAAAGTGTTATGCCAGTTACGCCATTGATGTGGAAAAAAAAAAAACTAATTTTATTGAAGTCAGGGGATGATATCCTCAATTGTAGAGGCAACATAAAAAAAAATTAAAAAAAAAGTAGAGGGATCTTGTTTTTTATAACGGCCACGCGCCGATTTCACTTATTCGACTCTCCTGCCGAGCTCTTCATTTTTTTGTCGTCTTGGGTGACCCTTGAAGGCCCTGTCTCAGTGCCTACAGGACCGCCGAGGGAGTTGACTCCCTGTTGGCTGTCAAAGGCGAAGTACGAAGGTGCTCCGAATCGGGTCATAACGGTGGTCTTCCGTTTCAACTCCTTATTCTCCTCCTTCAATGCGCAAATCTCTGCTTGCGCATCTTTGTACATGCGCTGGAGTAGAGAAAATTAGGCATTTAACTGTTGTACTTCACTGGTCCTATTTTGCAGCCGGTGAGATAATTTGGTAACCGCAGTCACTGTCTCCATGCAAGATCTCAGTGTAAAATAGTTGGCCTCAATGTCAGATTGAGCAGCCATGATTTTCTCAACTGACATCATGGGAAAGTTAAAAAGAGTAGAAGCAGAGGCACTTTGTTCAGGAAGGTTAAGAAGGGTAGGAGCAAAGACACTCAGTCCAGGAAGGTTAGGAAGAGTAGGAGCAGGGGCACTCGGTTCAAGAGAGTTTGGATCATTGAGGTCCGGAAAGAGAGTGAGGGGACGAGATGAGGCCATGTGTAGTGAGAAGTGTAAAAAGAAAGAAATGAGTCACAGAGAAATAACAGAGAACAAACTGAGTTTTGGGACAGCTTTTCTCCTCCGCTTAGTCTTGATGTTTTGTCTCTCTCAAGGGGAATGAGGAAGAAGAAGGAGAAGAGAGTGATTAAGTAGACGAAAGAAAGTGATGAAGAAGAAGAAGACAGAAGAGAAGAAGACAAAGAGAGAGAGAGAGAGAGAGAGCCGAGGCGAGCTTACAAATCGAGGAGGTCTGCCTTTGTCGGCTAACTGACGCAAAAGCAAGGCCGCGTGTCAGACGCAGTTTTCGAAGGAAGAGAGAGAAGAGGGAAAGTTATATACATATATGTATCTATATTGTATATTTACGCATTATATATATTTATTCGACTATTTTTGTCACAAGAGTGACTTGGGTTCAGTGGTTTGGCTTAGTGGTTGAGGGACCAAGGGACGAAGCTTGAGGTCAGGGGTTCGAAACCCCGTATCCCTACATTCGTGTTTTATTTCCTTTTGTGTGTTTTGCTTACGCGCGATGACGTCAACTTACGGAATATTTCGTCGTAGTAATGGCATATGCTCGCTGACGTCCATAGACAGAATATTCCTTGTCAGTAACAGCATATTCTCCAAATGTGTCTGTGTATCTTTTGTTCGTATTTGTCCCTTGGTGAAAATGTTGTGAAAACACCACGGGGTTGAGGAGGCGACTTGGGAACGTGAGGCTGAAGTCCATGAGAAGTATCCGGACCTTTTTATCGATGTTTGAGAGTTGTGATAGAAATGTTATTTTGATATTAGGATGTACATTGAATTTCCTTTGGAGAGATTTTATTATAATTTGAGGTTAATCTATCTATTAACTATTTGGGAATTTTAAAACTGTTTCAGTGTTAATATTTATATGTGTCTTATTGTGATTGGTTTTGTATACTTCTCGAGTGAGAGGTAGACTATTCTGTTAACTGGCCTAAAGAGCAGTATTAATACTTGTCAATAAACGTGTTAGTATAGTAAGAGTTGTTTAATTTGGGTTTGATCTCGTGGGTTATCATAATATTAGTGTGATGTAGAATAGTGTTGGTAAGGTATTGTTTGTTTTGTGATGGTTGACGGTCACTATTTGAGTTGGTGGTAAGTGCTTTTGAAAAGTTATTATTTCGTTTTGTTAAGGTCACGAAGTAGTGATAGTTATTTTGGCTTTGGAATGCATTGTGCATTAGGCGATGGAGATAGTTCGTTGAAGTTGGGTTATCGCCAATAAGGTATGGCGTCTTGGTATTCTGGGGAGTCGTTTTGTTATACTTAAGAGATTAGATCCTATTTTGTTGCATAAATAGATATATCATGCCCAATTTTCAGGGCGTTACAATTACTTTAAAAAATGGCATAGCATGGCATGTACATTTTATCTTTTGAGACTTGTATAAAATGTATATACTTTGTTAAGGATTTTCCTACTGGGCTTCATGCTCACCCTACGGGATTTTTGTGTAGGAAAGGATGTGGTGATTCCACCTAACTAAAGGTGAGAAAATGTGTGTGTTGAGAGTACAAAACTCTCATTCTGTTGTGACTTTGTCTGTAAGCCAAGGGCTGTATTTGTGTGGGTTTGAATAACCATTTTGTGTAACCAGGCTTAATCTTTGGAAACTTGTAAACCCTTGAGGGTATTTATTATTTTGTTTTTTATTTACTGTTCTATATGTTTAGATTCATGTAATGCAAGTATTGAGAAGTTATTTCGGTTTTTCTCTAAGGAGCCGTGATTGTTGTATTATTATTATGTTAGAAATTTGGGGCGTCACACGAAGCTAGTTAGAAGGTGCTTCTGCATAAGCTGGTTCCGACCGTCGTATCCTAGGAGACAGACGCCAGCGTACCTCCAGCATCAATTGGGAGGCGGTGAATCTGTTTGAATGAAACTGTGGTATCACATAGGTTTCGGTTTGTATTTTTATCTTTTGTTCTTCAAAGTTTTAAATTTAAGTAATTTCTCGTATATTATTTTACATGTCCATTTGAATCCATCTTGTAATATGCTCCGTGGTGTAATCTAATTCATTCTTGTGTGTGTGTGTGTGTGTTTTTTTCCCTATAGTTTATTGTATATTTCATTCTTTAACAATAATAATAATAATTGTTTTGTCATTTCTATTTAATTCATTTTATATATTTTTCTTATATTTTTATGGAAAAATACCAACAATTATACATCAATACTAAAACATAAAAGAAAATATTACATATAATCTTTTTTCTTTTTTTTTTTTATCTTTTTACTTGAAGACACAAGTGAGTGAGTTTCATATACATATATGATTGTGGACCTTATTATTTTCTGTTTAATGGTGAAAAATGAGATAAAAAATAAAATTATGTATAATATTGCTCAAATATAAAATCTCAATCAAGAACTATTGTAAAAATGCATATATTTATTTGTTGTTTTTGATGAACAGTAACACTTTTTTGAAATATTTTTTCAAAATATTTAATATTATTATTTTAAAAATATCACCTCACTTCATATCATCATTATTATGATTGAATTGTATATCCTTTCATTTGGAGCAGGATTCCTCACGTCCAAAATTTGAATCGAAGAGCGTTGTTTAGGCTTGTAGGGTTTATTACGGATTCCGTTCCAATGACCTGAACTATTTATTTTGTCGGATATTTCGTCTATTTTATTTACAAAAAAAAATTTAAATCAATTCAATAATCGTAATCTATTCAATTTATAATGTTTGTCACTAAAAAAATAGATGGTTTATCTTTAAAAACACGATTGTTGTCCTTTTTTTGTGATAAATATGATATATTAAATAAGTTATGATTATTTGATCAACTTAATTTTTTTACGGATGAAATACACGAAATGCCTGATAAAGTAAACAGTTCGGATCATTGAAACAAAACCCATGGTGGACTCAACGAGTCCAAACAACGCCCTCCAATCCAGGTTTTGGACTAGAGGATCCTCCTACTTTTTGTTTTTAACACATAGGCCATAGAGTGTTCAAATTAGCCTGTGAACCGAAGAACTGAACCAACCCTACCTCTTTGGATTGGGTTGGTTTGATTTTTTAGTGCATTGGTTTGGTTTTGGATCTTTAAATTATCAAACCGATAGGATTTGGTTGGTTATTAGTTTAGGCCTTGCCTAAACCAAACCAACCCGAAACTGAACCTATATATATTTTAAAATTTTATTAATATTGACATGTCTTCACCTAATTAGACTATCACAATGGACTTGATTGCACCTAATAATTTCCGCATACAAAAATTATTAGGGGAATGAATAAAAAACTAGAAGCTTGAGTTGGATTTTGTAATTCATTTAATTTGTATCGGTTGTATTGACAGATTCAATTTGTATTGATTATGTTTAAGTTTGAATTGAATTGAATTTAGGGTAATGTTAGGGATATCAAATTTTCTACCAAATGAATGACCAAATGTCTCACATGGGTGTAGAGACATTTGGTCATTCATTTGGTAGAAATTTGGGACCTATAGTATTTTCCTTGAATTTATATTGGTTTGCATTAAACAATATTTTATTTTTTTGTTTGTATTATATTTAAATGTTAAAGACTTGTTTATTTTAATTATTTATTATTAATTGATTCACTTAAATTTATATATAGTGAAACCGTGGTTCTAATGTGAATCAACCCAAGCTACATTGGATTGGGTTGGGTTGGTTCTAGTGTATGATTGATTTAATTTTGATTTTATAAATTAAAAACTAATTATGATTGGATTGATTTTAAATTTAATGTCAAATCGAGCCAAACCGACCTATCAACCCCCTAATTGACAATGCACATAAAATTAAGACTTTCTGTTGGACCATTTTAAGGTGAGAGGACCAGATAAACATGTGGTTTTAGTGTGAAAGTCTAGTCCTTTCGGTCAACAACCTTAATCTTGTCACAACCTAATAACTTGGCTAAAATTTATACAACGACTTATATAGAAAAGATCTTCATGGGATTTATTTTTTTATTTTATCTACTAGTCAAAAAAAAAAAAAAACAAAAACAAAAAAGTACTAGAGATGTGTTCCACGTTTGTGATAGGTAGATATGATAAAATTATGGATTAATTACACTTAATATTTTTATTCATCAAAATCTCAATTTGATTTTTTCACTTTCATTTACAACAGTCAACTCCTATACTTTAAGTTAAACTGTAATGTCACATCTTTGTCCATTTGCCGTTAACATGATTGACAAAAAAATTTATTTGAAGCATATATATGATATTTTTCTCGTCTCAATTAGTACACTTTCACTTTTACTAAAATTTCACATTAATCTTTACACTTTCATCAAAATATTACTTTAATCCATTCACTTTTAATTTCAATTAATCTTATTAACAGTAGATGGACATAAGTTGTAAGAACTCTGGTCAAAAAACTACTCTAGTTAACTATGTAAGAAATGTTTTTCCACTTTATAGTGATAGTAATCCCAATATATAATGTATGTTGTGGATATATTATGAATAATATGATCTAAATATTAAGAATTGTGCTTTTGTTAATTAACGAAACAAAAAAGTTTTATTAGCGAAAAAGAAATGCAATTGAAGTTCAACATATTGCGTTATGAAACATGTGTTATGAAACACAAAAATAAAATTATTTACAAAAATAACATACTTTTTAAATTATTTAGCAAATTAACTCACTTTTGAAATTGCGTCTTCAAAATGCAATTTTATCGCAAAATCGCATATTCAAAATGCACTTTCATGTTAATATGGCCACCTAAGGGGACTAATGTGGCCATGTTGAAATCGCATTTTAAAAACGCAAGTTTACCCTAAAGTTGCATTTTCAAAACGCAATTTTAACCTTGACATAAAATTGTATTTTCAAAATGCAATTTTAACATGGCCTACGCATTTTTGAAAATGATATTTCAATATGAAATCTCATTTTGAAGATGTGATTTCAATATAAGGCAGGTTATTGCAATTTAAAAATGAGATTTCAATTAAATAATATTTTAAGTGCATTTTCAAGAAATCATAATTTAGGAAACACGATTTTTTGGAATCACAATTTCAAAATAGTAAATAAAAATGTTTAGTTTAATTTTCAAAATAAGTTTTTATTTTTTATTTTTGAAAACATAGGACAAAAATAACACAAAAAATATTTTTTGATTTTTTTAAAATTATTTTAACTCCTAAAAAGATTTTAAAAAAACCATGTGAAAACAATAATTTTTTTTTTTTTTGTTACTAAATTAATTTCTAATTGTTTGAAAAAATTTTAGAAATCAGATTCTCAAAACAAAACCAAACAGAGTTGGTATGCGATTTCATGTTAGAAATAGTTATGATAGCAAAAATTTACTTAGTACATAACTTTGATTTCTTTGAAAAACATACGATTTTATTACATAATTTAGATTCATACAATTTCATTAAGATTTCATTAAATAGTTAAGATAATAAACTTTTTTTTATTTTTTATTTTTTTTGTAATGAAATCAAAATCGTATGAATTTGGATTATGTAGTAATAAAAGTTTGAAAAACTTTTTTTTGTTTTACTCTTTAGTTTGGTTGTTCTCTCTTCAACCTCTTGTATTGGCCTTGGCTTGCATATGATTGGACTTATTTATAGGTGCCAACATAGTTGGGATGTATTCTTGAGTTATGATATAATTCAGTCAAGTCCCTTCTTTCTTTCTCATTATTTATAAAACTTTTTCTTTACTGATTAAAAAAAAAAAAAAAAACTATTTTTCAACATAGAATTGCGTTTTGAAATTACAATTTCATTGTTTCGCGTATCCAAATTGTGATTCCGTCCAATCACATTTCCTCAATTAGGATTTCTTGAAAACTGATTTAACTGAAATCTTACTTTCAAATGTGATATACCCGATCTTATTTTTTCATTGTCAAAATGACATACCCTATCTTACATTGAAATCATGGCTCAAAATGAGTATTGAAATATTATTTTCGAATTAATGTTGAAATTGTATTTTGAAAATGCAATTTCATGACAATGTTGAAGTTGCGTTTTGAGAATGCAATTTCAAGATAAACTTGCATTTCAAAATATAATTTTAATATGGCCATGTTGGCAATTTCATGTGGCCATGTCATTATGATGTCACTGTGAAAGTGTATTTTGAAAATGCGATTTTGTTACAAGGGAGAGACCTCTCTCTAGTTTGAGAGTGCTGTTGGGCCTCCGTGTGTCTATCATAGAGCCAACATCGATGATCCGAACCATTCATAAGTAGGGCTTGTCGTATACTTCATCCCTTTAAAAATCACATTGATTGGATATTAATAGTCACTTGATTAAATAATGTTTGGATATTATTTTTAAAATCATATTTATTGTTGACACAAATATGATCTAATCGAGTGGCTATTAATATCCGATCAACTCAATTTTTTGTAAGGATGAAATATTCGACGAGCTGTACGTGTCAAACGATTTGAATCATCAATGTGGACTCTGAGATGGGCCCATGAAGGCCCAACAGTACCTTCCAATCCAATATATATGAACTAGAGAGAAACCTCGCTTGTCATAAAATTGCATTTTGAAAAAGTGCTTTTAAAAGTAAGTTAGTTTTCTAAATAATTTGAAAAGTGTGTTATTTCTATAAATAGTTTAATTTCTTACAATATTCTTAAAAAAAAACCTCTGCCTATAACTAATTTGAACAAGTAAAATTTCACATGTCTAAGAAAATTTTCATGCAAGTGTAGCATCGCTCCTTGGTCGGCCCTCAAGACCTCCATGCATTAGTACTAATCGAACATTATTATGGTCTTTTTCGCAATTTAAGATTATTTATTAAATGATAATAGTATTAGGCCCCGTTTGTTTTTAGAGGTAGAATTGAGGGGATTGATAGTGAATGAATTTGTAAAATTGTGTTTATTTTGATGATAGTTATTAGTGTGGGAATTGTTAAATTATTTTTCTATAAAATAATAAAATAAATAAAATTATGATTTTTACTTAACAAAAAATATAAAAACATTAAACATTAATGTTTAAAAAAATGCCCAACAAGTAAAAAATAAAAAAAATACAGTTGACTGGTTGATCGGCCAGACTTCCGTGCAGACGTCGGGTAACACCCAATGCGAATGGATTATTTTGTTAATACCATCCCCCAATCCGGACGGCTAATACCCCTCACCAAAGCCTATCATAGTCCCTTCAGACTACGAATCCGAAGCTCCAAAACTAAAACAAACGGAAGCTATCTTCACTCTTCATCTATCACAGTTCGAAGTGGACTGTGATAGCGGAAAACAAACGGGGCCTTAGATCTAAGAAGAAATATCTAATTAGTGAAATTTTAAAAAAAAAAACTTAAAATTAATGAAGAACTTTATAAATATTAATAATTATAATTACAAATTTTTTCATGTATATATTTTCTAGTCCACCACGGTGTGATTACCTCCCTCCAATATTTTAGTCTAGAGGTCTCCATGCATGAGTACGTATGTGACAAGGTATTTAAGATGAGAGAGAGTTTGAGAAGAAAAACTTGAGAGATGAGGCATTTTTTTATACATGAACTTGTGATGTTGACGAGCTTGAATTCTGGAGCCATAGGTTATTTTTAGAATCTTTCTACGACTAAAATCTTTTGTCGATAGATATTATATTTTAGAAAATTACTATTCATGATGAGTTTTGAAAAATTAGTATTAAACAGTGAAAAAATTAATGATTTTAATTAATACTATTTAAAAAATTTATCACTTTTTTTGAATTTTTTTTTTTTTCTGACACCCCACGGGTGTATAATTCCCCCTTATAATTTATAACAAAGTTATGAAATTCAACATTGAACTCTATATTTAAATTTTGTATTGATTACACTTCTAATTTTTACACTTTGATTCAAATTTTATTTTGATCATTATAGTTTGAAATTAAGCAATTTGATTTATACACTTTAAATTTAATTTTAATTTGGTCATTCCATTAATTTTTTCTTATGTATACATTTTAGGAGACCAATAAGTTTTTCAAAATCATTAATTTTAACCTCCGACTTGAACGAAAGGACTAAACTGAAACTAGATTTAAAGTGTATGAATTAAATTGTTCAATTTGAAACTATAGAGATCAAAGTGAAATTTGAGTCAAACTATAAGGATTGAAAGTGCGATTTAGCCTTAAATTTTTGAACTTATATTTGTGCTGTTCTCCTAAAAGTTATATTTGGATAAATTATTTCTTATATTTGATCTATTATTATTATTATATTTATTATTATTATTATTATATTATTATTATTATTATTATTTTAAATTGTATTTGGATAAGCTGATATAATTATTTCTTATATCAGTTTCACATCGATTGAGTTGCATTTCTATATAATTTTTCATATTTGTACATCTGCAATGCAAGTAAAATTAATAATTTTTATTTATATTTATTGTTATTATTATTTTATTTTTCATGAAAGAACTATAGAAGTGTGAGTTTAATGTGAAGTCTAGTCCTTTTCGCTCAACCACTACACTTTTGTTATTACCTTGATAAACCTAAGTCTTCCTCCCTAGACGTAGCTACAGGGAGTCGAAATTTGCTCACATAAGTAATAATAGTAGGCATTAATTTATTGATTGAACTAATGAGATAGTTGGAAAAACCGTATCTCTTTGGTTTGATTTTTTAAAAACTGTTTTTAGTGAGTTTTCGTTTATTTTTAATAAATTTTCATTATATGTCAATAATTCTTTATATTTTTTAGATGTATCTAATTAAGATGCATAGTAAATTGGCTAAAATATTAAAAAACAAATAACTAAAAATAAACAAAAATTCGAACAAAAATCTTTGTGTACTTTTGTTTGGGTTTCATATGTTTTTGGTGAAATTTTTTTTATATTTTAGTTAAAAAATTTTATTTTTCAGATATGTTTTTACAAAATAAACAAATTTGACTAAAATATGAACAAAATTTAATAAAATCAAACAAAAATTCGTTTAAAAATAATTTCTGTGAATTGTAACCAAACAAAGACTTTGGGAGGCTCCGGAAGGAGTAGAGTTATTAGATTTTATTTTATTTTTGTAAATATTTTGAAAATTGATCTTCTATAGTTTCTTATAACAAATTTTTTACTTTGGAGCTGAAAAAGTTTAGTTGATTGTAGTAATATATAGACAATTTTAAAAATCAAATATAGATTACACTATCAATTTCTACCAACATTAAAAGGGAAAACTGATAGAAAACTTTGCTGAACATAAACTAAAAACTATTAAGGACCCAATTCCATACATGAAAATTATATGAATTTCTAATATACAAAATAAGTGAATACATACATTGATCCATGATAGTATGAAATCTTCTTTTAAGAAAGAGAAACCTTGAATGGAAGATCTTGATCTTTAAGTTCTTTACTTGTCTAAGATCTTTAAACCACTTCTCTCTCTCTCTCTCTAGGTGATGGGAGCCTTCTTGTGATGACAACTTAAGTTTTTGATGGAGAGTGTGGTTTAGGACCTTACACTATTTATACTAGTATTCTTCCCATCAAAGAATCCATTCATTCAATGAAATTCGTTAAATAGATTAATGTATCTTATACATTCATGATACATAATACATCTTCTATATTAATGAATTCATTAGATAGATTAATGTATCTTACATATTCATAATAGATACATAATGCATCTCTAAGATTCATTCATAATGAATCTATCACATTCAATGTGCATCTCTAAGATTCATTCATAATGAATCCATCACATTCAATGTGCATTATCATTAGTTTTCTATACATTGTATATATAGGTGCATTCATCAATAATTAGTCACCATCTAATTGATGTACATGTATCTTACTTAATGAGATGAATCTAGTATAATTATGCATAAGCCACATTAAGCCATATTTAGGAAAAATTCTTACAATCTCCCACTTGGCTTGCATGATTATATTACGTCACTAGATTATCATAATATGGCCAACGTTCTCCCACTAGAAGATTGCACCATCACCAATAGATTCTGTTCAATAAAATTATTAGCACCAAATCATTGTAGTCAGTGATTTACACATGATCAAGACTGTACAATGGTTATAGTGTTAATATTTTCCATCAACATGAATAAGTGAATCTTAAATCACAGAGATGACATTAGCAACATAATGGTGATTAATGCTAATTCATCTATAATGGTCCCGTTGTTTACATCTTCTTCTAAATTGTGCACAAGTATGAAGAATGAAAACAACAAACATAATCATTACTAACAGAAGATGATTATAACATAACATTTATCACGAACATAATACACTCATTTCAAGTCTAAACATGACAAACTTTCGACTAAGCCCACGCGCGCAACATGTTTTTGAAAGAGCTTAGGTGTGAGACCTTTAATTAAAGGATCTGCTAACATGAGTGTAGTATCAATATGAGAGATGGAAACAGTCTGATTCAGAACCCTTTCTTTAACAACTAGAAACTTGATATCAATATGCTTTGATCCTCCTGAAGTTTTGTTATTATTGGAGAACCGCACAACAGCATCATTATCACAGTAAATCTGTAAGGGCTTCAAAATTGAATCGACAAGTTGTAATCCAGATATAACATTCTTTAGCCATACTGCATGACATGTGGCTTCATAACATGCTATGAACTCTGCCTCCATAGTGGAAGAAGTTGTCAGAGTCTGCTTATGACTCTTCCATGAAATGGGTCCATTAGCAAGCATAAAAATATACCCAGAAGTGGACTTTCGAGTGTCTTTACATCCAGCATAATCAGCATCTGAATAACCAACCACTTCAAGGCTGTCTATTATTTGATAAGTGAGCATGTAATCCTTAGTGCCTTGTAAATATCGCAACACTTTCTTAACTACTTTCCAATGATCAAGTCCGGGATTGCTTTGGTATCGACCAAGCATACCAACTATAAATGCTATGTCAGGACGTGTACAAACTTGAGCATACATAATGCTCCCAACTGCAGAGGCATAAGGAATTTCTTTCATTTGTTCCCTTTCTAAATTATTTTTAGGACACTGAAATTCACTAAATTTATCACCCTTAACGATAAGGGCAACACTACTTGAACAGTTATGCATGTTGAACCTTTTAAGAACCTTTTCAATATAGACTCTTTAGGACAATCCTAAAATACCACGAGACCTATCTCGGTGAATTTCTATCCCAATGACAAAAGAGGCTTCACCAAGATCTTTCATTTCAAAATTTCTCGTAAGGAATTTCTTTGTTTCATGTATCATTTCCAAATTATTGCTAGCAAGCAATGTATCATCAACATACAAAACTTTAATGTAGATATTGCTCCCACTAATTTTAAGGTAGACACATTGATCAACCACATTATCCTTAAAATCAAATTTGGTAAGAACTTCATGAAATTTAAGATACCATTGTCGAGATGCCTGCTTTAGACCATATATGGACTTCTTAAGCCTACAAACCATATTTTCCTTGCTTTCATCCTGAAAACCTTCAGGTTGGTCCATGTAGACCACTTCATGCAAGTCACCATTCAAAAAAGCTGTTTTAACGTCCATTTGATGTAACTCTAAATCATAATGAGCTACTAAGGCCATGACTATTCTCAAGGAATCTTTATTAGAAACAGGAGAGTAAATTTCCTTATAGTTTATCCCTTCTTTTTGAGTGTATCCTTTAACAACTAATCTAGCCTTGTATCTTTCGACATTGCCTTAGGATCACGCTTGGTTTTAAAAACCCATTTGCATCCAACAGTTTTGGCTCCCTTAGGCAATTCTATAAGATCCCAGATATTGTTGTCTTTCATGGATTTTAACTCATCTTTCATGGCATTTAACCATTGAGTTGCATTTCTATTTTTTATGGCTTGGGCATTAGAAACAGGATCGTTCTCCAAGCCTATATCACGCTCACTTAGGTAAACCTCATAGTCATCTGATATAGCTGGTTTCTTTTCTCTTTGTGATCTGCGTAAAGGTTGTTCTGCAACTGGGACAACTTCTTTTCCAATGTAAGAAATCTCTTGTGTACCAATAGGTTCGGGTACAACATTTTCTTGGATAATCGTGGAAGGCGTAAAATCACGATTTTCCTCCAAAGAAATATTTTTGAGATTCATACTCCCACTAATGTTTTCATCCTCTAAGAACACGGCATTTCTAGTTTCAACAATTCTTATGCTATGAGTGGGACAATAGAATCTAAAACCCTTTGATCTCTCAGGATATCCAATGAAATAACAACTTATAGTTCTAGGGTCTAATTTCTTTATTTGTAGGTTGAAAATTTTTGCTTCAGCAGGACAACCCCATATATGTAAATAATTCAAATTAGGTTTCCTACCAACCTACAACTCATAAGGAGTTACAGGCACAGCCTTACTAGGAACCCTATTAAGAACATGTGCAGCAGTTTTTAAAGCTTTACCCCACAAGTAATCTGGCAAAGAAGAGTTACTCATCATGCTTATCATCATGTCCAAAAGAGTACGGTTTCGTCGCTCAGTTACACCATTTTGCTCAGGTATACCAGGCATTGTGTAGTTAGCAACAATACCATTCTTGGCCAAAAATAAAGCAAAAGCATTTGGATTTTGACCCGACGCAGTGAATCTACCATAATATTCACCACCTCTATCAGATCTTACACTTTTAATCTATCTGCCAAGTTGATTTTCAACTTCAGCTTTATAGAGTTTGAACATATCCAGTGCTTCTGATTTTTCACGAATAAGATACACATAAGTATATCTAGAAAAGTCATCAATAAAAGTAATAAAATATTTATGTCCAGAAATAGTTGGAACAGTAAATACACAACATATATCAGTATGAATTGTGTTTAATAAATCAGTAGTCCTAGTAGCACTATTTTTCTTTGTCTTTGTGTATTTTCCTTTAATGCAATTCACACAAGTACTAAAATCAGAAAAATCAAGTGAACTTAAAATTCCGTCTTTAATAAGACGTTCCATCATTTCTCTTGATATATGGCCCAAGTGCTTATGCCACAACATGGATGAATTTTCATTCACTCGCTTTCTCTTTTTGTTTACCAAGTTGTTTACATTAAAGGATAAAAGAGATTGTGCATAAGTGGAATCTAAATTCAATGAATAAAGATTACCATATAAAGTACCAAAACCAATCATATGAGAATTGTGGAATAAAGAGACTTTATTATTTCCAAACTTAAATTCATAACCACAGGAATCAAGTTGTGAAACAGAAATTAGGTTTCTAGTAAAAACAGGAACATAAACTGTGTTTACTAAATCTAAAATGAAACTAGAGTCTAAAATTAGACAGAGGGTGCCAATAGCCTCAGCGTCCACTTCTATTCCATTCCCAACCGTAATGGTTCGTTCTCCTTGATTTAGTTTTCAACTTATAAGGTATCCCTGCATGGAATTTGTTATGTGAATACTTGCACCAGTGTCAATCCACCAAAAATTTGGTGGAACATCTACCAAAAGGGATTCATAAGACATAAAGCATTGAGTGTTACCTTGCTTGTCCAACCAACTTTTAAAACCTGGACAGTCCTTTCTTATGTGACATTTCTTTCGACAGAAATGGCATCGAATCTTATTTTCTTCATTAGCCTTGTGAGTTTCATCATCTGCATTCTTCTTCTTCTTACTTTTGCCTTTCTTGAAAATCTTTTTGGTTGGACTCAAGGTGGTAAGGTGAGCCATATCAGGTTTTTCAGCTTTAAGCCTCTCTTCTTCTTGAACACACATGGCAATTAACTCGCTCATCTTCCACTTATCTTTCTACGTATTATAATTGATCTTAAAATGACCAAATTGCGCAGGAAGAGAAGTCATAATGAAATGAACAAGAAAACCTTCAGAAATTTCCATGTCCATTCCCTTAAATTAAGAGGCCATGTCATTCATCTTTAAGATATGTTCACGAACACCACTTAAACCATCATATTTCATTGTCATCATTTTAATCATGAGAGTACTAGTAAGGGATTTGAAAGTTCCAATGAATTGTTCTTCAATAGATTTCATATAGCTCACTGCACTTTTAGAAACAGGAATTGCTCCTTGAATTACAGGTGTAATTGTGTCTTTCATAATCATTAGACTTAAGCGATTAGAGCGCTCCCATTTTCATATAAAGCCATGTGTGTCTTAGAACTTGTATCATTAGGCTTTGTAGGAGCTGGCTCTCTTAATGCATAGTCTAAATCCATAATTTCCAAAACAATTCCAATTTGTTCCTTCCATTTCTTAAAATTAGTTCCACTCAAAGCTTCAATATTAGACAAGTAACTATTAATGGCAGTAGGATTCAATGTTGCAAACACATAATATCCATTACATAATATAATCAAGAAAACTACTTTTCACATCTCATAAAAATAACACCACAAGTTAAATATATCTAACTATAAAACATAATTAGTTAGATACGAAATCAAGTTATCCTTCCGTTGGGCCAAATAACAATATATTTTAACAATTCATAAAAGTAAATGAGATGACTAATAAAAATAAACAACATAAAATAAAATAAAATAATCATTAAGACCGTAACGAGTTTATCACCGTTCAGCAGAAAAACTCAATGTCTCTTATTTTATTTCATTAACTAAAGTACGTGAGAAATTTATCACCGTTGGGTAAAAAAACTTATTGCTATATTTATTATACTAATCATCTCGGTTGTTCAAACATACATAGTGTTGAACCTCCGTTGGGCTGATCAACAATATTTCAACTCATAAGGTGTGTAACAAAACATTATAAGTGCATAAAACATTATCTTAATTACCACTTGTTCAATAATTTTTAATTTTTATTTTAATATCAATAGAATAAAAGATTGGCCAAAAATAAAAATAAAATTGGACAAGTGTAAATCAAGGTTTTGCACTTGTTACACCAAACATCATCATAAAATGAAATTCATACTTATACGTTTCATGCATCAGAATTGAGAACCATAGCTCTGATACCAATTGATAGAAAAACTTTGCGAAACATAAACTAAAAACCATTAAGGATTCAATTCCATATATGAAAACTATGTAAATTTCTAATATACAAAATAAGTGAATACATACCTTGATCCATGATAGTATGAAATCCTCTTTTAAGAAAGAGAAACCTTGAATGGAAGATCTTGATCTTTAAGTTTTTTACTTGTCTAAGATCTTCAAACCACTTCTCTCTCTCTCTAGGCGATGGGAGCCTTCTTGTGGTGATAACTTAAGTTTTTGATGGAGAGTGTGGTTTGGGACCTTACATTATTTATACTAGTATTCTTCCCATCAAAGAATTCATTCATTCAATGAATTTCATTAAATAGATTAATGTATCTTATACATTCATGATACATAATACATCTTCTATATTAATGAATTCATTAGATAGATTAATGTATCTTACATATTCATAATAGATACATAATGCATCTCTAAGATTTATTCATAATGAATCCATCACATTCAATGTGCATTAGCATTAGTCTTCTATACATTGTATATATAGGTGCATTCATCAATAATTAGTCACCATCTAATTGATGTACATGTATTTTACTTAATGAGATGAATCTAGTATAATTATGCATAAGCCACATTAAGTCATATTTAGGAAAAATTCTTACAAAAACAACATAAAAAAATATATAAAAGTAAACACATTTTCTATGCACACATTGTAAGAAATAAATTTATTTGGGTAAATTATACCAATAGTTTCTATATTTTTATGTTTTTATTATTTTGGCCACTATAATTTTAATTGACTCGATTTTAATCCTTAATTTATTATTTTTGTCTCAATTTGGTTCAATTGATTATAATTGTTAGAATTTATTTATGTAAAATGTGCACATGGTATAATGTTCTTAAGGCAATATTATAAACTTGATCAACTTAGTGAGTTAATCTCAGCTAACTCAGTGATTATTTTTTTGTCAAAAACCATAACGATTTTATTCATTGGATTAAATTGACACAAAATCTAAAATTAAGGATTGAAATTGAGCTAATTAAAAATGTAGGGTCTAAAATGACACAAGAAACAAAACGTAGGGACTATCCATGTAATTTACCCAATTTATTTTATTATATTTTGTTGAAAATGTTAAACCTTATACTTTGGGTGCCATGTCTACATTAGTTTGAGCAAAATTTCATTTTGACTTCCGTGATTTCAATTTAATTAATTTAAATCCCACACTTCTAATTACATTCCAATGAGGTGCCTCTGTCAATTGCCCGTTAGTATTTTGGACGAAGAAGGATACGTCCAACTCAAGTGAAATTTTAGAACTTCCCACTCAAGAAAGAAAATTGAATAAATTACTGGTGGTTCCTATAGTATTTTATAAATGATGAATTATTATTTTGTCTCCCAAATTATTAATTCAAAATCAATTCAACCCCCTCTTTTTTT
The DNA here is from genome assembly GCA_030407325.1 of Camellia japonica. Taxonomy (NCBI): domain Eukaryota; kingdom Viridiplantae; phylum Streptophyta; class Magnoliopsida; order Ericales; family Theaceae; genus Camellia; species Camellia japonica. Next base: position 42,019,322 of record JAPPVO010000017.1, read on the forward strand.
TTTCTCTTTTCTTTTTTATATATAATATCAATTTTACACTTAAACTATTTGATTTTGGATCAATTTAATTCTCATCGTTCGCTGCCCAAGTTGCTTATGTGGAATTGAAAATTCGTTTGAAATTTCATATTATCCCAAACTATGTCTAAAATATCAATTAGACTCCCAAAATTCATTTTATTCAGGGGTCTAATTGATATTTTGAGTATAGTTTGGGGAATAAAATGAAATTTGAAATAAATTTTGGGTGCCACATGTACAACTTATGTTTGATTATAGACGGCAATTGACGGTGGAGTAAAATTGGTACAAAATCGAATAGTTTAGGTATAAAGTTGATATTATTAAAATAACAGAAGTTTAATTGATTTTTGAGTGATAGTTTAAGGGGTACAAAGATATTTTCTCTTTATAAATTACGTTTTGGTCTCTCTAATTTCGCACGTGTTGTTTTTTTGTCCAACATGTTAACGGCAACAGATGGAGAGACAACTTTGAAATGAATTGGCAATTGTAAGGTTTATGTTGATAAAATTGAAGTTACGAGGACCAATTAATTTTTTTCTTAAATTATTAGTACTAATTATTCTCTTTTAGCAACATCTGAAAAAAGTCCATTTATTGACTTATTTGGATTATTTTATTTTTATATTTTTTTACACGTCTTTTTATAATAAGTAAAAAAATAACTTATAAATTATACATAAAACAATCCTTAGATTACCATTTTTTTAAACCTAGAATGAGTGAATTCATATAATTTAAATATATTTAATAATTAATACTATAATATAAATGATTTTTGTTTTTGTTTTTGTTTTGCCATTTTATTTTTTTGTTTTTGTTGTTGTTGTTGTTGTTGTTGTGTTGTTAAAGCAATGGAGGGGTGATCGCCACTTTTTGTCCCTTTTTAAGTCAACTCTTGATCAAAATCCCCGCTGTCTCTTCTTAAGGATTGTAAAAATTTCTTCTCAGAAGTTCAAGTACTCTGTAAAAGTATTAGATGTTATCATTCACCACTCAATTTTCATACATAGTCAATGAAATAGTAAATATAAAAATTTCAAGATCACAAATATCTTTGCATAGACACAATTCAGATTAGATTAAATTTGTATTTAAACATCACATCCTCACTAAAGCAAAAGAATAAATAATATATAATTAAAAAAATTTTGTCAAAGGAAAGTCAATTCTGATTAGTGCCCCGAAAAAAAAGGGCACTAATGTCCCGAATTTCCTAACAAGGCAAAAAAAAAAAAAAAAAAAAACAAATTTACCAGTTTTAGAAATTAGAGACATTAGTGCCTAATTTTTTAGTGCCACAAAACATTATTCGTCAATTACAAAAGAACAATGATTGAGACCCACAAAAATTCTACCACACCACCATCACATCATTTTATGTGAGAGAGAAAAAAATAATAAATAAATAAAAAATATATAGACCAATCATACGCATTTAAAATTCACAGTATCCCGAAATTAGGGTCCCAAACTTTTTCCTTGCAAAAACCTAACGAAAAAATAAAAAACTGTTGGACATGTCAGTTCAGGTGACATCATCTCAGCAAAGGCTAATGGACATCATGATGAGAACAGAGCTCTAAGCAGAATCAGATAATCAAGAAGTGGTTGGAGAGACTTCATATAGATGAGAGAGGCCCATGGATTATTTGAAATGATTTAAATAAGTATGTTTTTTAATTTTTTATGAAATATGAGTTAGGTTTAGGTTAGATTTAAAATGATGTATTAAGAAAATAATATGACTTAAATAAAATGATATGATTTAAATAAAATAATGACTTTTTAACTTTTTGATTTTTTTTAAATATGTCAAGTCAAGCCTTATTCACGGATGACCCGGGAATAAGAGCATCCACAATGGGATAGCTAAAATTGTTTGTTAAAGTATGTTATATGACAAAAAGTAATGAAAGTAGGGCCTAAAAATATGTGTTAATGGTGTTAAGAGTTTGTTAATTTTAGAGAGTGAGTGGTGGTGCAATGGATGTGTTAAGGAGTGTTATATATATATATATATATATATGTGTGTGTGTGTATATAATAAATAAAATAAATAAATAATTTAATTAAATTAAGAATTTCAAGCCCAAAATTAATTTCAAGTCTAAAAAAATCCCAACAAGTAATAAAAAATAAAAAAAAAATTTGCCGTTGACCGGCCAACTGGCAGGACATCTAGCCGATCAACCCGTAACACAAACACACTCCCCTCCGCTAGCTAAACCCATCTGTTGGCTACATATTTTGTAAAAGCCAATTATAGTTCGACACATGGCAAAGCAAGGATAGTATGGGGAGACTGCTCAAGTCTTCGATCTTGATCGTACACGTGGCAGTGGAATTTGGTTCTCACAAGATCTGAGTAGCACATGATCAATAAAGAGATACAAGATGACGTGGCTTCAACGGTTGCTCATATTCAAATTCAAATACAAGAGGGAAGTTCAACTGCAAGGAAATGCGTAGTGGAACTACTTCTAAGTCAGCATGATCAGCAATCATGGAGGAGCGGTTCAACAGTTTGAAGTGCAGTTCGATGGTCATCCTTGAGGAGTATAAATAGCAAGGAGGTCCCCAGAAAAAACCCCCAGACTCAGATCATACAAACCAGTCTTTACTTCATATTTTCTTTTCCAGTTTTACATTTCCTGTACTTTAATTTCCTGCACTTTAAATACCTGCACTGCACTTCGATTCATAGGAGTAGTTTCAAGTAGATTCAAGTAGACTGTTGTTGTAAACCTCTTCGAGGCCGAGTTTGGACCATTGTAAGTGTTCATGTTAATGAAATACTTCGATTGTTCTTCATATTAACTGTTATTCTCTTAATTTCTCCCAAGTCAAGCCACCAGTAAAAGTCTCTTCATTGAGACTGAAAGAACTAAAACACAATCGTCTGATAATTGGTTGGCAATTATAATTTCTGTAAGGACTGATTGATCCTTGCTGGCACGCTCGCATTTACAAAAATACCCTTCGAAAAGCCAAAAAAAACATATATTTTTGGCACGCCCAGTGGGACTTGTTAAAATGGCTAGACGAAGACGACAGGGAGAAAATGAACGCTTGGAAGAAGGCGTAGAAGGGGAGGTAGAAATGTCTAATCCAGAGGATAATGTGGTAACACATCCTGTGGAAACCCCATATTATCCGAACCTATGGTCGAACAGACCAGTACTTCGGGACAAGAACCATATGTTCATAATATTGGACGAAACCAAAGAATTGGACCATCACTGTTCCATCTACCAGCCAACAAATCCATGGGATGGCTTAGTAGATGCTATGGGACAACAATTAATGAACACAATGGAAAGGTGGGCGACATCCTTTTTGGATCGAATGAATAACCACCAACCAACAAACACAAGACACACAGAGGAAGTTTTAAATGTCCCTCAACAAAGATTGGCTAGAGATAAACAGCCTATGCAAGTTAATGGACAGCCTAATGGTCAAACTAGTACTCAGAACTATGAAAGACCATCACCTCAGTCTTGGTATGAACCCATTTCAAGGCCTATAGCAGGCCAAAATGCCTCAGTATTTAACAGTGAAGCCACACGAGTTGGTGGATCTGGCCAAGTACAAGAAACTGACATAAGAATGGTTACAAATCCCATGTTCGAAGCCATACCTGGCACTAGGGGGTATAATAATCCCTTATTCGAATTTGTACCGGGGGATTGGAGGGTTTTCCCACAAATGGAAGGGACACAACTGTCCCAGCACCTTTCGCAAGCCCTTTCGCAGGACAGGCTCAAAGGGGTTACTCATACCCAACAGCAACCTGCACCACAGGGCAAACCAGTCCCAAATTTACCACCTTATGGACCAAGAGGACCACAAGCACAAGGTTGTCCGCCAAATCCTATGTTCGTCCCTCCAGTAGTGGTTCAGCAGGCACAAAATATGGTCCCTAGGGACCAAATTGCTGATATTGTTAGGGAGATGTGTGGACCGATGGCTCGGGGGGTCCAGACTCATGTATACAGAAAACCATACCAGAATGGGTAGATAGGGTACATGAATACCCAAGAGGGTTTAGAATACCAGATTTTACCCTCTTCTATGGAACTGGAAATCAGTCAATAGTGGAGCATATTGCTAGATTTGCTGCTCAATGCGGTGAATTCACTAATCATGACTATATGAAACTGAGATTGTTTCAAATTCTCTAACTGGGGAGCATTTGTATGGTACATCAACCTTACACCTGGCTCCATTCAAACTTGGCAACAAATGGAAGAGGCATTTCATGCCCAATTCTTCCAATCGGAGCCAGAGGTTTCCATGGCAGACTTGGCAAGATTGAGTCAAAGGCCTGAAGAAAAGGCTACTCAGTTTATTGTCAGATTTAAAAGGCTCGAAATAAATGTAGAGTCATCCTACCAGAGCCAGAATTCGTAAGATTGGCTCAAAACGGTTTAGTTCAGGCTTCGAAAGAAGTTTGATTCAACTGAATTCAGGATTTGGTCGAACTAAACTATAAGGTGTCTCGATATGAAGCATTACTAGAGGAGGAACAAGATCGAAATAATGCCTCGTACAAGACATATTTAGAGATCCAAATTATGAGATCGATGCAGCAGAGATTGTGGGCAAAGAACCTGTAATCTGTGAAGCATTAATTCATAAGGATACAACCATCGACCAGCAGTTTAAAAAGAAAGACTTTCACAGAAAGTACTCTTTCGACCTAACAAAAGCAGATGACATTTTTGATCATTTGCTTGCAGCCAATTTCCTTAAGTTACCAAAAGGAGTAAAACTGCCATCTCCAGATGAACTTAAAGGAAAAGTATACTGTAAATGGCATAACTCTTGGTCTCACTCGACTAAAAACTGCATTGTTTTTCGAGACAGGATCCAAGAGCAAATTCGGAAAGGAAGTTTGAAGTTCCCAGCCAAAACAGAAAAGGCCATGGGATTGACAGTAACCCGTTTCCAGAAATTGGAGAAAGCGCAGCTAATGTGGTTGTACCAAACTTTCAGAATTTTCTCTGCAGGAATTGGAGAGGTCAATGTGCAAATGCATATTGCCAACCAGACAACTGCAAAAAAGGATACTAGAAACCCACCAGTTATTGGACAAGGTTTCTCACATCAGAAAGAACACTCTGATGAAGAAGCACTGGATGACGATTCCTTAGAAGCAGCTGTAATGCAGAGGATGTGTCCCAGATGCAGACTGAGCTACAAATGGTTGAAGGGGCTCCCAATTGATGGGAAGCAATACTATAGGGATGTCTAGAGACGTCCTAAGTCAACCAATGCTTACAACAAAAGGCCGTATCCGGCTAGTGATAGGCAACGACCATTAGTGGTTGAGCCTGCAGTAGACAAAATGCGTGATAAAGGCAAGAGGCCCTTGTATGAGTCTAGGCCACCTAACTACTACAGAATGGAGAGTAGCCATTCTGAAAGAAGATTGGAGAGGAGTTCAGGTTATGGGACTAAAGCTAGAGATTGGCCCCCTAGACCAACCTCACGAAGAGCAGAAAGTGGCCACCTCCATCGAAGGCCAGAATCAGGCTCGAAACATGAAACCAGATTCAAGCACTTACCTTCACAGCCAGCTTCGTAGATGGCTTCGAAGGTTGAAAAAGCCAGTTCAACATCTGAGTCAGCAGAACAAGCCTAGGGAGGTGCCTGCTCAAAGGGATGTTGGAAACCAAGGCAGGATGGTCAAGCCTCCTTTGGTGGCTCCGAACAACTGGGTACTGCTGAAACATCCAAAGACAAAGGAACCAGATATGGTTCCAGTCATTTCCAGATCACAAAGGAGGAAAATTTAGCGCAGGTACACCCAGTACCAGCAAGATTTGAAAGAAAGTGGAGAGAGTTCTTCACTGATTAAGACAGAATGAAAGAAGACTTCGGAGTCAGACCGTACTCCAAAACCGACTCTACAAAGCAAAGTGGTTTGTAGCAGAGAACAGTTGGCCCAGGTTCATTCTGAACTAAAGGCCAGAGAGAAGTCTAGTTTGGCAAGGTTGGAGAAGGCCTTGATGGAAAGTGACAGCGAAACAGAAGAAGAGATTGGCATGAGCCAAAAGAAGGAAATGGCAGAAGAAGAAATGTTCGAAGCCTTCATGGCTGAACAAACATTTCTGACTGAAGAACCAGTTGAGAAAGATCCTTCGAAGGGATCAGTTATCAACGAAGTGCCAGAGTGCAGCATGGAGGATGCTGCTGAAGACACCAAGCAAGGTAGCCAAGAGGGGAAGAAGGTACAGCTAGCCATCCAATTTGGCTCATTTCCTCCAGTATCAGTCAATATGGTACACATATTGCCTCATGAGTTCCAGGCTGGGGATGAGGACCAAGACATGGATCCTATTCCAGTCTCCAGTGAGGAATCGCAAGTGAGTATGGTACAGGATGGTCCTGGAATGGCTATCCCGATGGAAACTGAATGTGAGAGCGAGGAAGAGGTGAGCATCACCTCTCATATCCTTTTGAATATCCTCGAATTCCATGACACAACATGTCAAGCCTTTGTACATCAAGGCTTTCTTCGATGAGATACAACTGAATCGAGTCCTGATAGACAATGGGGCAGCAGTAAACTTATTACCGAAATCTTCTTTGAAGAAACTAGGGAAAAAGAATCCCAGGTTGATCCAACCAGCACAACCATCGCTGGCTTTGCTGGAGATAAACAAATGGCTCAAGGGATTCTACCCATTAACTTGAGCGTGGGAACCAGGGACTGCATGACAGCATTCTTCGTAATCGACAGCAATGCTAAATATAATGCTTTACTCGGGAGAGATTGGATCCACACTAATAAATGTGTGCCTTCCTCTTTGCATCAGAAGATCATGATGGCTTTGGGCAATGGAGAAACAGAGGAGATTGATGCAGATCCTCAACCCTTCATAGCCTGTGCAGACTTTGCAGAGGCCAAGCTGTATATTGAGGGAGTGACACCACTCAGTATACTGAGGAAAGCTGATGGCTCAGCCGAAGTGACGGCTGATGAGGAAGTGACACACCTGAAGCACTTAGTCCAAGAAAGTACTGATGAAAAGGTTGTCGTTAAAGATGACAATGATGTTTGGTTATAGGCAAAGAGATGAAGAACAAGAAGCCAAGTCTTTGGCTCTGATTAAATTCTCAACATTGGACGTAAAAGCAATAGTCCAGAAAGTACAGAAGCAAGAGAGAAAAGCCATGATAATTGGCTGTGAACAAGAGCAGCAACAAGTCAGAATTTTGACCCTTGGGAAATACTGTGCGTTGGACATTGAAACAAAGTCCAAGAGATACAGGAAGAAGATGCTTGTGGACAGATTTTGTCTATGAGGAAGAGGGCAGAGATGTCGAACTAAAGAACCTAGGAGCAGAACAAGGTAAGAAGGTTGCTTCGAAGGATGAAGAAACCAAAGAAGAAGCTTCAATGAGTTCTCAGACACAAGACCCTTTAGAAGAAGTGAATTTAGGGGAAGGTTCTGTGCAGCAGCCCACCTATATAAGTGCTTGTTTGAATGCTCTAGACAGAGACCAGTTGTTGGTTGTTCTAAAGAAATACAAAGATTGCTTTGCATGGTCTTACAATGAACTGACAGGATTGGATAGGTCATTAGTGGAACATAGGCTCCCTATGAGGCCTAATTTCAAGCCATACAAGCAGAAACCTAGAAGAATGAGTCCCGAAGTAATTCAGAAAGTCAAGGAAGAAATTCTTAGACTCTCAAGGCAGGCTTTATTAGGACAACCAGGTATGTCGAATGGCTATCTAATATTGTACCTGTAGTTAAGAAGAATGGCAAAATGAGGGTATGCATCGATTTCATAAACTTAAATCTAGCAACTCCCAAAGATGAGTACCCTATGCCTATAGTGGATCTGCTGGTAGACAGTTCAGCAGGACATCAGATTTTATCAATGATGGATGGGCACTCTGGTTATAACCAAATCGGCATTGCAGAGGAGGATATCCACAAGACAGCATTCAGATGTCCTGGGAATATTGGCACATTCGAATGGGTTAAAATGCCATTTGGTTTAAAGAATGCTGGGGCTACATACCAGAGGGCTATGAACACTATCTTTCATGACCTCATTGGAGGGTATCTAGAGTGTTTTATTGATGACATTGTCGTGAAATCCCAGTCCATGGAGAAGCATTTGTTTCATTTAGAAGCAGCTTTTGAAAGAATGAGGAAGTTCAAGTTGAAGCTCAATCCTCTTAAGTATGCTTTTGGCGTATCATCTGGAAACTTCTTGGGTTATGTGGTACACAAGAAAGGAATACAGATTGACCAGAATAAAGCCAAAGCCATCATTGAAGCCAGGCCTCCATCAAGTAAGAAAGAATTACAAAGGTTCCTTGGGCAGGTTAACTTTCTTCGAAGGTTCATCTCTAACACTACAGGGAAAACTAAAGTATTTTCTTCCTTGTTAAGGCTGAAAGATGAAGAGGAATTTGTGTGGACAGCAGAGCATCAGATTGCTTTCGAAGGTACCAAAGCCTACTTGGCCAACCCTCCAGTGCTGATGCCACCAAAGGGGAACAAGCCCTTGAAGTTGTACATAGCTGCAGCAGAAGACTCATTGGGAGCTTTTTTGGCCCAAGACAATGAAGAAGGCAAGGAGCAAGCCATTTATTACCTTAGTAGGTTTTTAAATCCTTATGAATGTAAATATTCAGCTGTTGAAAAGCTATCTCTTGCTTTGTATTTTGCTGCGATGAAATTAAGATATTATCTTTTACCTACAACTGTCTTGGTAATTGCAACCACAGATTTGGTTAAGTACATGTTATCCAGACCTATGTTGAGGGGGAGAATTGGCAAGTGGATACTAGCCTTGTCAGAATTTCATCTAGAGTATGTCCCTCAAAGGGCAGTAAAAGGGCAAGTTTTAGCCAATTTTCTGGCAGACCATCCATCTCAAACAGAAAGCCAAGAGATAATGGAGCTTGGTATGGCTAATGTTGAGCCATGGCAGATGTGGTTCGATGGATCGAAAGCCAATGGTTTAGTTGGAATTGGTGTTGTGATTAAATCTCCACAGGGGGTAGAAACCACACATGGTTTCAGAGTGGATGAAGCCACTTGTTCCAATAACCAGGCTGAATATGAAGCCTTAATAGTGGGACTAGAGATTCTCATTAGATTACAAGTGCATGCGGTTGACATATTTGGGGACTCTCAATTGGTGGTTAACCAAGTGAAAGGGGTTTTCAAGTGTCAAAGCATAAGTATTTTGCCATACTATGTTGTTGCATTGCATTTGCTTTCTCAGTTTCAAATAGCAAATGTAACATATGTTCCAAGATTCTTGAACAATAGAGCTAATGATGTGGCTCAGAAAGCTTCGAACTTCAATAGAAGGGATAATACCCAAAGGGACATAAGCCAAACAACATATCAGAGATTAATACAACCTTTGAATAAAAGGAATGTGATCTTGGAAGTCAATCATAATGACTTACAAGAACAAGATTGGAGACATCCAATAATGCAGTATTTGGCTGGTCCATCTTCGAAGGCCAGCAGGAAAATCAAATTACAGTCTATGCAGTATATGATATATGGCAACGCTCTCTACAAAAGGGGGGGAGATGGCTTATTGTTGGAATGTTTAGGCCCAAAAGAAGCATTAACAGCTATGGCTGAGGTTCATGAAGGCATCTGTGGTGCTCATCAACCTGGTGTAAAGATGAGATGGTTGCTTCGAAGGCATTCCTACTATTGGCCAACTATCCTTAAAGACTGCATAGAATATGCAAAGGGTTGCCAGGCATGCCAAAAGCATGGCACAATAAGGCATGTGCCCATAACTGACCTACATACAGTAGTGAAGCCTTGGCCATTCAGAGGATGGGCCATGGATATGATGGGAAAGATACACCCACCTTCTTCGAAGCACCATTGTTTCATTCTAGTAGCCACTGATTATTTCACTAAGTGGGTCGAAGCCAAGCCATATAAAGTTGTGGATCAAACAGAGGTCATTGGGTTCATTAAAGACTTGATCCATAGATTTGGCATCCCACAAACCATTACTGTGGATAATGGGACTGTATTCGATGGGAAAATGGTGAAGTCTTTTGTGGCAGAGTTTGGAATTAACCTTGTTAATTCTACACCTTATTATGCACAAGCCAATGGTCAAGCTGAATCATCGAACAAGTCCTTGAAAAAAGGAATACAAAAGATGGTGGAGGACAATCCCAGGGATTGGCATAACCTTCTGTTGGATGTCTTATGGGCTTACAGAACCTCCCCAAGATCAAGCACAGGAGTTACTCCTTATGCGTTAGTATATGGGCATGATGCAGTTTTACCTGTGGAAATTAATGTCAAATCTTTGAGGGTAAGATGCCAAGATCAGTTAGATCCTGAGCAATACCATCAAAGTATGTGCTTGGAATTAGAAGGCATAGATGAAGCTAGAATTTTGGCATTAAATAGCATTCTTTTCCAAAAGAAGAAGGCAGCCAAGAATTATAACAAGAAAGTCAAACACATTGGCTTTGATGAAGGTGATTTGGTATGGATAAAATACTCCCAATAGGAATTAAAAGCCATAAGTTTGGCAAATGGTCACCTAACTGGGAAGGACCATATCAAATTCATAGAGTTCTGCCTTTTGGAGCATACCATTTGAGAAATCTGAATGGGTATGTACATCCCAAAAAGATTAATGGCAGATATTTGAAGCCTTATTTTCCAACCATTTGGGAAACACAAGGAATAGAATAAATATTGAATACAAAAACACAAGATTACTCAAATGATAAACAAAAATTTGTTCTTTTATAAAGAATTAAGTACATTGTGCCACAAATTGGCCCAGAAATCATTACAATGTCTTAGTGTAACAACGCCCGCGGGGGACCTCGCTACAGTTCGGACTCAATTTTTTTGTCGCGGTTCTAAATCTGAACCAAAGAGTCTAACTCTGGCAAATCGTTTTGGAAGAAAAACAGATTTTTGAAAAAGTAGTGCCAAACATGGATTGCTTTGCCAGATTACAGAGTCGCCACCTAAATATTTTTTTTATGGGGGAATTTAGGAAACCCTGACTCGGTGCCGAAGGCCACGTGTCCGTCATCACCAAATGTCTTGGCTCGGGAGCTTGGGTACGATCGGGGAAGGTCAGCTATGAGCACCCCCTTTCGCCCGATCCGAAAACCGGCCTCTACTAACCGTGATATCTGATTTTGAAAACATTACATGCTCTTATCCCAATTATTAGCCTAGAATTACTATATTATGCGCGCGGCAAACAAGTATAGACTAGATTGCCTAATTTGGAAACAAACATTGCATATCCGTTTGTTTTGAAAATGTTTCGGAATTTGCTACTCGCAAGTAGGCTAAAACACGGATTTCAATGATTTTTCCCAACTCAGACAATCCAACCTCCACCCACAGGCATTCAAACAGTTTATCTCATGTAAGCACCTAGCCGCATGGTAAACATACTGTCATGGCAACATTTACACGCATGTGGTATGCTAAAGCGTAAATACTTACATCGTACTCCGTGCCAAAACAAAAAACTAGTTAGCAAGCATGCGTGTCCTAGTTCATGTTAAGTGGCTAATGCAACGCAGGCAAGGATGCAATTTAGAGTAGGCTCGGCTAACCTTAGAATGGCATGCGAAATGCTACAACTATCACGTATTCAGATTGGAATTGGAAATACGATGCAGTTTGTATGATCTACCGAGCCCGGTGCATGTGAACAAATGCATGGATGCACGCATGCATTGCATAAGGTATGCTAAAATAAGTATGCCCTAATCTACCAACGTAAGCAGGTAAATAAAAGGGAAGAAAGAAATGAGGATTGGAAGACATACACCCACTCACACACACTTATTACAAATTTGCCCTCACTCGGAGGGACCGAATAATAATACAGTCCAAAAGAATAAATGAATAAATTATTACAAAATTCTAATTATTAAAATTAAATCAAATAAATAGAAGAAATGGGGCCTCAGCCCTGCCTCGGGATGCGCGAATGATGCATGCTCGATCCAACTTGCCCGGAAAGCCCCACACCGCACCACTGCTGCCTCTGTTTCTACTGCCCTGCCTCTCCAAAAATTACCAAAGTCCCAGAACACCTTCCTTGCATGCTGCTGTACATCACCGGCTAGATGGAATATCCACCGGCCATCCAAAATAACCACCGGCTGTCCATGAAGTTATCGGCCAACTATATAGTGCCGGTCGGCACTATACACTGCCGGTCGGCACAAAATTCCTGCAGAGGACAGTTTGACAGCAACAGCAGACAGCAGTGCATGACATGGGCTTTTGAGCATATGTAAGCATGGCCAATGCTTCCTATCATGCATGGGACTCAAGGAAGCATGGCCCTTGACCCCCGGGCCATCAATGGCGCATTTCGACGCATGATGGCCTAAGAGGCCAAGTTTGCATTTCAATGTCAAATGCAATGCACACAAACATACAAGGGACCCAACCTCAATCATGGTTGATCAAGAGGTGAGGCAATGCACAACAATGCACATGCAACCTAAGCATGCGAGCTAACACACAAACATGCAATGCAACTACATGGCACACACAATGTACATAACATAACATGCACAACGCATTGAAACATGGCATACACAATGCAAGATGGGCTTACACCAATATGAGATAGCCTCAGCCACACTCACATAGGAGGCCATTAGGTGAAATGAGGCAACCGAAATGCACACAAACATGTCCAATGCATGGACCAATCCTAAGATACAACATGCAACTCTAACAAGGCATGGCAAATGATGAAACATAGCATATAATGGTGCAAGTTTCAGATCTGAAATGGCATGCCAAATGACTCCAAAGTGACTCCAAAGCATGCAAACATTCATGTAATGCATTGTTAAGGACTTAAGCACTAAAGCTAGTGAGATGCAATACACTATAAACATGCAAAGCGATGCTCGAATGCTGAAGACAGCCACAAACAGTCCTTATGCAGCCCAAAATAATGCTAAAACATGTATGAAATGTAGCCAAAATAAGCTAGCATGCTTGGCTAAATTAGCATGCGATTTTGACTAGCTAGCATGATTTACATGGCAAGTGTATGATACAAAGCCCAAACAGAAGAAGACCCTTCTACAACACTGATAAGGGACCAAAAATATGACTACTCACAGTAGATGACAGCCCCCAAATCAATATACAAACATGCTAAAGATGCCATGCAAGATTAAGGCCATAAGAGGGTATAACATGAAGTAGGCCAAAAATTCATTAAACGAGCAAAGACCCTTCATGAAATATGCCAAGAAGGTCAAAATATGACCATTTCCAGTTTTGATGATGGCCGAAAACAGAAGCTAGATAAGCCTAAAAAGGTATGCAAAAATGGGGCCAAAGAGGGGTATAATGGTAGGTATAACATGGAGGCCCCAAACAAGGTTGATCCCTTCTACAATGTTATAGAGGGGCTCAAAATAAGCACAATATCAGTTCATGAGATGCTCCAAAACAGATCACATATAGGCCAAACAAGTCATGCAAATTTACGGTAAATAGGAGAGATTATGAAGCAAGTGCATCATGGGGGCTCAAACAGTGTTGAGCCCTTCTTCAATGTTGAAGAGGGGCTCAAAATAGGCCCTCTTACAGTTTACATTATGCTCGAAAACAGATCACTCATAGACTAGAAATTCCATGCAAAAATATGACATACCAAGAGGTATTGAAGCAAGTACCAAATGGAGGGCCCAAACAGGGTTGAGCCCTTAAACAAACATGAAATATGGCTCAAAATAATGACCTTTTCAGTTCTGGTCGGAGCCTAAAACAGCAAGCAAACAGGCTAGAAGAATGGTGCAAAAATGGGGAATAAAGAGGGAAAAGTGTTACCCTTGAAGAACACCTCAAGAACAGCAAGTGCAGACCTCTCCTTCTGATCAAAACCACCTCAAAACCTCAAGAACAAGCCCTCAAGGCCTCTCAAGTCGAAGTGTGGTGTAATGGTGTGTGTGTTGGTGCAATACTATGGTAAAAATGCACTTTTGGGCCACAAAACACGCACAAGGGAGGAGAGAGAGGGAAAATATAGAGAGAGAATGTGTAGGGCAGATATATATTTGTATATATCTGGTTTTTTGGTTCAAAGACTCTAACCCCATCAAAGGGAGAAGAGAAGTGCTTATATAGGCCAAGTAATGCTAAGAAACTTAATGGCTAAGCAAAGGAAAAAGGGTCAAGGGGGCCAAGGGGTTCAAAGGGAGGTGCAAGGCTTCTAGAGGAAGCTAATACAGCTGGCCAAGCTTCTCCAAGAAGCTTGGCCAAAGGGTTCAAGCTTCTAGAAGCAAAAGGGGGTCAAAAGGCTCAAAAGGGTGCAAAATAGCCACATATATGCATGGGGGGTCGGGTCTGTGCATCCCAGTTGGCACAGGTGGCATGAACTAGGCTTGGGGGGTGCAAAGGCTGCAAACCGGCCAGAAAAATTGGTCGTCGGCCAAAATAAAGTGCCGGTCGGCACTATTTTCTGCCGGCCGGCTAAATAGAGTGCCGATAGATGATTCCAAGGTCAAAAAATGGCCGGTGGGTATGGAAATTGAAGCCCCGGAAGTTAGCTTTCCAATGGCGCAAACCTTGCATTAAAATTCCTTCTGTGGAGAAAGTTATGCCTTTTTGGTGAAGCCGCGCAGACTCGATCCACAGGGATGATGCCCAACTTCAACCAATCATACCTCCCCCACTCGGACTTGGTTTTGAGAGATTCTTGAGTGCAGAATGAACCCCGGAAGTCTTCTTTCCAATGGTTATGGCCTCATAGCTTAACTCTAAGTGTGCCGGTGAATAAGCCCGATTCAGCGAGGGCTGCTCGACCCTCTTCTACCCGGATTCATGCCGAACCTCTTCTCTAACTTGTTTTCTCCCCTCTTCTCCTCTTCTCTTCAAATTCAAACCCCTAAGCAAGGTGTTTTGAAAGATTTTTCAAAGATTTCATCTCTCTTTCATTCATCTCCACTTTGTCCTTGCTCGGTTTACCGAAAAGCGCAACATTTACCGAAATGTGAGCGTTGGAACATCGTGGGAATTTTGTTTCAAAAATGTTTTGAAAGAGAGGGTTTTAAGGTCTAAAAACCATTCAAAATAATTTTGGTCCAAAATGGGGTGTGAAGTTGAGATTTATCTCTCTCCCTGCCGAAGAAATTGAACCTTTGCCCTGCACATCTTTCATCACCGAACAAACCATCAGTAGCGCCCAAGTCTTAAGGGCGGTCAAAAATGGGGTGTCTACAGTTGCCCCTCTTTGACAGAACTCGAAAGTCATAACAGTGACGTGAGTGAATGTCAAAGCCCAGAGACGACCCATTTTTGACAAGGCCGAAGACTTGGACAAACAAAATACAGATGAATGAATGGTTGTGCCCGTAGGCTGCCTACGTATCCCTTTGCAAGGAATCAAACCAGCGTAGTTCAGGGGCAGGATGCAAATGATATGCGGGAAAATCTTGAAAATTGGACTTCTACGCTGCGCGAAACCGGTTTGTATATAAAACAATGCAATGTACTAACAAGTACAGGTAAGGTGCGCAAGGTAGCGCGAATGAAATGCTATGCTAGTAAAGATGCAAAGGGTGAACACACTCCAACCACGCTGGACTCGTGAGTGGAGGAAGAATAAAGAAAATCAATCAGGAGCGCGTTCCACGCAACCTAAAGTAAATTCCAAACACGCTGAAATCGTGTGAGGAAGGGGACACTCAAACCACGCTGACATCGTGAGAGGAGGTCCAACAAACCGCCCAGTGCGTCTACAACGCAATTTGGGATAAATTCCAAACACGCTGAAATCGCGAAGGAACGGGACACTCAAACCACGCTAAAATCGTGAAAGGAGGTCCAACAAACCGCCCAGTGCGTCTACAACGCAACTTGGGATAAATTCCAAACACGCTGAAATCGCGAAAGGAACGGGACACTCAAACCACGCTGAAATCGTGAGAGGAGGTCCAACAAACCGCCCAGTGCATCTACAACGCAACTCGGGATAAATTCCAAACGCGCTGAAATCGCGTAAGGAACGGGACACTCAAACCACGCTGAAATCGTGAGAGGAGGTCCAACAAACCGCCCAGTGCGTCTACAACGCAACTCGGGATAAATTCCAAACACGCTGAAATCGCGTAAGGAACGGGACACTCAAACCACGCTGAAATCGTGAGAGGAGGTCCAACAAACCGCCCAGTGCGTCTACAACGCAACTTGGGATAAATTCCAAACACGCTGAAATCGCGTAAGGAACGGGACACTCAAACCACGCTGAAATCGTGAGAAGAGGTCCAACAAACTATCAGGCGCGTGCCCGGCGCAACCTGAGAAAGTCCTGGTGGACAACAATCCCAAACGCTGCTTAGCATAAAAGGATAAACAATAGAAGATAACTCAAGATGCAAATAAATGCAAGTAAGGTGTGCATGACAATACCAGTGGAAGAGTGCATAACAATGCGGGTGGAAGTGTGCATAACTTTGAAGCAGGCTTGATCTTACGCTTGAGGTAGAGGCACACTCATACTTCGAAGCATTGGCAAGGCCCTGAAGAGGTACATCCGGAGTACAATAACGGAATTTGCTGAAGGTGAAACACACTCAGGTGCTTCGATTTTCCCTCTTTTCTTTTGCTTTGCAGTCCGGAACCTACATAGCTTCAGATAGGTCCTTGTTTTACAGTTCACACTTGACCCGGGTTGAACCCTGCGGTTTTTGAAAGAACAAAATTTTGTTTTGCACAAATGTGGGGAATGGCACAGCACTCTGAGCACAAAATGATTTTATTTTTGAATTGAGAGTGGAAATAAGTTTTCAACTGGGTATTGAGCCTACGACTGAACACAGCGCACCATGACTCAACAAAAGAAAACAAAGGTAAACAACCTAAGCACATCGAGAAACACTCGAAACAACTCAAAACAAGAATCGAGACAAACAAAACAAAAGACACGACACACAGACGTGTTACAAAGACGGGAGACCTCTCAGTTCGCGAGGAGCCAGTTCCTTCGGGTATTGTTTCCCACCCTTTCTCATTTGTGATTCTCACATCACTCTGGCACTCAATCTCTGTTTTTCTGAAAAAGCCATTTTCTCACTTTTTCTCTCAACGCACATCTCTCTATTCTTCAATCTCTCATTTTTTTTTATCCCTCCCCTGGGTGGTTGGTGGATAAACAAGAAGTTGTGGGCTCTTGCCCCTAGCATTCAGCTAGATTCTCTTTCTTCTGCTCACAACAGTGAGTTTCTCCCATAGAGGGGTTGTGCTACAACTGGGTGTGTAGCAAATCTGCAGCTAACATCGGTTGATGATGCCCTGCTGGGGAGTTTGGACGTGGTTAGATCTGTCCAGACGAGGAAGTGGAACATTTTGATCCATTCCAATTCGTGCTTCGCACTTGGCTTGATACCTCGTTGCTTAGAGGGTAGGAGAGCTTTCAGCCCTTTGTTGTTGACTTCAACTGTGCCCTCTTCCGGCAAGTAGAGTGCCCTTCTTGGCGAATGCATTGACAACGGGGAAAAGACAGGAAGCCTGACTCAACTGTGCCCCTAATTCATCATTTTGACCATTTTTTTTTTATTTTTGCTTTCTACTAAAACAATTTTGACCAATGTGAAAGTTAGATTAGCATACTTGTTCGATTTTTGATTTGAAATCATGCAAGTCAGGCTATGAGCACTGAAAATTTTCCTTTTTTAGCTCCAAGAAATGGTCCAGTTTTGGAAAAATTGAATAATTTTTGAGAGAAAATTAGTCAACCTCATTAAAAATTCTCAAAAACTATTTTTGCAAACGGCCACTGCTCAACGAGCACGAAACCTACTCCTGAGATGCACAATCTCGAATCCAAAGGAAAACTGCCCCGTGCTTGAAGAGAGCTGCATGGCAACAGAAAGTTGCCCCTTGTTTGAATGGCACTGCAGCGCATTGAATGGCAACGGAAAGTTGCCCCTTGTTTGAACGGCACTGCAGAGCATTGTAGTCAGTCCTCAGAGCGATGAACACAACCAGACTCTCGGATACAGAGAAGGCAAAGATGGTCAGAACCATCACATGGACACAGTCGAATTTGAATTGTTTTACGGCTGGACTTCAAAATGAAGTTGCCTACGTATCCCAAAGATGGGAATCAAGCCTTACGTAGTTCGGGGTTAAGGTACACTCGGGTATTAACCTCTCCTTTTTATGCTCTAACTTTTGCCAAGGCGCCTGTTGCAGGTTTTCGACCTTGCGAGCTTTGTTCTTCATTTTCATTTTTTTTCTTTTTCTTTTTTTTTTTTTTGCATTTTTCTTTTTTGTATATTTTTTGCATTTTTTTTTTTGCTTTTTTGTATTTTTGTATTTCTTTTTTGTATTTTGTATTTTTTTCTTTGCTCTAACTTTTGCCTGGGTCGCCCTTCCGGGTTTTCGGCCCAGCGAGCCTCTCAAGGGTAAAAGTGTAACAAGCCCATGCCAAATGGTTTTGAGATTGAAGCCCTCTGTATCCAGGAGAGTGGCTGTTGTATCGATTTGCAGAATGATCCATCTTCAGCTCTTCGAGCGCATCGGACATTGTTGCCCCTAGTTCGAGGGGTGCTTCTGTTCTAGCTTCGCAAGCTTCTTCTAATGAGGTCTGATCTTCTTGATCTGATTTTTCTTGCCTCTTAAGGGCTGCTTTAAATTGGGCCACACAGGCCTTACATCATGATTGACCTCTGAACATTCTGCATCTAAGTTCAAGGTTTGAAATGAATGGGTTGAGTCTCGAGGCTGAGAGTGATCCTAGGCTGCACAATCTCAAGAGCGATTCCACACAAGTCTTCGCACCGCGCAAAACATTTTTTGAAATCTTTTAAGAAAGCGACAAATCGCTCGCGCTGAAGACAGTGTAGAGCCAATCCGGATCAAGCCAGGATCCTTCTCAGTACTCACGCCGACAAGCATGATTTCATTCAGTAAGGGCTTAGCACGCCTTTCTTTCTCTCAAGTTGATCAATTTTTGCAAAACCCGAGGAATTCCTTCCTCTTTGTTTTTACCACAGTGTTCAAAAAGTTTTGAAAAACTTAGGTCATTACAATGACTTCAAGGCACAGAAAAGACAGAGCTTCTAGTCAAATACTGCTATCTCATTCAGAATTTCTGGCACAACTGGCACACGACAGAAGCAAACACAAGAGTGTGAAAATCACTGCTGTTCCATTCAAATCTGTTGGTATAACTGGCTCCAAGGCAGAAACAGACTCAAAAGAAAATGAAAAGACAAACACAAAACAAAATAGTGATGTCCGAGGTAACACTCCCGGAATCACCCGACTCTAACAAAACAGGACTGACTCGATACAACAAGACAGACCCAACTGACTCAGTATGAAAGGACTGACTCAATACAAAAAGACAAGACTGACCCAATACCCAAGTCAGAAAGCAAAATTAACAGCATTTGTACATTGCTCAAAACAGTGCACGCCATCCACCACATCTGAAGTAAACTGAACGACGCCCGCAGGTGGTTCATCTCCCGATCACATATTCACATTATCCCTCAAGTTCACCGATCCAGTGCCGATAGACTTTGCAGGGGCTGGTGCGACGATGACCTTATTGTCAATCAGATCTTGTATTTCGTGGCGAAGACGGAAACAACTATCAGTGACATGGCCGACTTGCTGATGAAAGGCACAGTACTTGGTCGGATCATGGGAGGGAGGGAGTTTATTTGGCAATGGCCGTAGCTCTAGGGGTTTCAGGTGCCCCTTTTTATTAGGACCCTCAAGGCCGCTGATAGTGACATGTACAGTGGGGGTAAACACCCTCTGGCCCCGTGGTGGGTATTTTGAGGTTTGTGGCTTTTTGCTGGATGCACCAGCAAAGGGATTGACAGGTGCTGACTGGGTTTGCTGGTCTCTTCCGAGTACGGGGCTAGAGCTGAAAGGAACATTCCTGGTACAACGACCCTTCTCCCGGCCTGCCCTTGATTCAGACTGCTCCCATTCTGAGTGGCGAAAGTGTCATCCACAGTTTTTGCAACAACTGCGAGTACTTGCTGTTTGTTTAGCCCTTCGGCTTTCAAAGCCTCAATATCCCACTGAAGGTGTTCATGGGGACGAATGCCTGCCCCTACCTGTTCTTACCACCTGTCTCTACTTTGCCAAGGGATTGGCCTTCTTCCAATGCAGCCTGTCCCAAGGTTGGGGAGCCTTTAGACATGAACTCTCTGGTACGTGATGTGGTTGATGATGGGGCCAAAACCCCAAAGGTTAGATCTGCCACAGTTCTCTGAAGATCTTCGATCATCCTCATCAGCTCAGGAGTAGTGGGTTCATGGGTTTGAGATGATTGGGGTTCAGACGCACCCATCATGCATAAGTCCATGCTTTCCGGGATAAACACCTCAGGCTTGGGTAGATGGGCCGGGGTGATGTATATTGGGGTCGTAAGGGACGGCCAATATATGGATGAGGTTGAGATGTAGAGGTGACGAGTCAGTACTAACCTGAGGTCCTTTTGGTGGAGCTAGGGTCTTTTCGCCAATAAGATCTTGAATCTTATGATAGAGGCGGATGCAACGGTTCGTATCATGACCGTGCTGCTGATGATAGGCATAGTATTTAGCTGGGTCATATCTTGGTGGAAGGGTTTGGAAGGGGTTGGGGTTCTAGGAGTTCTAGGTGCCTTCTTCTCGCAGCTTTTTCAAAGCTTGAGAGAGACTCATGTAAAGAGGATGGAATTTTCGGGCTTGGGGCCGAGTTGAAGTGGTTGGTTTTTGGCCATTGAGGGAAGTGGTGATAGTGCCTACTTCTGAGCATTTCGCAGCTGTGCTACCATCAGTAGTAGCATTGGGACTGTGAGCAACATTCCTCTTCAAAGGCTCATTATCTTCTGCAAAGATCCCTTGTCGGATGGCATCCTCGATTTGAACCCCCATCTCATGTAAATCTGAAAAAGTAGGGAAGGGGAGAACAATCATTTTTTGCATTAATCTGGGTTGGAGGTTGCGCACAACCATCCTTATCTGGTCTTTGTCGGAAGGCCTTGTAGCCATCATCGAGGCTTTTGCTCTCCATCTCGCCACAAATTCTGAAAAACCCTCTTTTGGCTCTTGGCGGGTGACTTCAAGATCACGGGTTATGACCTCAATCTGTGTGTTGTAGGAGTACTGATTACTGAAAGCCTCAGCCATCTCTTCCCAATTCTGTTTCACAGAGTTCTCCAATTTCGCATACCAGATTGCGGCTATCCCAGACAGGGTCCGGCCGAATAGTGACAATTTCTGGGTTGTGGTCAAACCCATTGGTCTCAGGATATCAGAAAACAGGTGGAGGTGCACCATGGGGTCCCCGGACCCATCAAATCGATCAATATGAGGCATTTTGAATCTGTCAGGCAGCGTCACAGCTACATCGGTGTATCCATCTTCAATATCGGGGATAGTCTTGACTCCCTGAGATCTCTTGAACAGCTTGTCAAGCTTGCTTAACTTCAGTGCGGTGGAGTCAGTCTCGAACTCAAAGGGAGAGTCCGGTAGGTTGGTGGGTGTTTTAGATAGCTGGGGCGGAGCTGGCCCGACTGGAATGTCCGTATCATCCTGGACATGGGTTGCCTCCCCGAGTATGGGAACTCTTGGTGAGGGAGGAGCCTGGTGTGAAGTAGATACTCCGGTTTGCTGCCCTAGCTTGGCAATTGTCTCTGCCTGTTGGGTTATGACCACGGCCTGTTGCTTGGCGGATTCTGCTCGACGGACAGCGTCTTGCTGCATGGCTTTCATACTATCCTGGAGTTGGCGCACCATCTCTTCCAGACTTGACATATTGCCCTGATCTAACTGAGCAATTGGTATATCTGTGTCTGCAGTAGGCTCGGAGATCTCAACCCGACTGCTCAAAGATCACTGATCTGGTAGCTGTAGTACTGGTGGTCTGTGCCTGACTAGCCTTCTCTGGCCCTGATTACCCTTGAACTGAGTTTCTGACCTGACAAAGTCTATCAGCACAAATCCAATGTTCCTGGGGGATAGTGGAGCCTTCTGAAGCTATGATTCCAGGACTACCTAGCAAAAGAGAAAACAGACAGCATCTCAGCTCAACTTCACCAAAACAGATACGAGCAGAGCTGAACGACTGTGTTCTATTACTGATCACTGTTCCCCGAAATCACTGCCCCAAATCTGAATCTGATACCCGCAGATATGACTGATTCTCAAAATACTAATACCGGTGCCCGCAGGCCGGATATCCAGGCCTGCAAATTGGTATATGCATTCCCTGTAGAGATACACTCTAAAAGCACATAGCAAGTAAAGAGAACCAATACACCCTTATATTGGGGTAGGGTTTCCCTGTCCTATTTTGTCAGGAGCTCGGGTTTCACTACGCACACAGCGGTTTCAAACAACCTATATCGGGTAAGCAACCTGTTCTAGTTTGGAATGGTCACTATGGATCCGAATATGCACTAGGTCGAATGGTCGGAAAGGGTGCCCCGGTAAAACCGGGGTTTGTGTTCCCATGCTGTCAGAGCCCATAACCGATCAGCCTTATGGTCATGCCTTGACAAGACAAGCCTCCGGCAAACCGTTCAGGAATGGCAGATGGCAAACACGATGTCCTAGGCGCACCAATGCAAATGCAATGCAAAGAGACACATAAATGAAATCAAAACAGGATATCACGAGTTCGAGTCAAGCTCTCTAAACACTCCCCAGCAGAGTCGCCAGAAACTGTAACAATGCCCGCGGGGGACCTCGCTACAGTTCGGACTCAATTTTTTTGTCGCGGTTCTAAATCTGAACCAAAGAGTCCAACTCTGGCAAATCATTTTGGAAGAAAAACAGATTTTTGAAAAAGTAGTGCCAAACATGGACTGCTTTGCCAGATTACAGAGTCGCCACCTAAATATTTTTTTTATGGGGGAATTTAGGAAACCCTGACTCGGTGCCGAAGGCCACGTGTCCGTCATCACCAAATGTCTTGGCTCGGGAGCTTGGGTACGATCGGGGAAGGTCAGCTATGAGCACCCCCTTTCGCCCGGTCGAAAACCGGCCTCTACTAACCGTGATATCCGATTTTGAAAACATTACATGCTCTTACCAATTATTAGCCTAGAATTACTATATTATGCGCGTGGCAAACAAGTATAGACTAGATTGCCTAATTTGGAAAAAAACATTGCATATCCGTTTGTTTTGAAAATGTTTCGGAATTTGCTACTCGCAAGTAGGCTAAAACACGGATTTCAATGAGTTTTCCCAACTTAGACAATCCAACCTCCACCCACAGGCATTCAAACAGTTTATCTCATGTAAGCACCTAGCCGCATGGTAACATACTTTCATGGCAACATTACACGCATGTGGTATGCTAAAGCGTAAATACTTACATCGTACTCCGTGCCAAAACAAAAAACTAGTTAGCAAGCATGCGTGTCCTAGTTCATGTTAAGTGGCTAATGCAACGCAGGCAAGGATGCAATTTAGAGTAGGCTCGGCTAACCCTAGAATGGCATGCGAAATGCTACAACTATCACGTATTCAATTGGAATTGGAAATACGATGCAGTTTGTATGATCTACCGAGCCCGGTGCATGTGAACAAATGCATGGATGCACGCATGCATTGCATAAGGTATGCTAATAAGTATGCCCTAATCTACCAACGTAAGCAGGTAAATAAAAGGGAAGAAAGAAATGGGGATTGGAAGACATACACCCACTCACACACACTTATTACAAATTTGCCCTCACTCGGAGGGACCGAATAATAATACAGTCCAAAAGAATAAATGAATAAATTATTACAAAATTCTAATTATTAAAATTAAATCAAATAATAGAAGAAATGGGGCCTCAGCCCTGCCTCGGGATGCGCGAATGATGCATGCTCGATCCAACTTGCCCGGAAAGACCCACACCGCACCACTGCTGCCTCTGTTTCTACTGCCCTGCCTCTCCAAAAATTACCAAAGTCCCAGAACACCTTCCTTGCATGCTGCTGTACATCACCGGCTGGATGGAATATCCACCGGCTATCCAAAATAACCACCGGCTGTCCATGAAGTTATCGGCCAACTATATAGTGCCGGTCGGCACTATACACTGCCGGTCGGCACAAAATTCCTGCAGAGGACAGTTTGACAGCAACAGCAGACAGCAGTGCATGACATGGGCTTTTGAGCATATGTAAGCATGGCCAATGCTTCCTATCATGCATGGGACTCAAGGAAGCATGGCCCTTGACCCCCGGGCCATCAATGGCGCATTTCGACGCATGATGGCCTAAGAGGCCAAGTTTGCATTTCAATGTCAAATGCAATGCACACAAACATACAAGGGACCCAACCTCAATCATGGTTGATCAAGAGGTGAGGCAATGCACAACAATGCACATGCAACCTAAGCATGCGAGCACACACAAACATGCAATGCAACTACATGGCACACACAATGTACATAACATAACATGCACAACGCATTGAAACATGGCATACACAATGCAAGATGGGCTTACACCAATATGAGATAGCCTCAGCCACACTCACATAGGAGGCCATTAGGTGAAATGAGGCAACCGAAATGCACACAAACATGTCCAATGCATGGACCAATCCTAAGATACAACATGCAACTCTAACAAGGCATGGCAAATGATGAAACATAGCATATAATGGTGCAAGTTTCAGATCTGAAATGGCATGCCAAATGACTCCAAAGTGACTCCAAAGCATGCAAACATTCATGTAATGCATTGTTAAGGACTTAAGCACTAAAGCTAGTGAGATGCAATACACTATAAACATGCAAAGCGATGCTCGAATGCTGAAGACAGCCACAAACAGTCCTTATGCAGCCCAAAATAATGCTAAAACATGTATGAAATGTAGCCAAAATAAGCTAGCATGCTTGGCTAAATTAGCATGCGATTTTGACTAGCTAGCATGATTTACATGGCAAGTGTATGATACAAAGCCCAAACAGAAGAAGACCCTTCTACAACACTGATAAGGGACCAAAAATATGACTACTCACAGTAGATGACAGCCCCAAATCAATATACAAACATGCTAAAGATGCCATGCAAGATTAAGGCCATAAGAGGGTATAACATGAAGTAGGCCAAAATTCATTAAACGAGCAAAGACCCTTCATGAAATATGCCAAGAAGGTCAAAATATGACCATTTCCAGTTCTGATGATGGCCGAAAACAGAAGCTAGATAAGCCTAAAAAGGTATGCAAAAATGGGGCCAAAGAGGGGTATAATGGTAGGTATAACATGGAGGCCCCAAACAAGGTTGATCCCTTCTACAATGTTATAGAGGGGCTCAAAATAAGTACATATCAGTTCATGAGATGCTCCAAAACAGATCACATATAGGCCAAACAAGTCATGCAAATTTACGGTAAATAGGAGAGATTATGAAGCAAGTGCATCATGGGGGGCTCAAACAGTGTTGAGCCCTTCTTCAATGTTGAAGAGGGGCTCAAAATAGGCCCTCTTACAGTTTACATTATGCTCGAAAACAGATCACTCATAGACTAGAAATTCCATGCAAAAATATGACATACCAAGAGGTATTGAAGCAAGTACCAAATGGAGGGCCCAAACAGGGTTGAGCCCTTAAACAAACATGAAATATGGCTCAAAATAATGACCTTTTCAGTTCTGGTCGGAGCCTAAAACAGCAAGCAAACAGGCTAGAAGAATGGTGCAAAAATGGGGAATAAAGAGGGAAAAGTGTTACCCTTGAAGAACACCTCAAGAACAGCAAGTGCAGACCTCTCCTTCTGATCAAAACCACCTCAAAACCTCAAGAACAAGCCCTCAAGGCCTCTCAAGTCGAAGTGTGTGTAATGGTGTGTGTGTTGGTGCAATACTATGGTAAAAATGCACTTTTGGGCCACAAAACACGCACAAGGGAGGAGAGAGAGGGAAAATATAGAGAGAGAATGTGTAGGGCAGATATATATTTGTATATATCTGGTTTTTTGGTTCAAAGACTCTAACCCCATCAAAGGGAGAAGAGAAGTGCTTATATAGGCCAAGTAATGCTAAGAAACTTAATGGCTAAGCAAAGGAAAAAGGGTCAAGGGGGCCAAGGGGTTCAAAGGGAGGTGCAAGGCTTCTAGAGGAAGCTAATACAGCTGGCCAAGCTTCTCCAAGAAGCTTGGCCAAAGGGTTCAAGCTTCTAGAAGCAAAAGGGGGTCAAAAGGCTCAAAAGGGTGCAAAATAGCCACATATATGCATGGGGGGTCGGGTCTGTGCATCCCAGTTGGCACAGGTGGCATGAACTAGGCTTGGGGGGTGCAAAGGCTGCAAACCGGCCAGAAAAATTGGTCGTCGGCCAAAATAAAGTGCCGGTCGGCACTATTTTCTGCCGGCCGGCTAAATAGAGTGCCGATAGATGATTCCAAGGTCAAAAAATGGCCGGTGGGTATGGAAATTGAAGCCCCGGAAGTTAGCTTTCCAATGGCGCAAACCTTGCATTAAAATTCCTTCTGTGGAAAAAGTTATACCCTTTTTGGTGAAGCCGCGCAGACTCGATCCAATCGGATGATGCCCAACTTCAACCAATCATACCTCCCCCACCCGGACTTGGTTTTGAGAGATTCTTGAGTGCAGAATGAACCCCCGGAAGTCTTCTTTCCAATGGTTATGGCCTCATAGCTTAACTCCAAGTGTGCCGGTGAATAAGCCCGATTCAGCGAGGGCTGCTCGACCCTCTTCTACCCGGATTCATGCCGAACCTCTTCTCTAACTTGTTTTCTCCCCTCTTCTCCTCTTCTCTTCAACTTCAAACCCCTAAGCAAGGTGTTTTGAAAGATTTTTCAAAGATTTCATCTCTCTTTCATTCATCTCCACTTTGTCCTTGCTCGGTTTATCGAAAAGCGCAACATTTACCGAAATGCGAGTTTGGAACATCGTGGGAATTTTGTTTCAAAATGTTTTGAAAGAGAGGGTTTTAAGGTCTAAAAACCATTCAAAATAATTTTGGTCCAAAATGGGGTGTGAAGTTGAGATTTATCTCTCTCCTTGCCGAAGAAATTGAACCTTTGCCTGCACATCTTTCATCACCGAACAAACCATCAGTAGCGCCCAAGTCTTAAGGGCGGTCAAAAATGGGGTGTCTACACTTAGTTGTTTTTGTACAATAGATTTCCTACTGCTAAGAGAGGGAGCTAGCTGAATAGCTATAGCCATGTCTTCTTTGCGATCGGCCAGTTCTTGGTTAGTGATTTGCAATTTAGTGTCAGTTCGAACCAAGGCCTGGTTTACTGCAGCTAACTCCTCTTCAAGTTGAGCTTTCTTTTCCAGCAGCTGGACTCGAAAGTGGGAGGCAGAGGAATGTTATTCTTTCAGAGTTGATACTTCAGTATGCACCTGAGAAACAAGACTCTGGTCCCTAGTCAGCTTCTCGTCCGCAGCCTTAGCAGCATGACAAATGTTAAGATAGAAATCAACAGTAGCTGTTGCCTGAGATAGATGACTTGAAGCATTCATGCCAGACTACTAAGCAATTTTGCAGTATTGGAGGAATCCATTTATGATTATTGGCCTTTGCAGAGCCTCGAAGGGAATCCTTGAGAAAGAAGTTAGCAGTTCTAGGCACATATCTATATCTATCGAAGGTACAGAAGGCTTGCTGCTGGAGGAAGAACTCTCAAAAATCTCTAGCAAGGAGTCAGCCAAGACTAATGGCTTAGCTTCAGCATTGAATGATGGAGAGGTAGAAGGCATGTCGAAGAGACTAGCCAGTCTGGCTTCAAAGATGTCTACCTCATCCATAGACATAAAGGGTGCAAAGTGCCAATGAACAATTCCCTTGGTAACAATATGGAAGCCCACATATCTTTATGAGGTGATGTGGAGCACTCTTTATCAGCCAGAAAAGCCCGCAGCCAGGCTGGTCCTCTATTGACTTCGAAAGGACAAAAGAAGGAGGCAGATGGAGAAATAGGGAGTTGGTAAAAGAAGGTAAAGTAATAAACGAAGGAAGCAGGATAAAGAGCAATCCTAGCATACTTCTCCCCATAAGTGCTAGGATCCTGGACAAGAAATCTGAGGCATTTAGAATGCAGATCAGTAAAATAGGCGAAAAGCCAGAGCTGGAGCACCCAAAAGGGACCTCCTTGGTTAACATCAAGTGGTCTTTCACAAAATTGGGAGCAAGCTCTGTATCTATGGCCTAACAGGTAAGGAGCAAGAGCTATATGCTTTTTCAAGACAAGTGCCTTTGCGAGGGGAGCAAACTCAGGCATAATCCTCTGAGATGATGTGCAAAAAAGAAATTTGCATAACCAGTACAAAATGAAGGAAAAGAATCCTCTGTCTTTCACAGGGCCTTCCTTTTTATTTTCAGCCTTTACAAAGTCACTATAAGAAGAGGTTAAGGCTGGAAGGGAAAATTTGACAGGAAGGTCCGGGTAGTTGGGAGTAAAAGGGGAGCCATGAGGAGAAAGCCCTAAAAGATGACAAATATCAAGAACGGTGGGAGCCATCATGCCACACCGAAATTGGAAAAAATTGAAAGCCATATTCCAAAAACATAAAGCGGCTGGAATCAAAAAGGGATCCTCAGGAATGATGAACCTGGAAAGGCGAAGAGCGTCGAGGATGTAAAGCTCTTGTAGGTCATCTTCTCTCGCAGGTACAACCCTGTCATACCATTCCTCCCATTCGGTTCTCAATGTCGGCCAGCAGCGATGAGGCCGGTCAGTCTCCAGTTGCTCCAGTCAAGCCCTCCTTCATATAGCAGAAGGTGATCCTCCAAACGAGGGTACAAAGCTGGAAGTTGGTCAGGAGCTTCCCGAAAGATGGGTCCTAGGACATACTCTTGTCGGCGGCTATGGCGAGGAACGAAGAGATGCCCATCTATGTTGCTTGGCCCGCCAGTTGTGAGCTTGGTGATTTCTTCATCAATACATTTCTTCAAAGCCATAGTGGGGCTGAGACGGTCACCAGTGGGCACTTTCGGCGAAGAAGGATCCATGGATAGCAAGTAGTAGGGAAGAGAGAGTTAACAGAAGATCGGTAGGGTTTGTGTGTTGAAAGAGCAAGTGATTTCAGAATACGAAACAAAGGGGTTTTTAAAAGCTTTGTGTCTAAAAAACATATTGTATAAACCGCTAAGTACTAAAAGTACGAATACGAAGAGTTTCCCTCAATATTGACGCTTTTGGAGGGAAAAAACACAACTCAGGTGCTGAGACTAGCTTCGAAGGAGAGTATTTGGCTTCGAACGCCAAATTTTGGCGCCAAAAATCAAACAACAACGGCTTCGAAATATAGAAGCCGGCTTCGAAGCATACTACATGCTTAAAGGTGCTAGAATGCTTGAGTATTGGTCTACTTTGAAGAGTTAAAGACCTGTTTGAGGGTTATTAATCAAAGCAACGACCTTCGGAGCAAATCTTAGGATTCTTTAAGGGTAAGGAGCACTGTTCGAAGCATCAAAACCAACCATTGGTTTGTATAAGAAGGAAATTGTCTGTTAAACTAAAACAGCATGGACTGTTCTTTCGAAGCAGAAGTGGTCAATCGAAAATTGACTGACTATATCAACCATGACCATGTATTGGTTAAAGTTGTTAAATTCGAAACGCTAATTCCAGATGATATCAACCAGAATTGTCAACTTTACTCCATAAATTGGAAAAAGACATGTTGGTTCTTTTTAGTGTTTCATTAAAAACAATTGAGTCCAGATTCGAAGGATGAGATTGTTCAATTCGAAGTCCTGAATTGGCTTTTAAAAGACAAAAGGAAACAGAATCAAACAATGTCAGATACAGAAAAACTTTGTTTTTATTCAAGCCAAGGCAATTACATCAAGTAACCCTATCTGGGTACAAACTCAAGCTCATAAAAATAAGGAATAGAATAAATAACAAGATCATGAAATTTGGTCCAGCAGTGATCAATGAAATTTTGTTCTTTCTTTATTATATCCTCTAATGTTGGCTGCATGACTTGATGTGCTCTCACTTCATAGTAGAGCTCTTCAGCTTTTATTTCGAAGGCTTCTTCTCTCAATTTTTGTTCCATTTCGTCTATGACCAGATCATCCCAATATGTAGAATCTTTATTCTTGAAATCATTGAATTCTTCGATGAAGTTCTCTGCTTCGTATTGGGCTTGAATTCGGAGAGACGAAAGTTGGTCCAAGGATTGTGTAGTAACCTTGGAATTTCGATGCCAGTAGAGGAGCAATGGGAGTTGGTCCAGGAACGTATGGAGTTCTGCTTGGGCAAGGGGATTAAGGACATGGCTCCTAGTTAGAATGTCACAAGCCCATTGGAAGTTCTTGAGTGGGACTGCGTCCTCAAGCACATTGAAAGGCAAGTGAGAGAAAGCTGCAAGCAGGAGTTGAGCCTGTTTCCGCTCAACTGGAGTAGGAAATGATGGAGGTTTGTAAGGTGAAAAGACTTCATTCATGGGGAGTGCAAGTCTCAGTTTTTCTGTCCAGCAAAGAGTTGGTGGAGGGGAAGGTATAGATGCTTCAGCTTCAGAAGATGAAGAAGAAGGTGTGGATGCTTCTATTATGGGAGATGGCATGGGGGTGGAAGGAACAAAGGCATTAATATAATCAAGCTAGTCAGAAGAGCAAATCTTCGCTTTCTTGGCTAAGAAGGATGGGTGGTACCCTTGAGCTTCTTCTGAACATTGGGCAACAAGCACTGTCTTGGTAGGCATGGAGGATGTGTACCATGCCACAAGAAGGTTTTCCTCCAAACTACGTCGAAGGTCAATGGGTACGTAAGGGTAGACCACTGAACTTCGAGCATAGGGAGGAAACTCCAAAGGGTCAGTAAACTCAATAAAATGATGGTTGATTCGTTCCTTCAAATCATAAGTCTCAGGTATTGACCAGTTTGTCCAGCCAGAGCCCCCAGAAGACGAAGAAGTTATATCTTCATCCCATGCAGATTTTTGTGAAGAAGAGTTTCCTAAGTCCATATTTGCAAATTGCCAAATCAAAGAATCGAAAGCAGTTCGTTCGAGGTACAAGGGGGAGTCAGAGGAAGAACTTCTTGTATCTGTGTCTGCAACTTGTTGAATCGAAGGATTAAGGACAATGTGTTCGTAGTCCAAAGGTCGGTAATTTGCAAAAGCTTCCATGACCTGAATATAGAAAGGCGGGTAAAGGTGGCTAATGAATGCATGGAGGTTCTTTCGAGGAAAAACAGCATTACTCAATGGCTCTTCGTGTGCTTGATCAATAGAAAAAGAAATTGATTTGGCCATAGTCTGTTCAAGTGCTAAGGTATTGGGACGTTCAACAAATTGAAAAGAGTTAATGCAAATGATCACCAAGGAGATGACGGTTGTGTTTCCAGAAAGATAGATTCTATGCACATTCCGAAAGAGCGGGAAAGCTACGATCCACTAATATCACCAGGTATTGGGTATATTAGTGCGGGGGGTAATGTTGGCTACATATTTTGTAAAAGCCAATTATAGTTCGACACGTGGCAAAGCAAGGTTAGTATGGGGAGACTGCTCAAGTCTTCGATCTTGATCGTACACGTGGCAGTGGAAATTGGTTCTCACGTGATCTGAGTAGCACAGGATCGATAAAGAGATACAAGATGACGTGGCTTCAACGGTTGCTCATATTCAAATTCAAATACAAGAGGGAAGTTCAATTGCAAGGAAAGGCGTAGTGGAACTACTTCTAAGGCAACATGATCAGCAATCATGGAGGAGCAGTTCGACAGTTTGAAGTGCAGTTCGATGGTCATTCTTGAGGAGTATAAATAGCAAGGAGGTCCCCATAAAAAACCCCCAGACTCAGATCATACAAACCAGTCTTTACTTCATATATTCTTTTCCAGTTTTACATTTCCTGTACTTTAATTTCCTGTACTTTAAATACCTGCACTGTACTTTGATTCATAGGAGTAGTTTCAAGTAAATTCAAGTAGACTGTTGCTGTAAACCTCTTCGAGGCCGAGTTTGGACCATTGTAAGTATTCATGTTAATGAAATACTTCGATTGTTCTTCATATTAACTATTGTTCTCTTAATTTCTCCTGAGTCAAGCCACCAGTAAAAGTCCTCTTCATTGAGGCTGAAAGAACTAAAACACAATCGTCTGATAATTGGTTGGCAATTATAATTTCTGTAAGGACTGATTGATCCTTGCTGGCACGCTCGCATTTACAAAAATACCATTCGAAAAGCCAAAAAGCCAACACCAACCGTCCAAAAATTTAAATTTAAAATTTGCACCCACTTGTTTCCTTTGTATGTGTTTGTCTTACATCAATAAACTTATCTTGCTGATCAAACCCCCCCCCCCCCAAAAAAAAAAAAAAAAAAAAACTCAGGCCAACGTGCGTTTTGGCTTAAGAAATTTGGCGAGAAAAGTAAAAAAAAATAAAAAATAAAAAATAAAAAATAAAAAATAAAATCTCTCATCACTTTGTGTGGCTGACTAAAAATGAAGAATGGTAAGAAAAAGAAATATTTAAGTATTAGGCTTTTTCTTAAGTTCAAATGTAAACTTGATCAATATGTTTAGATTCATGGGGCTGTAATGAGTGTCGTTTCGATAATCTAAATTGTTCATTTTGTAATCCTCTTTGTGTATATCATTAATAAAAAAAATTAGATCGATCCGATAATATTAACATTTTATTTTATCATTTTTTCTTCAAAAAAATAAAAAATATATATTTTAAAAAATAAACCATTTATTTTGGATTCATTTTCACATACTTATGTTCCACTCAGTCTAAATTATTATTATTATTTTTTATGTTTCAATAAGTTATATGGGTGATATAATTACCAAAATATATCTAATAATAATAGAGTGAAGTGCACGTCATAACCAAAACACTACCAAAATCAAAGTTAATAGAGTGATGTGCGCATGTTATATATCTAATAAGTCATATGGTTATTATTTTTGATTATGATATGATATTCCAATGTGGTAGGTATTAATATGACACTCCAACAATGTGGCACTCCAACAAATTTAAAAACTTATTAGTGTACTTTTTCTAAATGTGGCGGGTATAATGTGACACTCCAAAACTTTACTCCAAAAGAAATAATAACTTCTTAGTGTATTTTTTTCAAACATGACAACGTGGCAAGTATAATGTGACATTTCAAAAAAATTAAAAACTTCTTAATGTATTTTCTCAAATGTAACAACGTGGCAGGTATGATGTGACACTCTAAAAAAATTTAAAGACTCCTAAGTGTAATTTTTTCCAAACGTGACATGTGACACTCTAACATGGCAGTTATGATGTGACATTCTAAAAAAATTAAAAGCTCTTTATTGTACTACAGCGATCCCGGTTTCGACCCTCCTTTCATGTTTTGCCACTTCGACTGGGCAGGTCAGGGATCGAGCTGCCCAGTCAGCTCGCGAGGGTCCAGGGGGCAGCGCCCCTTGGCGGGTCCGAGGGCAGCACTCTGGCACGGTTAAGAGATAGCGCCCCCGAAGCAAAAATACAAAATGCATTCGAAATTGCTTGAGCCGCACATGCGAAAAATAGGGGAGGGTTTGTTTGGCTACTGCAATACATACAGGTGTGGGAGTGCAAGTGCGGGAGAAGCGCCGCACGTGCGGTGGTAGGTGAGTCCGAAATTTTAGTTTTTTCTTCTCTTTAGGCTGAGTGTATCTCACTCTTGTTAGGTCTTTCTCTCTCTCTAAAAACTCTTTCCTCTCCTTTCTCTTTACATTTTCCTACGCCAAATTGGATCAAAACCTTGATTTCTCAAAATCCATTAGAGTTCTGCCATAGTTTCTTCATCAAAGTTGGTTAACTTCTCGAGCGCTTCGTTTTGTGTGGTGAAGATCGAGTTTCGGCACCGTTGATTTTGGGAGTTTTATCTCATTTCTTCTTCAAAACTTGAGGTAAGGATTTTCTTAGAGTTATATATATATATATTTTTGCAAGATCTATATGATTTTCCAAATCATCTTTCGATAGCTTTGAAAATTGATTGTTGATTCAAGAAGTTGAGCGATTTTGAAAGTGAGTTTATCTTTTATTTTTTTTTAAATGATCTTATGGGTTTTGATCTTCGTTGATTGAAGAAAAGATGATTTTGGAAAGTTTTCTTTCAAAAATTTGAGTCGTATAGTTTTGGTAAGAAAACCTAGAATTTGGGTTTTTTTTTTTTAAGAGACTGAAAATCCATGAATGATATTGTTATATTTATTTTGTATGTCAAAATAAATGGATGTTTGAAAATTTTTTATTTATATTTATATAAATGATAAATTTCAGGAAATATGAGAATTATTGTTAATTTTGGAAATTATTGTTCAAAACGTTGAAATAGTCTTGAAATGACTAATTGTTGAGGATACTTGAGAAGAGTGAATTATGTTATTCCTTAGATGATGAATTGAAATAAAAGTATTTATATTCATATTGTGTTATTGGCATATCAATTCATTTGATTATATTAAATTTTGAAAGTTGATTTGAAAACTTGCATTGAGAAAAGAATTTTGAGAAACTGTTAGGTTTTTATTCTTGGCAATCCCCTTTGACAAAACTCTTTTCAGTTGTACTTGTTTTCGCACTTTTTATTTCAGTGAGGCTATGACTGTTTAGATACGAATCCAACCCAAATTATGCCTTGAAGAGAAGTTTGTGATGTTATTGCTTTCAAGATTGCCACTTCGCTGACTATGATGGCGGTCGAGCTGCCTGGTCAACTCGCGGGGTCGAGGGGCAGCGCCCCCGAAGCAAAATGCAAAAATGCATTCAAAGTTGCCTGTCCGCTCGAGCAGACATTCCCCGCTCGAGCGGAGAATGCTGAGTTTCAGAAGTTTGGTGAGTCTGCAAATATACTGTGTTCCGTGTTTTCACACTCGAGCGTCCATTTCCCCACTCAAGCGTACACCCTAGTGCGGAACACGTCATATAGAGTCCTCGCTCGAGTGTCAATTCCCACGCTCGAGCGGACCTCGCGATTTCAGATTCTATAAATTGACAAGTTGCTCCAAATCTAGGATTAGTTCTCCAGATCTTCTTCTTGGGTTCTAGAGTATATATCTGGGGATATTTTGCTAGTTTTCTTTGATGTTTTGATTGAGTATTCAACTCATGGTTTAAAGAGTATATATCAAATGATTATTTGTTTGTTCTACACAAAAAAGAGAGAGTCGTTCTTCGGTGGATTCTGAAGAATTCGAGCCTGAAGCTTTGGTGGATTCTGGAGTGGCTCATCGTCAAGACAATTCCGAGGTGAAGACAGGGTTGGAAGAGACACATAGGGGTTGATTCAATTCGGGTGTGGATTTGCTAGGTAATTGAGAGTATGCATATGTAATTCCTTTATGTCTTTTTAGTGGATTGTTTTGTGGTTTTTGCCCGTTGTTTGTTATCACAGTTGGAGGTGTCCAATTGTGGTTTTTTCACGTAAAATCGTTGTATCGATTTGTCTTGATTGTTTGATTGGGATTGTTATATATAGCTTAAAATTGATACATAATCACAAATCAACATCTAGGGGATTTCTAGATTATTCAGAAACAAGTTTTCATGGCATGGTTTTGGAGTAAATACGTTGGCAAGTCTTGATAGGTGGTGTAGATGATATTGAATAAGTTGGCCTGAGAGTCCAGGTTAAAGACCGAAAACCCGCGCGGATAGGTGTCGAGCCTTCCTGTTAATACCGATAAAAATGACAAATTGGTAGTACTTGTATAGTCTACTTGCAGACATCGACCTAGGGATTACTAGAGTCGTATTTACCGCTCTTGAAATGAATTGTTAAGTTTTGAAAAATTAAAATTGCATGACATCATTGAGCATGAGGGTTTTCAAAGATGAAGATGTGATTTTCCTTCAAAAGAGCATAGCATGGCATGTGCATTTCATCTCTTGAGACTTGTATAAAATGTATATACTTTGTTAAGGATTTCCTGTTGGGCTTTATGCTCACCCTACGGGATTTTTGTGCAGGAAAAAATGTGGTGATGCCGCCTAACTAAAGGCGAGGAAATGTGTCTTGAGAGTATGAGATTCTCATTTTGCTGTGACTCTGTGTGTAAGGCAAGGGCTGTATGTGTATGGGTTTGAATAACCGTTTTGTGTAACCAGACTCAAGCCTTGGAAACTTGTAAACCCTTAGGGGTATTTATTTGTTTATTTACTTGTTGTTGAATTAATGTATTGTTGCATGAAGAACTATTGTATCATATAATGTAAGTTTGAAGATTTATATTCGATTTTCCCTGAAAGAGTTATGATTGTTGTATTATCATTTGAGCTAAAAATTTGGGGCGTTACATGTACTTTTTCTAAATGTGATACTCTAACGTAGTGGGTATATATAGCACTAAAAAACTCTTTATTATACTTTTTTCAAATGTGACATTCTAATGTGGCAGGAAAATAAGTCATTACACATCCAAAAGGACTAAATTGATTACAAGAACAAATATGGGACTATATAAATTACAAGTCTAAAATATGAGACTTATTGGTTAATCTCCCTCCTATTATTTTCTCTTTTGCATATTCCATGTTGGTTGCCTTGAAGATGCATTAACCTAAAATAAAAGAGAAATAATAATCAAAAGCCATTAACCAATGTGGC